>JANKKI010000137.1:0-521664 GCA_025175665.1 Cinchona pubescens | reverse complement strand
CCCAAACCTAAATTTTTACCGATTAGCCACACGCATGATTCAAACATGCTTCCTATCCAAACTAACCTCCGGATCTGTCTCTTAAAACATCATTAGATGTGTATAAGAGATTCATAGCATAACACTCTAGGGCCACATATGGAAGACAAAACCCAACTCATAATCTTAAAATATGTAATCTAACCGGAAAGTTGTTAAAATCAACCCCAAAATCAATTAACCTCCAAAAAAATAGTTACAATTGTATCATATAAATTATAACATCTTAGGCTGCAAAGAGGGTTTTTTTTTCAGCCATAAAGAATCCTACAAACTTGAAATTAAAGCTTGATCATAAAGCCCATAAGCCATAAAGTGCTAAAATACATAAAATCTACCTTCCAAGTGATTTATACTTGATATCCAAGAAAATTTTGGGGAAAATGGGGAAGAGAAGTTTCGCCAGCAGTTAGGAGAAATGAGGAAGAAACAAAGCAAGAAGAAGACTAAAAAGATTCCAAAGTTGACCTAAATAGTTCCCCATTTGACCAAATAGTCTCCAAGTTGACTATTTAACCCAAAACTAATTTTTGCTACTAAATTAACATATTTTTTTGAATAATTCAGCCATCATGAAGATGTGTATAAGAGACAGGCTCCAGCCACATTCTAAACCTCCGAGGCAAAGTCTCTTATACACATCTGGAAGGGCTTGTTCAACACCTCATAGGGGCCTATAGCGTGGACTCAACTTTCACCTTTCCCAAACCTAGCTACCCCTTTAGTCGGCGATAGTATCACATACACTGGATCCCCAACCGCATCAGATGTGTATAAGAGACAGGTCGACCGGTTCTATAGCTGTCTCTTATACACATCTGGAAATGGGAGCATATTACTATGGATTTTGTACATGGCTCAATCAAACTGCCCTCCAAGGATCTCTCACCAACTTCATCCCAATGTAAAGGTGATCTACACTTACGACCGCAGCCTCAAATGGTGCCATACCGATGTCCGCTGTGATACATATTATACGAGAATTCCATAAGCATCACATGCTCATCCAGCCTTCCCCGGAAGTCTATGGCACAAGCTCTCAACATATCCTCCAATGTCTCATAATGCCAGACATATCCAGCTCTGAGGATGATAAGCAAAGACTAAGACTCAGAATTATTACATATGAAACTGTCTCTTATACACATCTAGATGTGTATAAGAGACAGATCGCGATCAAATAATGCTCTTAGGCACACCTGCAAACGGACAATCTCCGATCTTAACTTCACTAATGAGTGGTTATGGGGCTGTCTCCTTCATACACATCTAGATGTGTATACTTTGACAGGCGGTCAACAATCACCCATATCGTCATTACTCGCCTAGTCCGTGGTAACCCATGTACAAAATCCATAGTAATTTGCTCCCATTTCCACTCTGTATCTCCAATGATCGTAGTAAACCGCTGGGCCTTTGGTGTTCAGCCTTAACCTGCTGACACACCAAACATCTCGCCACAAACTCTAGATGCTTTATCTTCTTATCAAACTGAGCTTATTAAGTCCCTATACATCTTCGATCCCTGTGATGAATAGATAAGGCGAAGAGTGAGCTTCTTTCACGGGCTTCTCTTTTCACTGAGTCGTCGCAGACACATAAACGTCTGTCTCGCCACAAGCTACCATCACTCTAACCTCAAACTCGAGGTCTCACCATTCTGACTTTCAACACATTTCGTAGCTCAGATCATCTAATCTGACACCTTAATGCGATCCAAGTGTAGATTGAACAACCAATGTCCTCCACCACCGCGTACCGACATTCTATCCCTGTTTCAGACTCTCAAACTGACAAATCTACCTACGTTTGATAGGGCTCCGGATCAGCTTAAGGCGGAGTCATGGATGGGCGAGATAGAGAGGGATTTTGAGTTATTTCAGATTCCTTTTTAGCCTTCAATAGGACATGCCTGACGCCTTTGCCTCATATTAAGCTCTCTTTTGAGTGAAGAGGTACTTCGACTTTGATGATCTGAACACTTCACACCGCTCTCCATATGTAATGCCTCCAAATCTTGAGAGCAAACACTATCGCAGCTAACCTGTGTCATGAGTAGGATACCTTGTCTGCTTAAGTTGCCTCGACGATAAGCTATCACCTTATCTCCTTTACCTTCCATTTTCCAGAAATGAAGGAGGTATCATCCCTGATTTTCTGTATTTTAGCACTTTATAGCTTATGGGCCTGATCTCTTATACACATCAAGATTGGTATAAGAGACAGCTGGGTAAGCCGCGTCAAAGGGGAAGCAATTCGTGAGAAATGTCTCCACAACATTTTGAGATAATAAGAGACAGGGAGTCACACCTTCGAGCCTAAAAGCTACTCATGCTATTTTATTATATTCCGGATTGAAACGGTACTTGGATTTGTTCGCTATTCTTTAGCATACTATGTTTTGAAATGATTGGATCTTTTTGGCTATGTTTTGGACATGCCTGACGTTTAAATCTGCTCTACTTGTCAGAGTCTTGGTCATAAGCCAAATAGCTCTCACAACCCCTATCTAAGGCCTTAAACGCTTTAGAAACTGCTTCATAACTATGGTTTTCACAAATGTTATTATCTTTATGTTTCTCAACGCATACACCTCGCCCGAGTCCTCCGCCTCTTGTCCTCAGTGGACCACCCGCACTCCACTAGTCTCCGCCGATTTGGTGCGACCTTGACAACCGATCAAATGGCGGCCGCCACAATTAAAGCAAGCTCCAGTCCTCCAATAACACTCCCTGAGTGTAGTCGACCACAAGACAATGGTGGCGGCGACGGCCAACTGCACCGACCGAGATCTCTAAGGCTCCCAATCAAGAAGAAACAAGAACCTATCGATGGACCCTCCTAGGAAACCACCCTGTCGACCACGACCTACTCCTACCGGAGGTGCTAAAGTCTCCTGTCTCGGCCGATTGTCTACGCGATCAGACCCAGACCAGGTCGACCAAATGGTCTGGCCAGTCGCTCGTCTGTGCCGGGGCAGCTCGACCCTCTCGAAGGTATCCCGATCTCTCCTCACGCCTGCCCGAATCCAGCCGATGGCTAGATTATACATCTCCTCATAAGTCTGGGACGACTCCACTCGGTATGGCACCTGTCTGTTTGACACATCGGATGCTAATCGGTAAAAATTTCAGTTTGGTAGTAAAGAGGAATTCTACCCATAGGTTGTTGCTCTAATGTTGTAATAGAGATGGTTTTAAGTGTTTCCTTGGTAGCTGTCTGCTTAATATGAGGCAAAGGCGTTGGCTTGAGCTATTGAATGACTATGACCCTGTCTCTTATACACATCTAGATGTAACTGTACAATGCCGAATGGCGCCATAATCAACCATCAAGGCCTGGGCCTGGAGGAGGAGGTGCCACGGCCTCGCTCGCCCTAGGGTGGACCGAGCCTAGTAACACTCTCCAAGCCGACTGACTACTGGATCTCTCGCAATGATCCCCACCGCGACGCTCCCTCAGCCGAGGGTCCACTGGTTAGAGCCTCTCCGCGACTTCTAGAACCAAAATGCGTCCTGCGGCATACTAGCTGATAAGAGTCAAAGACGGAATCATGAGCAAAGAATAACTCTTCAAGATTCAACTTTTGAGGTACAACAAAGAGTTATTCTTTGCTCATGATTCCGTACATCTGTAATTAGTGCATTGTGGTGTGTGAGGCTGTTTGATGGCTATGCTTCTTTGTATAGTGACTACAGATGTTTCCCCAGCTCCCTATGTGAAGAATAGGATACTATCTTGCCACGGATTGATGACTTAGTTTGATCAGCTTAGAGCAATTGGATCTTTTTGGCTATAGAACCGGTAGCTCCCTCTTATACAAATCTTATGACACATTGTGAAACTATATACCTAGGTTTATTATGAGCCAAAACAGTCATAAAATGCTTTCTAAGAGACAGATTTAAAATCAGATTGGCTACGAGAAAATAGCTTGGTCCCGATTTCATATGTAATAATTCCAAATTTGGTAAAAGTGCCCAAACATCATACACATTCTAAAATCCATCCAAACATATTTCAAAGTCGTTAAACAAAATACAAGTGGAAGAGGTTACCCTCCTATCAAAGCAAAACTGCACAAATGATCATCAACGCGATCGCCATGAGGTGGCGTGGTACCTAAAACAGTATAAGAGAACTCTTAGAAGAGATGTAGAAGTTAAAGAATGACTAGGAAGCAAAACGACGCAAACGATAGAAAACGACACCAATGACTCTTTGGTCAAAATGACCTTATCACAAATTCACCAACCGACAAGCTAAAACCCCACCAAACACTTAGTTAACCCTCAAATTCGTATTACTAGATTAGAGATAATAAGCTCGTTTTCCGAAAAACCGAAAACTTCGCCTCCTCTAGGCTATAAGTAGGTTATCCTCCTGCAAAATCTAATTCCAAGGTATTCAAGGGACCTTGGTTACAACCCAACTCAAAACAACATATTCTAACCAACCAATGCATAAACGGAAAGATTCACTGAGCAATAGCCGGACTATATCAATAGCACCCCACAACAATCCATACCCCATAACCACTACAATTAACTCTATTACAACATTAGAGCAACAACCTATGGGTAATTCCTCTTAGATACCAAACTGAAATTTTTACCGATTAGCCACACGCATGATTCTAACATGCTTCCTATCCAAACTAACCTTAAAACACTCTTAAAACATCATTATATGCATAGACATAAGCATTCATAGCATAACACTCTAGGGCCACATATGGAAGACAAAACCCCAACTCATAATCTTAAAATATGTAATCTAACCGTGGAAAGTTGTTAAAAATCAACCCCAATCACTTCCCAACCTCCAAAACACTAAAAACAACCCATAACATACGTAAATCAGAACATATAAGTAACAAAGAGGGAACTTCAGCCATAAAGAATCCTACAAAACTTGAAATTAAAGCTTGGATCATAAAGCCCATAAGCCATAAAGTGCTAAAATACATAAAATCTTACCTTCCAAGGTGTGATTTATACTTGATATCCAAGAAAATTTTGGGGGAAAAATGGGGAAGAGAGAAAGAGTATAATGATATAGACCATAAAACCTTCACGTAGGGGATAACTTTATTCCTCAATGTCTTATCTTGTCGATCCAAGATCCTCTCCGGAACCTCCTCGTATGACGTGTCCTCCCGATCTACTAAAGGTTCATGGACTCTTATAATGAGAGGCCTGAGGACAAGAGGCATTTTGGTTTCACATGGAAGGTATTATGAACTCTAGACAACTCCGGAGGCAAAGCCAATTGGTATGCCAAATCACCAACCTTGTTCAACACCTCATAGGGGCCTATATAGCGTGGACTCAACTTTCCACCTTTCCCAAACCTAGCTACCCCTTTAGTCGGCGATACTTTCACATAGGTTTATCCCCAACCGCAAACTCCATTGGCTTTGTTTGGGTTGAAAGATGATCTTTGAGACATGCATTGGACGCCAGAGCTTAATGCTATGACTGTTAAGAATAAATGACTGCACCGGTCTTATTTGATGACCTAGATGTGTATAAGAGACAGCGCCAGCACAGACAGGCCAGACTTACGACCGACATAAAGCCTCAAATAGTCATTCTTTAACTTCTACATCTGTCTCTTATACACATCTAGATGTGTATAAGAGACAGATCCTGAGCTACGTCCTGAAGTCTATGGCACAAGCTCTCAACATATCCTCCAATGTCCGAATAGTACGCTCGGATGGCCATCCGCTCGAGGATGATAAGCGTGACTAAGACTCAAAGTTGTGCCACAAGCTCTCCGGTAGGTTGTCGAACTGGATACAAACTCGGGATCGCGATCGAAATAATGCTCTTAGGCACACCGCAAACGGACAATCTCCGAAATGTTATTATCCTGTCTCTTATACACATCTAGATGTGTATAAGAGACAGGCCTAACAAAGTCCGCCCATTTCGGTCAACAATCACCCATATCTTCTGTCATTACTACGGTCCGAGGTAACCCATGTACAAAATCCATAGTAATATGCTCCCATTTCCACTCTGTATCTCCAATGATCGTAGTAAACACTGGGCCTTTGGTGTTCAAATTTTTAACTCGTTGACACACCAAACATCTCGCCACAACTCTCAGCTTATCTCTTTTCATTCCAAGCCACCAAAATCTCATTTTCAAGTCCCTATACATCTTCGTACCCCGTGATGAATAGATAAGCGCCGAAGAGTGAGCTTCTTTCATCGTTCTCTTTTCAATTCGAGTCGTCGTACACATAAACGCCTCTGTCTCGCCACAAGCTACCATCGGCTCTAACACGAAACTCCGAGGTCTCACCATTCTGTACTTTCAACATTACTTCCGTAGCTCAGATCATCTAACAGGACACCTTAATGCGATCCACCAAAGTGTAGATTGAACAACCAATGCCAAAGTCTGCCGTAGACTCAACAACCTCCAAATTCAAAGCCTCAAACCGACAAATCAAAAGAGCCATACTAGGGCCAAATTGATTTACGACTCAAAGCATCGGCAACCTTATTAGCTTTACCAGATGATAGCTAATGGTCGAGTCATAGTCCTTCAATAGCTCAAGCCAACGCCTTTGCCTCATATTAAGCTCTTTTTGAGTGAAGAGGTACTTGACTTTGATGATCATGAACACTTCACACTGCTTCTCCATACGTAATGCCTCCAAATCTTGAGAGCAAACACTATCGCACTAACTTCGTGTCATGAGTAGGATATAAATCACGGCTTAAGTTGCCTCGACGCATAAGCTATCACCTTATCTCCTTGCATCAAAACACAACCCAAACCACTCGAGAAGTATCACTATAAACCACAAATCCTCCGAACTGAAGGTAAAGTCAACACTGGAGTACACACCAACCTATGCTTAAGCTCTTGAAAGCTTGCCTCACAATCGATCTCGACCATTCAAACTTGGTTCTCTCGGGTAAGCCACGTCACACAAAGGGGAAGCAACCCGTGAGAAATCCTCCACAAATTTCCTATAATAACCAGCTAAGCCCAAAAACTCCGCACCTCGCCACACGTGGTAGGTCTAGGCCAATCAACAATGGCCTCAATCTTCTTGGGATCTACAAAACCCCTTCCTCCGACACCACATGACCCAAAAATGCAACACTGAAGCCAAAACTCGCATTTGCTAAGCTTACCATACAACCGCTCTTTCTCAACAAACTCAAATCGCCGCAAATGCTCAAAGATGAGCCTCACCTCTGGAGAATATATAATGATGTATGGCTTATGGGTACTAAGATACATCAAGATAGTCCTTGAACACCCTATTCATCAACTCCATAAAGGCTGCAGGTGCGTTAGTTAAACCAAAAGGCATAACCAAGAACTCGTAGTGGCCATAGTGAGAGGTAGGAAAAGCTGTCTTAGGTACATCCTCTTCCTTCACCCTCAATTGATAATATCCGGACCGCAAATCAATCTTAGAGAAGTACCCCGCACCCTGCTGATCAAACAAGTCATCAATCCGTGGCAAAGGGTATTTAAAGAGACAGGGCTAGTACTGTAGGTCTTATACTTTATCAGAGTCTATCACATAAGCCAAATAGCTCTCACAACCCCTATCTAAGGCCTTTGTTTAATTAGCCGCCAACCAATCCATACCCAAAATTAAATCAAAGTCGGTCATCGGTAATGAATAAGGTCACCTCAAACTTCCTATCACAAAACTCGTGACATGAATCCACTACGATATCTGTCTCTTATACACATTCCGTCCAGGTCCCCACTCTATAAGGATTCTTTAACTGCTTCTACTATGGTTATCACAACTGTCATCTTATACTTGTATCTAGCCGTGTTATCGAAATGACAGGCCCCTGTCACATATACACATACACAATAACCACCATAAGCATTCTTATAAAGGCTCGCAACTATCTGAATCGGTCCATCCTGCCTCGCCGACTCAACGCATACACCTCGCCTGAGCCTTATCTTGTCCTCAGGCGGTGTACCCTGCACTCCACTAGTCTGCCCTCGATTTGGTGCGACCTTAGGACAGATCTCTGATCAAATGGCCGCGCTCGCCACAATTAAAGCAAGCTCCAGTCCTCCAATAACACTCCCCAGAGTGTAGTCGACCACAAGACCGGCATGGTGGCGGCGGTACGGAATCACACCGATCGAGATCTCTAAGGCGCTCCCGAACCGAAGAAGAAACAAGAACCTATCGATGGACCCTCCTAGGAAACTACCGTCGACCACGACTCCTACTCCCACTGAGTGCTAAAGTCCCTCGTCCGCCGACCGTGCCCACGCGTGCCATCGAGATGAGACTGAGGCCGAGATCAAATGGTCGGCTAGTCTCGGCTGTCTGTCTGGGCGCAGAGCTCGACCCTCCGAAGGTATCCCGATCTCTCCTCACGCCTCGCTCCGAATCCACTGGATGGCTAGATTATACATCTCCTCATAAGTCCCTGGGACGACCCACTATCGCCTCTCTCTCCGAAACTCGCCTCTAAGACCCTTCCGAAATGATACATACGCTGCGCTCGTCACGCCGAGACAGGCGGGAACATACTCCCAAGCCTCTGCCGGAATGCATATCTGCACCACGGACCGATCTCGCTCTGTGATAAAACTCGTCCATCTTCCGAGGACGAGTTTTATCGGCTAGAGCAGCAACTGTCTCTTATACACATCTAGATGTGTATAAGAGACAGTATCTCTGTCATCCATGACTTCGCCTTAAGCGGATCCGGAGCCCCATCAAACGTAGGTTTTACGCTTCTTGAGCGTCTGAAACAGGGATGGAATGTCGGTACGCGGTGGTGGAGGTGGTGGAGCATCGGGAGGTCGCTTAGCGTCCAACTGTCGAATAACCTGTGCCACAACCGCAATGGCGCCATAATCAACCATCGGCGGTCTGTCGGAGGAGGAGGTGCCGGCTGCCCCTCGTCCCTAGGTGGACCGCAGGCCTAGTAACACTCTCCATTTGAAGCCGACTCGACCACGGGGATCTCTCAGCGGATCCTCACCAGCTAGCTCAGTATTCGATCTGTCCTGTCTCTTATACACATCTAGATGTTATAGAGACAGGTCATCAACTTATTCGTTTATCTATTCGGCAGAATATTTATACGATTTACATGAAAAAATCGGTACCAAAATTTTGGTTGTAGCATCTTTTGTCTACTAAGAAGGAATCTAGATGTGTATAAGAGACAGGTATTGTTACACTACCCTCTCCAAACAAAAGAGAAGCTTGGCAGATTATCCGCAGAGTCCTACCAAGAATGTGGAACTGGAGAAAATCTAAAAACTGCTAACGCGGTGGAGAGTCAAAAACGATTCAGTTAATTGTGACTTCTCCTATAAATCACGTGGGGTGAGCATAACTAGCTCAGTGGATATCATAAAAGCTCTTCAAATGGGGCCAAGCATTGCGATAAAAAGAAAACATAAAGATAATAACATTTGTGAAGACCATAGTCATGAAGAGCTTTTATGATATCCACTGAGCTAGTTAAACGTCTGTCTCTTATACACATAAGATGTGTATAAGAGACAGCTTAGCATGCGCAAACCAGGAGCCTGTTTGGCTGCTGCTGTCTCTTATACACATCTAGATGAACCGGTTCTCCCAAATCAAACATTTCCGAACACATCCAAAATTATATACCTAGGTCACCTATGAGCCAAAACAAGTCATAAAATGCTTTCATATCAAAAGAGTTTGCAAACATGGGAATTGATTAACATAAAATAGCTTGGTCCCGATTTCATATGTAATAATTCCAAATTTGGTAAAAGTGTAGTTCCAAACATCATACACATTCTAAAATCCATCCAAACATATTTCAAAAGTCTTTAAACAAAATACAAGTGGAAGAGCTTGTATGAGGACCCTCCAGTTGTAGTTTCAAAAAACCGAAAAAAACTTCGCCTCCCTCTAGGCTATAAGTAGGTTATCCTCCCTGCCAACAAAATCCAATTCCAAGGTATTCAAGGGACCTTGGTTACAACCCAACTCAAAACAACATATTCTAACCAACCAATGCATAAACGGAAAGATTCACCTTGCAATAGCCGGGACTATATCAATAGCACCCCAGACAATCCATACCCCATAGATAACTCTATTACAACATTAGAGCAACAACCTTGGGTGGAATTCTCTTTACTACTTTCCCCTCAGTCACAGTCCTGTCAGCCTTCAAACATGGGAGATATCCAAACTAACCTTAAAACACTCTTAAAACATCATTATATGCATAGACATAAGCATTCATAGCATAACACTCTAGGGCCACATATGGAAGACAAAACCCCAACTCATAATCTTAAAATATGTAATCTAACCGTGGAAAGTTGTTAAAAATCAACCCCAATCACTTCCCAACCTCCAAAACACTAAAAACAACCCATAACATACATAAATCATAACATATAAGGCTGCAAAGAGGGTTTTTTTTCAGCCATAAAGAATCCTACAAAACTTGAAATTAAAGCTTGGATCATAAAGCCCATAAGGCAAAAAGTGCTAAAATACATAAAATCTTACCTTCCAAGTGATTTGTATAAGAGACAGACCATTAATTTTGGGGAAAAATGGGAAGAGAAGTTTCCCCATTTGACCAAATAGTCTCCAAGTTGACTATTTAACCCAAAAACTAATTTTTGCTACTAAATTAACATTTTTTTTTAATAATTCAGCCATCATACAACACTCACACACCACAATGCACTAATTACAATTAGTCCAATTTTTGACCCGTTTACCCGTTGTAGCATCTTTTGTACTAAGAAAAATTTTGTAATTCGTATTGTTTGAATAAGTTGAAATACTCGGTTATACTAAAAATAATATGAAAAACATTTTACACCAGTTAAAAATCAAAGAACAAGGCTAGTAAAATACTGGGTTTCACAGGTAGGGTTAGGAGAAAACGGAAGAAGGGATGTGTTAGACTGGCTAAGAGAGGAGGAGGAGGGTTATACACATCTAGATGTGTATAAGAGACAGCAAAGGGTGTCTCTGGATACACATTGGGGAAGGAGGAGATTATTCTAGATGTGTATAAGAGGATTGTCTAGGAAAGGAGGCTAGCAGAAGAGGGGAGATAGAGAGTGGTAGTGGGATGGCTGGGAGAGGGGATAGTTAGGGGTTCAAATTATAAATACAATAAATTATAATTATTTAATTTTTGACCAAAGTTTTTCATATCTTCAAGTAAGAACACACTTATAATTTACATTGGTTTTTTATTATCTAATTTGTTCCCAATTTTTTTAGTAATATTAGTTCAATATAACTTCGCTCGTGTTGAGTTTTTCATAGCATAGCGGTCCCAAGCCCGGGTACAATCCTTCTTGTTAGGTGACAGCTAGCGTAAAATTATGTAAATCTTATGAGACAAATTCACTACGATATGCAAAACTTGAGGTTTGGAGTGAGACACTTGAAGCAAAAGGGTTTAAAATTGATAGATCAAAAATAGAATATATAGATTTTAGTTTAGCAAGGTTGCACTTAGGAATGGAATGGTGGTTCGTATCGGAGATCAAGAGATACCCATAAGTAAAATTTTTAAATATTTAGGATCAGTTATTCAGAGTAATGGTGGTATAGATTGAGATGTTACACATCGGATACAAGTAGGATGGACTAAATGGAGAATAGCATTGGTAATATTATGTGACCGCAAAATTCCTTTATATCTTAAGGGTAAATGTTATAGAATGACAATAGGCCAGCAATTCCTAGATGGGCTATATCTTTCCTACAAGTTACCCACAAGTCTTTTTTGGTCTTCCTCTACCCCTCTTATGTTGACTTTTGAGAGTAGCAAAAATGCAAATGTTAAGATGGATGTATAGGTACACTAGGATGGACAAGATACGGAATGAGTATATTCGTGAAAAGATTGGAGTAGCATCTATTGATGAGAAGATTAGAGAAATACGCTTAAGGTGGTTAGGTTATGTGTCAAGACGACTAGTAGAAGCTCCTGTCAGGTGAAAAGATTTTAGAGAGAGTAGTCAACATAAGAGGGGTAGAGGAAGACCAAAAAAGACTTGGTGGGTAACTTGTAGGAAAGATATAGCCCATCTAGGAATTGAGGAGAATATAGTCCATGACAGAGCACAATGGCGTAGCAGAATTCATGCAACCGACCCTACTTAGTGGGATTAAGAGACATGGGCTACTTCTTTCCTACAAGTTACCCACCAAGTCTTTAATTTGGTCTTGAAAATAATAATGTCTCTTATACACATCTAGATGTGTATAAGAGACAGAGTAACAATTTTTTGAAGTTTAGCTATCTTTTTGGCCACCAAAATATTTTGGTGACTAACTTAGCAACCGGATCATAGTTTAGTGACCAAATAGTCCGTTTAATCTTGATTTGATGCAGAAGTTAAAAATCCATTGCTTTTGGCTTTTTGGTGGTGCTTTGGTGTACTATATATCCTTTTTCATTTCATTTTCGTATATTCTTTTTTCTTTCCTTTTCTTGGGTAAGATAATTTTTGGAAAGCTTTGCCTACAATTAAATTAATGTATCCCGAGAACAATTTTTACTTTCTTAACCTTTAAGTTTGATTAAACATCCTACACATCTAGATCGGTGCCAAATTAGAGCTGTAATCGAGTGCCAAGTATAAGATCATGAATACGTTGGATTTATAGATTAGGAAATCTTGTGGAAACTACAAAATCAAATCAGTATGGTGTGACTTGGTTTAAAGACAAGCTTTCTCACTAACCTGGGAACAAAAACACTTGGAAATCACTTTGCTAAGTTTGGGACATGAAAGCAAAATTTCCAAGGAATTGGAACAATCCAACAAAAGAAGATGTGTGAAAATTACTTTCATCACAAGGAAAGAATAAGTGTTGACTAGTTTTTACAATTCATCAGAAAGAATTTGTTACTGGCTGTGCTGTAGCAGGCACCCAAAATTAAACAAATCTCAATATTAATGTAGCAGTCATCTAGATGTCCCATAGGGAACGGAGTTTATTCTTGTTGGAATAAAAGAAAAGGGGGGTTTTGAATACTTTTGATCTAAAAACTAAGGCAAGAAAATAAAGTGAAGGGAATTCAATTCGAGAAGAATCATGGTTCCTGTTATATCCACCATGATAGATTTATTAGCCTAGCCTTGACACCATAGATAATTCAGTTTTTATACCAAAAACTAATTGAAGAATTAACCTGAATTTCAATTCAAAGTTGATTCTTATTTCTTTCTAAAGTTGGCTAAGTTTCAACACGCAATTCAATTAATCCTAATCATTAATTGTAACCTAGACAAGAGTCTCTTTACATGTTAGAAGCATTAAAATCAACAAGAACAATTAAGCTATCTAAACATAAACACACATGGTTATACCAATTAGTTGATTATTTCCCCTAAATTCAATAATACTAATCGAGCAATTATCAAACTTAGTTGCTTCACATATTGAATTAAGGACACGCGATTGATAGTAAAAACAATCTAGCTATAGATTTATTCCAATAACTTATTATTCTGCAGCAATAGCAAGTTAAAAAGAAAATCATAAAATTAATTGCAGAAAAATAATCAATACTTGATATAAAAGTGAATAAGTTTAAGAATACAAGGTCACACAACATATTAGAATCAATGGCTTCAATTCCCTCGACCAAGAAAAGGATTTAGCACTAAGTGCTTTGGAAGAATGAACAAGAATTTTCTACTAAAAACCCTAGCTAAAACAAGGAATAGAAATGGTTCTCTCTTCTAATCACCCTTCATGTGGTATTTATAAAGAATACTAGGGTTACAATTCCTATCCTAGGATAAGAACGTGAATTCAACTGAAAAAGTCCAACTAAACGAAGAAATCTACCGAAAATAAAAAATCGCATAACTCTACTATATCGGGGACACATGTGTAGGCTGCACAGCACGCATGTGCACTGCACAATAATTCTGGAACGAAGCTCTCTGGACACGGTGCATGTGCACCGCAGGCTTTACCCTAGCGCATGTGTGCTGTGTCCTGCTTCGGCAATTTACTCTCAGCTTCGATTTTGGCTGCGATGCTATTGGAATTTGAAAAAGTACGAAACACAAAAGTTGTTGCTCTCTCTCTTAACTTTCCATTGTATCTCATATCAACTCTATTGGAGCTTGGACTTGAAAGTTGGGCTTGAAACATGAAATAGCATCAAGAATGGCTCCATACTCGCGCACATTTCGTCCTTTAAATTTCCTTTCAGCTGTTTCATCTTTTTCAGCTCTTTTCACTTTAATCTTGTAAAAACTAAGAATAACCAAATTAAGATCAATAATAACTCCAATCTTGCTTACAACACATAAAAATGTGGCAAATGACACATAAAATACAACACAATTATGAACTTATCACTTGCAATGTCATTTTTTTTCTAATGTGACTATTATTTGTTTCCATTTTTGCCATCATCAATTTGTGAGTTTATTATGTTTGGACCGACACCATATGGAAATTTAGAGGGACTAAGTAACTTGCCACTAATTGTCCCTTGCTTTCATAGTTGTTACTATTCTTGTGCAACTTAATTGGAACTCTTGACTGGAACCCTTGACCTCTATAATTCCTCCCGAATGACAATATTCATATGATAGGCAATATCCTAGCCTCGGAGAGAGCTAGGAGCATGTCAATAGTGCCCTCAAGTCTTGATGACCTTGCCTCCCCAAGGATAATTCCTTTGCTATAAGTAGTTAGATGCCTCCTTACTGAAGTTACACTTATATCCCGTAATTAGTATCTAACATTGGGTTTGTTATGTCCAAATTGTTACATGAATTAATAAATATATTTTTGAAATGAAAACAAAGAGAATTTAGGTCGTAAAATACTTCTTCTATGACCTATTGCTCTTAGGTTTGAGTCACTAAATTGTAGGGGGAAAGGCGGGTTAAAAAACACATTCTTGAAATGCCTGAGCCTCGCTAGAGTTCAATGACCTCTCCTCCAGGATTGCTTGTTCTTTAGGCATCCCCCAGACATCACCTCCTAACCATTTGAAGCTAATTGTGTGCCATTCAACAAATATAATCATTGCTAAGCACAAATTCAAATATACAATAATACTGCAGAGAATGTTTATAAAAGGCCTTCACACGCAACACATCTAGATTCTATAAGAGGCAACTAGTAATTCAAACTTCTACACCTAGTTGTCATGCTGGTGTTTCTATATATGAACACTATATCATGTCACCATGTGTTGAAAGGGATTCTTCTCTGGTTCTGGAAGCTCATATTTTCATCATCAAACTTGAATAACCCATTTTCTAAGGCATTCAGGATGTAGTTTTTGAACACCACGAAATTGTAAATGGAATGTGACCATGAGCCATTATATATTTGTAGAATTCCTTGCCAACCATTTCTTAATTGTTGGATCTCTAAAGTTATTTAAAAATTTTATCATTCCATTAGCTTAGATACTCAATGATTGCTTTCAATTGAGAATTATCATAACTTTTCCTTTTGATCACCCGCAATAGGCATCTTCCTCAATTCGCTGTAGAAGTTTGAATTACTAGTTGCCATTTGTAGAATGCGCTAATGCCTTGCGTGTGAAGGCCTTTTATAAACATTCTCTGCAGTATCAACCTCATCTATAACTCATGCTACATATGTACATATTACATATAAATACAACTAACATATATTTTTTTCCAATAAATTAACACAAGCATAAAAGAAGTGCTCGTGAAATAATTAAAATTAAGACCATTTTAAATCAAACTTCTGTTTGAGAATTGAGGATTGATGCCCTGTCTCTTATACACATCTAGATGTGTATAAGAGACAGCCTATTAAAGCAACTAAAAGAATTATAATTAAACTACTAAAAACTGACTCCATCAAAATACTAAAGTTAAATAGGAAACATAATGGCTTTGTTTTGTCTTCCAGCATTGCCTTCCTTAAACTAAGATCTTCAATGAATCAAGTCTAATGCCATCACGTGCATGAATCTCAATAGAAAATTTTGTTGTTGTTTGAATGACATGTAACACCTTGTAATTAATGTTTCATTTTTACTCATGGCAGTGGATGGACTTTATACTTTGCAAATAAATTTTCTTATACAATCTTCGATTTGTAAAATAATCATCCATATCTACCCATTTATACTCCAAGCATCCATGATTTTTATAATGAACATACCAAATGTTATTTGTTCAAACAAGATTGAGTCAAATGGAAGAAAATGCTACTTAGAAATAATGACTTGTTGCTTACCCCAGTGCACATGCTGTCTCTTATACACAGGGAGTTGTGAGGCAACCAGGTATTCAAATTCCAATAATTCTCTTCTTTTTCTTCCAAAGTAACAATTTTCTTTTCTCAATAACAAATACTTCATTCTAAGTTACCCCTAAATAGTGTATCCAAATAAAATTTTCAACCTAAAATCTTCACAAATTATTTCATTGTCCATATGCATGTCTTTTCAAGATCTACATGCCAATCCATACAAAATTTAGATTTGTAATCAAAACCATTGGGGGATTCTATTAAGATACAAAACAGATCCTTCAAAAAATTGGAGGCGATGGAGACTCTAGAAAAACTTCCTTATAATATTCTTCAACCATTAATTTATGCGCAATATTTAAAAAATTTTGCCTTCCTTTTTCAAACTTCTTTTGATAAACGACAAAATATACTTACATTAATCGTACTATATTCCAAACTATATATTTTGAGATATTTTTGCATTCTTTTTTTTCCATTCATCTCTTTCCTTGTTACTACAATATGTTTGACAGAATTAATTCTGCTGTCTCTTATACACATCTAGATGTGTATAAGAGACAGGAGGGCACTATTGACATGCTCCTACAAGGTCTCCGAGTCCTGTCTCTTATACACATCTAGATGTGTATAAGAGACAGAATTAATTCTGCAACAATTAACAATTCTTATAGGGTCCTTCTCTGGTCTCTATTATGACATCCTCAGTCAATCTGTCAATTCAGGACCAATTCTATGACATTGTTCTCAACAATTGAGTATTCTGGGACTAACCTTGTGTTGTAGTTCTGATAATTGAATACTCTCGGGTATCCGTGTGCCCAAACTCTAACAACTAAAAGCCCTAGGACTACCTTATAATCTGGCTTTGATACTAATTGTAGAACCCTAAATTTTTAGAGTTATCTAATATCAACCACAAAATTAAGGAATTGAAAGAATAAAATACAGATATGCACACAAAAGTATATGGGAGGAAGTAATAATTTTAGAACAATGTCTCAGTTAGTCCCAGAATACTCAATTATATCTACATACTCTCGATAATCTCATCAAACTCTCAAGAAAATAATTTAACATTTACCCTATATGTAGACTCTTAAACATGGCTAGTAAGAAACAACCGAATAATAATTATCAAATAATTACCGACTCCTTAATTAATTAAAGTACTAAAAATTGACTCCAACAAAAATACTAAAATTAAACAGAAAAATTCTTGTCATTAATTTGTATCCAACATGTACAATATAAGTAACAGTTGAACCATTTAATAAAAAATAGAATAAAAGTTAACATAGATGGGCTGTATGAAGAAAAAAAAGACCAAATACCTACCCCTTATGATAATTCCCATCTTGAAAGCAATCATTGATAATCTATAGCTGTCTCTTATACACCACAGTGGATCCATTTTTATTTAGCCTGCATAGATATTCTCAAAATTATGATACATCCTACTTTCCAAATTCTAGATCTTGCTAGTTCTATTTGCGTGCAACAGAAAAGTATTCAGATTATAAGTGTTCAAATGTCTCTTATACACATCTAGATGTGTATAAGAGACAGCACGTGGGGTGACAACACTTAGACACCACAAAGAAAACTTGTTACACTTACCAAAGGAGCAATGAAAATAGGTGGAAAATCATCAAAGATCGAACAGAAGTTCCTCAAGAGGAACAAAGACATCAACTTACAAGCATGTTTAGCAGAATCAACCAAGCAATTACACTTATTCATCCCTGCAAATTCAAGAATGTCACGGTCCTGACCCGCACGTGCTTATAACCTAAAGAACAAATCCCAAGAACACAAGACATCATTCCATGTACTATTCACCTTAAACATTAATTGCAATTGCGAAAGCAACTATTCAAAAATATCAACTTTAAATAGTGCAATGTTGAAAAAAAATATAAATCCAAAGTACAACCCATAACCATGAATAGTCATCAGGAGTACCCAGGCTCAAGATATTTCGTGATGGAATTATCCCTTGCATGTTGGAATAATTCTAAAGGAATTCTACCACTATATAATCATTAATGTCTTTCTTGTCTGAATTCTTCTAAACCTTTTCCTCTATAATAACAGAATAATCTTACTCGTCGCTTATACAGAAAAATATATGAAATGGGGTAAGCGACAAGTCGCCCGGCCAGTAGCACTTACTTCCATTGGATCATACTCTTAGATGTGTATAAGAGACAGTGGCAAGACACAGACCTACATATTGTCATAAGATCATGTCAAAATCATTCCTTATAAAACATGTAAAAAAGAGTTCAAATATTCAAGTCATTTATATTGTAAAATCCATCTATCATGTAACAACTTTTCGTGTCATGTAACTTTTCATATCATGTAAAATCTATCTACATAAAATACCTTTTCATGTCATGTAACTTTTCATATCATGTGCTTTTTATGTCATGTACTTTTCATGTAGGCACAAAACATTTTAGAAAAACATGTATTCATTTGAACGACAGTCATCGGATTCTGAGTACTCAGCCTAGTGGATGACTTTACTAGAAAAGGGTATCAAGAAGTTCTGCAGTCCCTCTCGACATTCTATCATGATCTCTTGTAGTATCATGGTTAATCAAGTGGGACTTTGATGTGAAGGCTGTGTATGTATGTTCAGGAATATTATCCCCACCGACTATTTCATGTAATGTTTAGAGCCACTATCACTTGTTACTACCCATGCATCACATACATATGAAACATATGCAAAACCATACATATATTATATTTCTATATTTTCAAAATCAAACAATCACATATCCATACATGATACAATTTTTATAGTAAAGTAATTCTTTGAATAAACTATTTTTTTCCTAATCGATTTTTCGAAATCATGCAAAGTCATAAAATAATTTCAAAAACATAAATTTTAGAAAAAAATTTCGAAACATACAGAAGTAAGAACCACTTATCTTGAACAGTCCAATAATCGTGCCTTTACTTACCTTTGTTCTTTGTTGATAAATCCTTAGAAGAAAATCACAATACTTTATTACTATTAATTTAGATAAATATTCTCTTGTTAAATCATACAAAATCCTACAACAGGTTCCCTAAAGATTGTCTCCTTTTAATAAAAGTTAAATATAACCTCAATTATTTATCGTGTAAACAAAAAATTTTTGTAATCTTTATTTCAAACTAATCCTTGTGTTAATTGGTGACTTTTAGAAACAATTGAGCTCATTATAGTTTCAAAATAATAATTATCATATGCTAGTTTAGCCAAAAACTCATATAACTTAACTTATTAGTTTAAATTGAGTCAAAAATACCTTTTTTACACGTTCCCAAAACTTAATGGGCTTTATTACAACTTTTGGAAACTATTAAAGGCTCTTAGGTAACTTGTAGATTCATATGATGGTACTTTAGTAACTTTATAAAACATTGGAAAAAATATACCTTACAAAATGTCTCATGCCATTTGTTAACTTTATTAAAGTTATATGGGTCAATTTGTCAATTGCAGAAACATTTTTGGTCTCAATAAAATATTTCTAAACATACGGTCTATTATGTAATTTCTAGTAACCTTCAAAGACTACTGATGTCTTCATTAAATCATTAGGGGTAATTTATAAATTTCACGAAGTTGAAAAGGACTTAATTTGACTCCATTTTAAAAAATTTAGGATTTATCATAATACCCTAGAACTATAGGGGTTAATCTTGTTATATATAGAAACATTCTTAATTCATTTCACCTTTTTCCTCGAACTTTACACTTTCCCGTTCAAATTTCTCCATCATCTCCCTTTTTGAGCTGGCTTTCTCGATCGATCCATCGTCAATAGCAGTTGCCTTCTTCACCGATCGGATGGATGAAGCCAACCAATTTTCCATTGACAGTTGTGGACTAGTCCTCCAATCGATGGTAGCAAGCCATTAAACTTCATCGACAGCACCAATCGAATTTGGCCAAGGAATTGATTAAGATCTAGCCAGATCGTTCTTGATCGTTGGTGACCGGAATAAATCCGACCACCCTGCTCGACGAAACAAATCGAATTTAAATCCGTCACCTCTATTTCTTTTCTTTTCTTATCTTATTTATTCTAGGAAACATAATACTATTATTATTCTAGAAACTGATTTCTTTCTAGTTAAGAAAATAATTTAATTTTTTAGAAAACATGGAAAATCATACCTAGACTTATTTTATCCCAATAATCATCTAATCCATGAAATCAATCATTGATTTGATATACTAATGAATCCAACTCATAATATAACAAATTAACAAACTAAAAGTCATTATGAACAACTATATAAATTAGTTAAATAATTAAAACAAAAATAAATTATTTAAAGCTTACAAATAAGTAGAGCTAACCTTAAGCGTATTTGTAGACATTTGTTCCGCTAAAGTTTATATAACGTAGAAAAAAATTTTATACCAGATGCTAAATTCAATTACCTATTGGATATATACTATTCCCCCATAGTATATATACTACTCCCAATAACTATGAAGTTAAACTTGTAATCGTAATATCTTGAGCCTGGGTACTCCTGATGACTATTCATGCTGTCTCTGAAAATTCAGGGTTTCACATTTTTACGCCTCTTACAAAAAGTTTCATCATTGAAACTTCTCTTATACACATCTAGATGTGTATAAGAGAATAGATTTTTATACTTATACACATCTAGATGTGTATAAGAGCGTAGGATTGTTTCCAAGAGACAGAATCTCAAGTTTTGGGATATCCTAATCCTTAACATCACCTGTATACAAATAGATGTCCTAATAGAATCATTCGATATATCACTTCACAACTTAAAACCAAACTTTCAATCTTAGGTTCAACCTATAGGTATTGTCTTGCCAACTTTTCCTTGTAAGAGCCATTTCCAATCTTTCCAAATCAGTCAAGATTTCAATTCCATATTAGAATCATTGGCTTAGTATTTAGTCCAACAGTCATCGAATATCCAAACCAAGTACAAACAAGGTCATGTTTCCGAATTTACTAATACCATGAGAAATCATACCAAAACTTTGTATGTATAGATTTCTAATTAATAGATTTGTGGTGAACCATTATAACAAAACAAATACTTAATGACATTTAAATTAGTGGTGTCCAAGTAAGGGTTAAAATTCCATCACCAAAATGGTATGCATGCTCTAGCACGAGCCTTTTAAGGTCTTATACACATCTAGATGTGTATAAGAGACAGAGTCATTTATGTTCTCAAGTCACATTCCTTCCTTTCTAATTTCTTATAAACAATATGTTATACATCAATAAGATCCATTCAGTCAAAGCTAGGAATATAGTGATTTAATACTTAAATACTCTTCCTCCCAATCCATAATTGTGTGAATAAATGGATACTTTTCCTTTTACCTATTCACCCTTACAATTACTTAACCAACCAATAAGGGTTACACATTTAGTGATGATTCTTCTCAAAGTGTGACACATATGGAGATATCCCAAGCATTATTTTTTCCTAAAATTCGGATGGAACCATGTACATAGATTTCTAAAATTACGCTAGATTGTTGCCTTAAATGAGAATTTCACCAAATGGAACAACTTGTCAATCATTAAATTACTTGCTGCATTAGGTAATTACCATGAGTACGTCTTTATTACGTTTTTTTTTTTTCATGTCATGGGGATTTGTCCAATACTCCCTAGGTCTCTACTTCTTTACTTCACAAAATCCCTGAATTCTGTACATTCTACACCACATCTATTAAGGGTCTTACATACTCGTAAGATGAGACCCTTACCTCCCTTCATTTTTACTCAGATCTCTCATAAGAGACAGCATTAGTAGTCCTTGAAGGTTCTAAGAATTACAGAATAGACCCTAAACAAACAAATTCCATTTGCACTAGATTTGCTTTAATATACCTCACCCTTCATGTGTATAAGAGACACTATACTGGAGGTGAGAGTGTCAAAAACTTATCCCCTAGCGTACTCTCAATACCAAGATGGTGACGCTAGAGATGAACATTATTCAAATAGGACTAGTGGTTAGAAATATAATTTGAACACCATTTGCCTTTCCTAAGGTAGTACTGACAATTTTCATTAATAACTCGAAAATATAATTTACAAGCCAAGGCAAATTATTTTTTTCCAAAATAAGAATCTATTAATTATTAAATACTCATGAGTTGACATAATCACCATCAGTATAGCACATGAGATATCATATTTGATTTATAAAGTTCAAATGAACAATTTACATCGTACTTACAAGATAGCATGAAATCCTAGTATTATTCCAAAACGTGATTATTATAATTCTCCAGATATTTCCTTTTCTCCTTTTGAAATTCCATGATCCATAATTCCAAATTCTTCGACCATATACAAATCTAATGGTAATTTACTTGTTTCCTAATTCTCTTTTCTGTTTTCTAATTCCTTAAAACTCGAGAAGGTTATAAGCTTACCATGCGTCGATGTGCCAAAATCCACTTACCATCCAATTTTTGAGTAGACTTCCTATTCATCTAAATTTTATAGAAGTCCTAGAATTTGTTATCATAAACATCTTGATTAAGGCACAATTTATAGTTCATAATCTAAATTTTAATACCATTACAAATATCATGGGGTTCCTTTATTCACCTTAACTTAACTTTATACCTAGGGCACGTTTCCATTGTGCCACAATCTCTTATCAACTAAACCTTGGTAATTTTTATTCCTAGAGACGTGACATTAAGTCCAGCACTCTAGTATCATAAGTGTCTAACCTATGACATGCTACAAAGATCATAACTAAAATGCAAATAGGGATAAAAAAATGTGATCAATATGACAAAGAATAAGAGACAGTCTATACTAAGCTCTGGTGGTTGTAACTATGTCCGTCTCTGACCCACACTTGCCAGCATGTACTATCTGCTGCATCCTCAAGAACGAATCCCAAGAATACAAGGTATCATTGTGTGTACTATTCACCTTAAACATTAATTACAATAGCGGAAGCATCTCTTGAAACATGTCAACTTTAAATAGTATGGCTTTGAACAAAACATAAAGCTAAAGTAGAACCTATAACCGTGAATAGTCATCAAGAGCACATCTAGATGTGTATAAGAGACAGATTAGATACGTCTAATAATTCTAGTGGGATTCTACCACTAAATGTGTCTTCCTTGTTTGAATTCTTCTAAACCTCATCCTTTATAATAACATATTCGTACTCGTCATGTGTATAAAAATTTATAAAATGGGATGAGCGACAAGTCGTCCAACAAAAGCACATACTCCCGCTAGATCACGCTATTACGTACATATGAGACTTGCATACACATCACACTATCACATGCTCATATTTTTGTCAAAATAATTCTTGTAAAACATGTAACGAAGAGTTCAAATGTTTAAGTCATTCATCTTGTAAAATCTATATATCGTGTAACAACTTTTCATGTCATGCAACTTTTCATCTCATTTAAAATATATCGTTCATGTTACAACCTTTCATGTCATGTAACTTTTCATGTAGGCGCAAAACATTTTAGAAAAACATGTATTCATTTAACCAACTCAAAACTAAACAAGCAGTCATCGGCTTTTGAGTATTTAGCCTAGTGGATAACCTCCCCAGAAAAGGGTGTCAAGATGTTCTATAGTCCCTCTTGACATTCTCTTGTGTTCTCATGTACTGTCATGACTAATCATGAATGTGTTATCAAGGTTGTCTTGACTGTATTTATGATTATAATCTCTTCTTGACTATTTCATGTTTGTTTAGAGCCATTATCTCTTGTTATTACCCACACATCACATACATATTAAACATATTCAAAACTATGCATATAATACATCTCTATATTTTCAAAATAAAACAATAACATATCCATACATGATCCAGATTTTCTAGTAAAGTAATTCTTTGAACAAAACATTTTTTTTCATAATCGACTTTTGGAAATCATGCAAAGTCATCAAATAATTTCAAAAAATATATCTAAGAAAACAAATTTGAAAGTAGTATAGAAGTAAGAACCACTTACCTCGTACGGTCCAATAATCATGCCTTTACTTGCACATCTTCCTTGTCAATAAATTCTTAGAAATCATCACAATACTATATTACTAATAATTTAAACAAATATTGTCTTGTTAAATACTACAAAATCCTACAACAGATTCCCTAAACATTGTCTCCTTTTAATTAAAATCCAGTAACCTCGATTATTTATCGTGTAAACAAAAAATTTTCCTAATGTTTATTTCAAACTAATCCCTGTATTAATTGGTGAATTTTAGAAATAATTGAGCTCATTATAGTTTCAAAATAATATTTATCATATGCTAGTTTAGCCAAAATACTCAAATAACTTGACTTATTAATTTAAATCAAGTCAAATATACCTTTGTTACACTTTCCCAAAACTTAAAGGGCTTTATTACAAATTTGGGAAACTGTTAAAGGCTCTTAGGTAACTTGTATAACATCTGAGGATGCATTAGCAACTTTAGAAAGTTTTTCTCTTGGGACCTTTATGTATCTTACAAAACATTTGGATGGTTTTTTGTTAACTTTAATAAAGTTATAGGGGTAAATTTGTCAATCACAAAAACATTTGGGTCTTAGTAAAATATTTATAAACTAGAGGGTCTATTCTGTAATTCTTAGTAACCTTCAAGGACTACTAATGTCTTCATAAAATTATTAGGGGTAATTTTTAAATTCCAGAAGTTGAAAAGGACTTAATTTGTCTCCATTTTAAAACATTTTAGGATTTATTGTAATACCCTGGAACTATAAGGGTTAATCCTGTAATATATAAAAACATCCTTAATTTGTATCAGCTTCTTCCCTGAACTTTGCACTTCGCCATTCAAACTTCTTGATGTTTCCCAAACCTTATTTTGATGATGACATAAGCACTAAACTCTTAAAACAAGCTGTGTGGGTCTACTACTATATTTCTGCTGGAAACAAGTTGTCGGACGCAGTACACCGTCCAAACTATGTCATTTTTCTCGGACGAATAGGAGTTGTCCTATATAGATTCAGTCGGACGCATTTCACTGTCCGAACAGACAGGCATAAAGAAAATTTATTTATGCTCCTCTACGAACACATACAAATGTCCAAAGGAAGCTTCCTTCGGACGTACACTACTGTCTGAAACTCAGTTCGGACGATGAAACGGACGCATGCACGGCCGTCCAAACAATATCCTTCACCAGCTGCACTGAGATCGGACGCTGTGTCAGACACATCATCCTTATCTCGAATGTCCGAAAACCTAACGGCTAGTTTTTGGACATTTATTATTGCCTGTCCATTTACAAGTAGTCTACACCACCATTTATTACCCCTCTCTAATACCTGCTCTATATTGTTTGGATCTATCTGCATGCGAATACAAGCCTTAGAAAAGAGCAATTTTAGTACAAATAGGCTATAGTGCTATATTTGTATTAGTTTGCAACTTATAGTGCAATTCAAATTTTGAGTGGAGTGATAATCTTGTACAAAAGTGAGGTTGTGAGTAAAATTCTTGGCTAGTCAACTAAAAGAGTTTTAGTGTGAGCAAGAATTTCCCTACTTTGTAAAGATTATTGGCTCACCAAGTGTGTGAAGCATTCTAGTGGATTAATACTTCAAGCTTGTTAGCTTGGGAGTATTGGTTGTTTAATTTTCTCTCTTACTTTCTTCACATTCCTTAAGTTTCATTGATTCTATCTTCACTATATTATTTGTTAGTTGATCAAAATCTCAATAAGTTTAATCTAACTAAAATAATTTTTAGAAACCTAATTCACCCCCCTCCTAGGTTGTTTTGGGACCCACAATTGGTATTAGAGCCTTATCTCATTTTGTTGCTTAAATTGCTTTTGAGAAAAGAACACTATGGCAATCAACAATACTCTATTTTTTGAGGGTCAATCCATCACTAGACCCCCTATGTTCAATTATACAAATTTTATTAGTTGGAGAGATATAATGAAAATATTTTTGCAATCTATTGATATTGATGTGTGGTATGTCGTAAATGAAGGTCCCTTTGAAGCTATCTATCATTGATGATCACACAAATAGAAGAAGAGAAAAGACAAGGGATGAGCTCACTCCACAAGATAAGGCAAACTTGACTTTAAATGTGTTGGTCCCAAAGCAATCTTAGAGGGGGTGAATTAGGTTTCTAAAAATTATGCTTTCAGAAAATAGTAAGCTTTTTAAATTCAAATGCAGATATAATAAATTTACTAGAACAGTAAAGTAAAGAGAGAAAAATTGAACAAACAATACTTCCAAGCTAGCAAGCTTGAAGTATCAATTTTCTTGAATGCTTCACACACTTGGTGAGCCAATAATCTTTACAAAGTTGGGAAGTTCTTGCTCACACTAAAACTCTTTTAGTTGAGCCAAGATTCTTACTTACAACCACACTTTCATACAAGAACTCAATACAGATGGTAAAGAAAGAGACAGCAAGATTTTCATCTAGATACAACAAACCAAACAGTCTTATGACTCATCTAGATCTGTATCTTACAGCTTGAGACAAGTTCAATAAACAATAGATGATTTTTTGTATTTCTTACTAAGCACCTATTTATAAGAGCAATAAATAGAGCTTTCAACTACTTCCTAACGGCTAAGTAACAAATACACAAAAAATAGCCGTTGGGGTTTCGGACGTCCGAGGAGGATTGAATGAGTCCGAGGAAGCGTCCGATCTTCTTTCAGTTTGTTGAGATGCTTCGTTCGGACGTCCGTGCATGCGTCCGGTCCTTCATCCGACAGAGGTTTCGGACGGTCCTGAGTGTCCGTCCGAAACCAGTCTGATCGGATTCTTTCTGCCAGTTTGTTCGGACGATGCAATGCATCCAGGAGCTTTTGACCTAGTTCGGACGGTTCTGTGCGTCTGAAAGATCTGTTCCTGTAAAAGCTTGTTTTACAGAGTAAGTGTTTATGTCATCATCAAAATAAGGTTTGGAAAACATCAATCTCCCCCTTTTTGATGATGACAAACCTCAATTGGATATGACTAATCAATTTGTAATATCTCATAATTGGATATCAATTGATCAACATAACAATCATATCAAAGCATAACATATGTCAAAGCATAACAATATAACTACTCCCCCTTTTGACATCAATCAAAAAAGACTCCCCCTTAGATCATGCAGGTAGTTTGATAGAAATTAAACAAGTTTAATATATTCAACTAAAAGGTTCCAATGGTGCAAGAGTCAAATACATAACCAAGCCACAGAGTTGCTGAAAAACAAAAGAAATACAATGGTAAAAGAACTAATGAGAGTCATTGCGCTTTTTGGAGCGCTTCTCAGTTTTTTATCGTTTGGATGGAACATCTTCAGCGGTGGCTTCACTGTCATCCTCTTCTCCGGTACGACGTTGCATGATAAACTCAAATGTGTCGTCAATATCTTCATCATCATCGTCATCGTCATCGGCAGCTCCTTGAGCAGCTTCTGCATTGTCTTCACATGTATGTTCATCTTCAGATTCATCACTGTCAGAAGATGACTCAAGTGGATGTTAGGACTGAAGATCAGCAAATTGGACTTATATAGCCGACTTGACACTCGCCAAGATACACATCTAGATGTGTATAAGAGACAGATATTGCTCAGTCACTTTATTGCCGATTTGTGCGTCGTTGAAATGAACTGACTTGAGTGCTCAGAGATTGGAGAAGTCCACAGATATGTGAAAGAGATGGTTCAGAAGATGGCTCAGAAGTAGATGGTGCAGATGTGAGTGGAGGTGGTTGAGGAGCAGGAGAATGAGGGATAGCAAAATCAGATGTGGAGGCATGGGATTGTGACTGAGCAATATCAAAGGCTGCCTTAGTGAGCCATTGATCATTAAAAAAATGGAGACCTTTTTATTCAATGTAGGATTTATTAAAATACGGAGGATATTGTTTGTTTCCGGTAAAGGGAACGTTGAGGAAATCAAAACCTTGGTGAGAAATTTTCCAAAAGGAATGTTTTTGCGAGTATCAGTGAGAAAGAGTTCCTATAGGGAACAAAAAAGATACTCAAAGTCAAGAGGAATACCCTTGAAGACACAGAAGCAGACAGAAGCTAGACTTGTTGCAAAAGGTTACGCTCAAGAAGAAGGTATTGACGAGCAAAGTAGTTTTGGCTTCCGAAGCCTGTTTAAAATGGATGTTAAAAATGGCTCGAACTTCATCTATATCAAACTGAGTATCCTCAGCGGGCCATTTATTAATGAAAAGAAGTAGGAAAAATCAGAGGGGTTTGAGATTTCACATTCAAAAATGGTGTTGATTATGTTCGATGAAATCTCAAGATCAGTGTTGTTAACACGAGAAATGAGGGTGTGAATAGTAGGACCTTTCCGAAGATTGGCCATGAATTGAAGCACCATGTCATGATAAACAGGTAAATCGAGATGCATAAGAGACCCCAATTTTGTTTTTCAAAAATAGGATTTGATAATTGGAAGATTATATTCATCAAAAAACTATTAGAAGCGGGACTCGAACGATGATGGAAAAATCAAAGAGAACCTTGGACCGTTCGGATGCCTTGGGATAGATAAATTTGGATAAAGTTGGAGTGGTGGAAACTTGAGGATTTGCCGATGATTCTCCTCGTACAGGAGCCTTCCCTTTAGTTTTTCTACCCCGAATTGCTGTAGAGGAACCGCCACGAGATTTCACCATTGTAATGGAAGAAGAGAAAAATTGAAAAAATTTGAAGATTTGTGAGATTTTGAGGAAATGAGATGGTGAATGGGGGAAATGAGATGTGATTTAGGACAGATAAGGGTTACCAAAACTATTTTCCAATCAATTAACTGGAAGTGAGAGTGGGAATTTGGACTCTTGTAGTGGAGAGAAGAAAAATTGCCTAAGGGTTTTCGGTGGTAAGGGTAAGTCAGAAAGGAGGAATTTGGACGGTTTTAATCAAACAGGGGTACGCGTTCGGACGGCCGAACGTTTGGGGGTCGGAAGATTTCTAGAGAGTTTAAGGGAAAAAAGGAATGCTTTCGGACCAACATAGGCGTCCGATAGACATCTTTATGTGCCTACTTCGGATCGATCTCTTATAGCGTCCGAAAGGAAAGTTGTTCTAGACGAAGGAGTGCGTCCAACTGTGATCCTATGCCAAATTTATCTGTAAAATCCCCAAACTTTTTCTTAGCGATTCAAAGCGATCTAGAGCTAAGGGTTTTGTAAAAATATCAGCCAATTGATCTGAAGTAGGCACATAATCAACACGAATTCTAGATTTTATAAACGACATCTCTAATGAAATGACATTTAACATCAATGTGTTTGGTTCATTACAAAAATGAAGCATTTGAAAGAATTGCACTAGTGTTGTCACACAATATAGTCCATTTCAAAAATTACACCTGGAGCCAGAATACATTGCTGTGGAAATTGTTGATAAATTAGCAATTTGGATGTAAAATGTCTTCCGCTTCCATAGAAAGATCCTTGGCTTTGGCATAGTGTGCTTTCTCATTTTAATATGGATTTGATTGAAAAATTTGCTAAGAAGGATTTGGTAAGAGGTTTGCCAATTTTACACCCAGCAAAGTCAGCATTAGAATAGCTAATCAGATCAAATGTAGAGGACTTTGGATACCACAGGACCAAAATCCGTTGTTCCTTTTAGATATCTAAAAATTCTTTTAACGCCATCAAATGTGATTCTTTAGGACAAGATTGAAATCTAGCACATAAACAAACAGCAAACATGATATCCGGTCTCGCGTTAAGTAAAGTAGACTTCTGATCATACCTCTATAGTGTTTTTCATCAACACTATTACCTTCTTCGTCTTTATCAAGTTTGGTTGAAGTACACATTGGTGTACCAACTTGTTTGCAATCTTCCACACCAAATCGTTTGAAGATAAGCTCCTTTGTGTACTTGATTTGTGTAATAAATGTTCCTTCCTTAGTTTGATGAATTTGTAGTCCGAGGAAAAATTGCAAATTGCCCATCATACTGCATCTCAAACTCTTCTTGCATTAGTTGTGAAAAATCCTTGCATAAACTTTCATTAGTTGCTCCAAAAATAATATCATCAACATAAATTTGAACAATTAACAATCCTTTTAAATCAGTTTTTGTAAAAAGTGTGGTGTCAACTATACCCCTTTTGAAACCATTTTCTATCAAGAAGCCACTTAATCTTTCATACCAAGCTCTTGGAGCTTGTTTCAAACCATATAAAGCTTTGGAAAGTTTGAAAACATAGTTTGGAAGATTCTTATTTTCAAAGCCCGGAGGTTGTTCGACGAAGACTTCTTGGTCGATAAAACCATTTAAAAAAGCACTTTTGACATCCATTTGAAATATTTTTAAATTATTGAAACATGCAAATGCAAGAAACATGCGGATGGATTCTAATCTAGCCACGGGTGCAAAGGTTTCATCAAAGTCAATACCTTCTTCTTGAGCGTAACCTTTTGCAACAAGTCTAGCTTTGTTTCTTATGATCTCACCTTTATGAAATGTCATTTAATTTGTTTCTAAACACCCATTTAGTACCAATAACGGGATGAGAAGAAGGTCTTTCAACTAAGGTCCATTCATTATTTTTCTCAAATTGACTAAGTTCATCTTGCATAGCATTAACCCAAGATTCATCACTCAAGGCAATATCTATATGTTTGGGTTCAATGTGAGAAAGTAATGCACAATTATTATTCAAAGGTTTATGAGAACGAGTAGTTACCCCATCGGAAAGATCACCTATGATTAAATAAGAGGATGATTAGAGACGAATCTCCAAGCTTTCGGAAGATCGTTTTGAGCATCCTCATTCTTTTCATCATCAATTTGATGGTTGTTGATATCAATGCTTGATAAACCTCTTGATGATCTTTATGAATAACGAGCTTTTCGAGCTCCTTTAAAATACCTGTATCTTCATCTTCATCTAAATTCTTTGAGAGACAGGTGTGATTATTAGTTTCATCAAATGTAACATGCACAACTTCTTCAATTAAAAGCGTTCTTCTATTGTAGAAACGGCAATTATGTGGCTTGGATATGTACTGTCTCTTACCACAATACTTTCATTCCGATTTTTGTCAAATTTTCCAAGGTTCTAGATGTGTATAAGAGACAGGATGATCACACAAATAGAAGAAGAGAAAAGCTCACAACGGGTTTTCTACAAAAATGAGTTCATAAGGAGTTTTATTTAAAGAAGATCTTAATAAAACTCGATTCATGACATAACAAGCCGTGTTAACCGCTTCGGCCCAAAGTGTCATTGTGAGTACAATACACTTTGACAATGATAATCTTGTGGTGAAACTGTCTCTTAGGACACATCTTGGCAACAAGTAAAAGAGTTTCTAGTTGCTCATGAACATCGTCGTTCCTTTGAGTCTCTCAATTCAATTTATCCCAAAAGTCGGAAAACCCCAAATTTAAATTCGCACCATTGTCACTCCTTAAACGAACAATTTTTGTATCCAATAAATTTTGAATTTTGGAAAACAATTTTACAAATTTTTCAAATGCTTCATCACATTTTGTGAACAAGAAATAATACCCAAGTAAACCTAGAATAGTCATCTACGATAACAAATGCATATTTGCAACCACCTAGACTAGCATATTGAGTAGGTCCAAATAAGTCTAAATGCAACAATTCTAAAGGTTTATGAGTAGACACAAAATTCTTAGGTTTAAAAGAAACTTTGACTTGTTTACCAAATTGACAAGCATCACAAATTTTATTTTTCAGAAATTTCAGTTTTGGCAAGCCTCTTACCAAATCTTTCTTGGCTAATTTTTCAATCAAATCCATATTAAAATGACAAAGTCTTCTATGCCAAAGCCAAGGATCATCTATGGAAGCGGTAAGACATTTTACATTGCTATTGCTAATTTTATCAAGATGAATCACATAAACATCATTGTGCCTAGTGCCTTTGAACAAAACAACATGATTTTTATCAAGGATAAGACATTCATGCTTGGTAAAGAAAACATATAAATTTTTGTCACAAAGTTGACTAACACTTAATAACATTAAATTATAGTTCAAATTATCAACAAGAAGTACATTCTTAATCAAGGTTTCACCATTTTTACCTACATCACCAATGCCGATTGATTTTGCTTTGTTGTTGTCTCCAAAAGTGACTTTTCCATTGTTTTTGGATGTAAGGTTTGTGAAGAGAGAGGCATCACCCGTCATGTGCCTTGAACATCCACTATCTATGAACCACTTAGCATTGTTGGCGATGTTAAGTACCTCATCATCTCCAATAGCCATAAAGGCCATTTGTGCCGATTCCATTTCTTCTTCAACTTCTCCTTCGGAGTTGCAATCGTCCCATGTGATTTGAAAGTTGTTGAATCTCGGTTTTCTTCCTTCCTTCTTTTTCTTGGAAGGACACTCATTTGCAAAATGCCCGAGTTGACCGCATTCAAAGCATTTATCATTTTGCTTCTTTATTTCAAGTCTTGACGTGTATTTGAAATTATTTGTGTTTGCAAGCTCCGCCTCTTCTCATTCTTCAACATCTGTTGATGATAATGTTGATTTAAATCCTTTGGTGATGAGTGCAAGATCTCCTTCATCAAGATCTTCATCTTCTAGATTGATGGAGCTGTTTTCATCTTCCTCTTGAGAGGTCTTTAGAGCAATGCTCCTTCTTGGCCTTGCTTCTTCATCATCCACAACCTTGGCCTTTAGCTTGAGTTCATAAGATGTAAGAGAATTGATTAGTGATTCAATAGGCATTAAATTTAAATTCTTAGCTTCCTCTATGAATCAGATGTTGGCATCCCATTCTTTGAATAAGAGGGAATCAGAATCAATTTTTCTTCACGCGAGTTGATTCATTTGCATCCAAGGCATTATATAACACATTCATGGCTTTTGCATTCAACATCAAGTTTGCCTTGTCTTGTGGAGTGAGCTCATTCCTTGTCTTTTCTCTTCTTCTATTTGTGTGATCATCAATGATAGAAGCTTCAAATGGACCTTCATTGACAACATACCATAACTCAATGTCAATAGATTGCAGAAATATTTTCATTCTATCTCTCCAACTAATAAAATTTGCCCCATTAAACATATCTAATTGACATCTTATAAACATCTAGATAAGCTAGCAGAGCTTGAAGTATCAATTTTCTTGAATGCTTCACACACTTTGTGATTGTAATAATCTTTACAAAGTTGGGAAGTTCTTGCTCACACTAGAACTGTATTAGTTGAGCCAAGATTCTTACTTACAACCACACTTTCATACAAGATTATCACTATACTCAAAGTTGAATTGCACTCACAACTTCACACTAATACAACAAACCACTATAGTCAATTTGCACTCAAATTACTCTTTTCTTAGGCTTGTATTCAATGTATTAGATGATTTTTTCAGGTTCTTAAAGCACCTATTTATAAGAGCAATAAATAGAGCTTTCAACTACTTCCTAACGGCTAAGTAATAAATGCACAAAAAATAGCCGTTGGGGTTTCGGACGTCCGAGGAGGATTGAATGCGTCCGAGGAAGCGTCCGATCTTCTTTCAGTTTGTTGAGATGCTTCGTTCGGACGTCCGTGCATGCGTCCGATCCTTCGTCCGACAGATAACGGTTTCGGACGGTCCTGAGCATCCGAAGAAAAGGCAGTAGGATCCCATTCTTTCAAAAGTTTGTTTGCATCATGCAATGCGTCCAGGAGCTTTTGACCTAGTTTGGACGGTTCTGTGCGTCCGAAAGATCTGTTCTTGCAAAAGCTTGTTTTACAGAGTTAAGTGTTTATGTCATCATCAAAATAAGGTTTGGAAAACATCAAAATGCAAAAGCCATGAATGTGCTATGTAATGCCTTGGATGCAAATGAATCAACTCGCGTCAAGGGATGCATTTCCACTAAAGAAATTTGGGATAAATTGAAGGAAATCCATGAAGGGAGCGACGATGTTCATGAGCAAAAGAAATCATTACTTGTTGCCAAGTATGAGTCCTTCGAAATGGAACCACATGAAAATATTGACAAAATGTATTGTAGGTTCAATGACATCATTAAGGATCTTGAAGCCTTGGGAAAGGAGTATTCTTTGGGTGAAAAGAATAGAAAAATCCTAAATGCTTTATCCAAAGTATGGGATGCCAAAACAATCGCTATAGACGAGGCCAAGAATTTAAATTCAATGCCTATTGAATCACTAATCAACTCTCTTACCTCTTATGAATTGAAGTTGAAGGCGAAAATGGTGGATGATGAAGAAGCAAGACCAAGAAGGAGCATTGCTCTAAAGACCTCTCAAGAAGAGGATGAAAATGGCTCCATCAATTTAGAAGACGAATGTCTTGATGAAGGAGATCTTGCACTCATCACCAAAGATTTCTTAAACATTACATCAACAAACGGAGAATGAGAAAAGGTGGAGCTACCAATTCAAATAATTTCAAAGGAAAGACTAAGCTAGAAATGAAGAAGCAAAATGAAAAGTGCTTTGAATGAGGTCAACTCGGACACTTTGCAAATGAGTGCCCTTCCAAGAAAAAGAAGGAAGGAAGAAAGTCCCGCTTCAACAACTTTCAAATTACATGGGATGATTGCAATTCCGAAGGAGAAATTGAAGAAGAAATGGACTGTCATCTTACTTGAAGAAAAAATTGGATGATTTGAATGTTCTCTTGACTATAAAAAGGGAAAATGTTGTTGATTTGAAAAGAAATAGAAATGTATTAATCAACAAAAATTTTATCATGTTTAGAAAGGACGAATTATGTTTTGTAAAATCAAAATCCTCTTTATATGGAAATAAAAATATTATTTGTAAATATTGCCAACAACATGGACATGTCAAGAATACGTGTTATGTATCACAAGAAAAATGAGAAACTTGGAATGAAAGATGTATGGATTAATAGAAATTTCACTAACTCTAATGGACCCAAGAAAATATGGGTACCACAAGTTATCAATTGGTTTGTTGTGTAGGTACTTAACATCACCAACAATGCTAAGTGGTTCATAGATAGTGGATGCTCAAGACACATGATGGGTGATGCCTCTCTCTTCACAAAACTCAAATCCAAAAATAGTGGAAACGTAACATTTGGGGATAACAATAAAGTAAAATCAATCGGCATTGTTGATGTAGGTAAAAATGGTGAAACCTTGATAAAGAATGTGCTTCTTGTTGATAATTTGAATTATAATTTATTGAGTGTAAGTCAACTTTGTGATAAAAATTTATATGTGTTATTTACCAAGCATGACTGTCTTATTCTTGATAAAAATCATGTTGTTTTATTTAAGGGTGCTAGGCACAATGATGTTTATGTGATTCACCTTGACAAAATTAGTAATAGCAATGTAAAATATGTGGTCTTACCACTTCTTTAGATGATCCTTGGCTTTGGCATAGAAGACTTTGTCATTTTAATATGGATTTAATTGAAAAACTTGTTAAGAAGGAATTAGTGAGAGGTTTGCCAAAACTGAAGTTTTTGAGAAATAAAATTTGTGATGCATGCCAATTTGGTAAACAAATTAAAGTTTCCTTTAAACCAAAGAATTATGTGTCTACTTCTAAACCTCTAGAATTGTTGCACTTAGACTTGTTTGGACCAACTCAACATGCTAGTCTTGGTGGTTGTAAATATGCTTTTGTAATTGTGGATGACTATTCGAGGTATACTTGGGCATTATTTCTTCTTCACAAAAATGATGCTTTTGAAAAATTTGTAAAATTGTTTTCTAAAATTCAAAATTTGTTGAATTTAAAGATCACTCGATTAAGAAGTGATAATGGTGCCGAATTTAAATTTGGAGGCTTTCCCGAATTTTGTGATCACAACGGTATTTCACATGAATTTTCGGTTGTTAGTAATTCCTCAACAAAAGGTGTTGTTGAAAGGAAAAATAGAACTCTTCAAGAAACCGCTAGAACTATGATAAGAGAATGCGATTTATCTACAATATTTTTGGGCCGAAGTCGTTAATGACGGCTTGTTATGTCATGAATCGAGTTTTATTGAGATCCATTTTAAACAAAACTTCTTATGAAGTCCTGTTTACAAAAGCATATTTACGTTGTCAGCTATTTTAAAGTTTTCGGTTGAAAATGTTTTATTTTAAAAATCAAAGAAAGTCTTGGTATATTTGACAAAAAATCGGATGGAGGAATTTTTCTAGGATATTCTAGTGACAAGAAAGCATACCGAGTATACAATAGAAGAACACTTTTGATTGAAGAAGTTGTACATGTTACATTTGATGAAGCTAATGATGTTATCTCAAAGAATATATGTGAAGATGAAGATGTAGGTATTCAAAAGGAGCTTGAGAAGCTCGCTATCCATGAAGATCATCAAGAGATCACGTCAAACAACGATGTCCAACAACCATCAAGTAGATGATGGAGATGAATAGAATGAGGATATTCCAAAAGATCTTCCGAAAGCATGGAGATTTGTTTCTAGTCACCCTCAAGACTTGATCATAGGTGATCTATCCGATGGGGTAAAAACTCAATCTCATGTCTCCTTGAATAGTCTAGATGTGTATAAGAGACAGACATTGAACCTAAACATCAAGATGATGCTTTAAATGTTGAATTGATGGGTCATTGACATGCAAGATGAACTTAATCAGTTTGAGAAAAATAATTTTTGGACCTTAGTTGAAAGACCCTCAATTAATCCTGTAATTGACAAATGGTTTGATTCGATATTTCCTAAGAGTCGCTTCTCTTTCATATAGCACTATTCTTTCTCTTATGATCTTTTGGGGTAGGATTAGACAGGCCTGTCTTGGCTTTCGAGCAGGGGCCAAGTGATTGTAAACAAAATGGGATTTTAGAAACAAATTAAATGATAAAGGTGAAATCATAAGGAACAAAGCTAGACTTTTTGCGAAAGGTTATGCTCAAGAAGAAGGTATTGACTTTGATGAAATTTTTGCACCCGTTGCTAGATAAGAATCCATTCGCATGCTTCTCGCATATGCATGTTTTAATGATTTCAAATTATTTCAAATGGATGTTAAAAGTGCCTTTTTGAATGGTTTTATTGATCAAGAAGTTTTCGTTGAACAACCTCTTTGTTTTGAAAATAAAAATTTTCCAAATCATGTTTTCAAAGTCTCTAAAGCCTTATATCAACTTGAAACACACTCCAAGAGCCTAGTATGAAAGACTAAGTGGTTTTTTGATTTTCAGAATGGATTGATAAAAGAGGTGTCTGTTATACACCATCTTGTGTAAAAGAAACAGCTTTGCTAATTGTTCAAATTTATGTTGGTGATATTATTTTTGGAGCATCTAATGAAAGATTGTGCAAAGATTTCTCACACTTGATGCATATGATGGAAAAGTACAATTCTTCCTTGGACTACACGTTCACCAAACAAAGGAAGGGACGTTTATTACACAAATCAAGTACACAAAGAAGCTACTCAAACGATTAGGAATGGAAGATTGCAAACAAGTTGTTACGCCTATGTGCACCTCAACCAAACTTGATAAAGATGAAGGAGGTAATAGTGTTGATGAAAAACACTATAGAGGTATGATCGCAAGCCTACTCTATTTAACAGCTAGCAGACCAGATATTATGTTTGCTATTTAAGACACAGGCTAGATTTCAATCTTGTCCTAAAGAATCACACTTAATGGCTGTAAAAAGGATTTTTAGATATTTAAAGGGCACAATGGATTTTGGTCTGTGGTTTCCAAAATCCTCTACATTTGATTTAATTAGTTATTCTGACGCTGACTTTGTTGGGTGTAAAATTGATACAAAAAGTACCAGTGGTATGTGTCATTTCCTGGGTAATTGTCTTGTGTCTTAGTTTAGCAAAAAACAAAATTCTATTTCTCTTCCTATGACTGAAGCCGAATATATTGCTGCTGGAAATTGTAACTGTGCCCAACTTCTTTGGATGAAACATACTTTAAAAGATTTTGGTGTTGTCTTTGATTGTGTGCCTATAAGGTGTGACAACACTAGTGCAATTAATCTCACAAAAAATCCTGTAATGCACTCTAGAACCAAACATATTGATGTTAAGCACCATTTTATTAGAGATCTTGTTTGCAAAAAGGAAATATGTGTTGAATTTATGTCTACTGTAGATCAACTGGCTGACATTTTTACTAAACCCTTGGGCTTAGATCGTTTTGAATCTCTCAGAAATCGTTTGGGGATTTTAATCGGCATAGTCTCTTTGTTGGGACGCACATGATCGTTCGAACAACACTCTCTCTTGGACGCTCTCACTCATTCGAAAACCTCTTCTCTGCCTCAGATGCTTATGATCGTCTAAATTTTCCTCTATTTCTTTACTTTCCCACTGGAATCCTACCGGATGCTTCCCATCGTCCAAGAGAATATCGAACGCACTAGCTCTTAGTTTCGGCCGTCCCTTCAAATCAGCTTTCGGACGCACAATCGGACGTACACAAATCGTTCAGACTTCCGAACGCTCCCTCTACTCGATTAAAACTGTCCATTTTCCCCTTTTCGGACTCATCCTAATCCCCGAACCCTTCATTGGCAAAATTTTTTCCCTCAAAATTCCTCTAACTTCTTCATTCTCTGGACAAATTGATTGGGGAATCAAAATATTCCAAAATTGTTCATTACCATTATTGCACTTCATATCTTCAATCTACCATCAAATTTCATCAAATTTCCACCAACTTCTCACAAATCAAGTTTTTTTATATACCTTTCATTCACAATGGTTAGATTTTGTGGAGGCTCTTCAATAGCAACTCGTGGACGTAAATCAAAAGGAAAAGCTCTAGTGCAAGGGGAATCATATGCTAATCCTCAAGCTTTAACAAATCCACCTCTACCAAAATTCATCGATGCCAAGACATCCGAATCGTATACATCTCTTCTTAGCAAATCTATAATCGTTCAAAGACCTGCTTCTCAACTAGTCTTTTCGATAAATTTAATCTTCCCATTGTCAAATCTTGTTTTAAAAAACAAAATTGGGGTCACCTAGTTCACACTGACATACCCGTTTATCACGACATGGTACTCCAATTCACAACCAATCTTAAGAAAGGTCCCTCAGTTGACACATTAGTTTCTCGTGTGAATAGCACAAATCTTGAAATTTCCCCCAACATCATCAATACTATTTTTGAATGTGAAGTCTCATCCCCGAATGAATTTTCTTATTTCTTTTCTTTAGATAAATGGCCCGCTCTTGACACTCGATTTGATATTGACGAGGTCAGAGCAATTTTTAACATCAATTTCAAACAGGCCTCGGAAGCCAAGACTACATTGCTTACTCCTGAAATGAATATTCTACACACTCTTGTCACAAATTTGCTGTCACCCATAGACAGGCATCGTACTGAGCCCGAAAAAATCTGCAGCTTTACCTATTTTACTGTGTTTTCAAAGGGATTCCTCTTGACTTTGGGTATCTTTTCTGTCTCCCTGTGGGAACTCTTTCTTACTGATACCCGAAACATTCCTTTCAAAAAATTTCTCAACAAAGTATTTGATTTTCTTGACTTACCTTTCAGCGGAAACAAACAATTTCCTTCCTACTTCAACAAATCCTACATTGAGCGAAAAGGCTTCCGTTATTTTAATGATAAATGGTTAACTAAAGCTGCCATTGATATTGAACGATCAAAATCCCAAGCCTCTACCTCTGGTCTGGCACTTCCCCATTCCCCTCCTCTTCAAACACCTCCACCAGTCCATGATCCTCGTCATTCTTCCTCTGAACCTTCACTTTCACATATTTGTGGCCTTCTCAGTTCTTTGAGCACTCGGTGAGCTCCTTTCAACATTGCACTAATCGCAAGTTAAAGCGACTTGAAACTTGTCAGATGATTCTCCAAGAGGCACTCAACTTAGGCATGTCTACTTCAGCTCAGGTTCAATTTGCCAATATTCAATCACAATATCCACTCAACTTCTCTACCGAAAGTTATTTGACAATGCCGAAGAAGAGGATCGTGAGGGCAATGACGAGGACATTGATAATCAAGGTGCTGATGATGATGATGAGGGCGACGACGAGGATATTGATGATACATTCAATTTTATCATGCAACGACGCGATGATGGAGATGACGATAGTGAAGCTACTAATGATGATGCCCTTTCCGAACGACGCTAGATCGAAAAATGGTCTAAGAAGAAAATGATTCGACTTAGATTCTCTGTTAATTCATTAATATGTATTTTGGTTTTGGCATTACTATAGCTATTACTTTGACAAAGTTGTTGGAATTGTTCTTATTTTGGTTTTATGAATCATTTTGAATACAAATAGATGTTAATAAGAGATGTTGTTGCATATTGTTATTGATAATAATAATGATACTAGCTTAACTTTGATGATGTTAATGTTGGTTATTTGAGTGCACTTTCTCAGGGGAGAGCTTTTTTTGATGATGTCAAAAGGGGGAGTAGGAATAAAAATAATGCAAAATTGACTTGGTTGTGCTATCTGTTGATCCTAATGCAAAATTGTTGGTTGTGCTATTACTCATATCTGTTGATTTTACATGTTGGTTATTCTATGACTGTTTGTCATCATCAAAAAGGGGGAGATTGATGTTTCCCAAACCTTATTTTGATGATGACATAAGCATTAAACTTTGAAAACAAGCTGTGCAGGTCTACTATCTTTTCTGCTGGAAACAGGTTGTTCAGATAGTACACCGTCCGAACTATGCCATTTTTCTAGGACGAACAGGAGTGTCCGATACAGATTCACCATCCGAACAGACAGGCAGAAAGTAAATTTCTTTATACTTCTCTACGGACGCATACAATTATCCAAAGGAAGCTTTCTTCAGACCTACACTACCATCCAAAATTAAGTCCGGACGATAAAACGGACACATGCACGGCTATCCGAACGATATCCTTCACCAACTGCACTGAGATCGGACGCTGTGTCGGACACATCATCCTTATCTCGGACGTCCAAAAACCTAACGGTTAGTTTCGTTGTGCATTTATTGTTGAGCCGTTTGGAAGTAGTTACAACCACCATTTATTACACCTATAAATACCTGCTCTATTATTCTGCAAAATTTATCTAATAAATTGAATACAAGCCTTAGAAAAGAGCAATTTTAGTACAAATTGGTTATAGTGATATATTGTATTAGTGTGCAGCTAGAAGAGTGAAATTCAAATTTTAAGTGGAGTGATAATCTTGTACAAAAGTGAGGTTGTGAGTAAAATTCTTGGTTCAACTAAAAGAGTTTCAGTATGAGCAAGAATTTTCCTACTTTGTAAAGATTATTGGCTCACCAAGTGTGTGAAGAATTCTAGTGGATTAATACTTCAAACTTGTTAGCTTGGGAGTATTGGTTGTTTAATTTTCTCTCTTACTTTCTTCACATTCCTTAAGTTTCATTGATTCTATCTTCAGAGACATTATTTGTTAGTTGAAAATCTCAATAAGTTTAATCTAACTAAAATAATTTTTAGAAACCTAATTCACCCCTTCCTTCTTAGGTTGCTTTGGGACCAACACTTCTCTGGCCATCTCCCTTTTTTTCTTGTGCTAGCCTTATCCGACTGATCCACCATCCACTGTAGTCACCTCCTACATAGATTGAATTGATGAAGCCGTTCGATTTTCCATTGACAGCCTTGGCCTTTTCCTCCTATCGATGGCAGCATGCCATTGAACTATGCCGACGTCACCAATTGAATCTGGTCAAGGGTTTGATTAAGATCTGGCCAGATTGTTCTTGATCGATGGTGACTGGAATAAATCTGACCACCACGCTTAATCATCTGACCATAACAAATCAGATTGAAATCCATCACTTCTATTTCTTTTATTTTTTCAGTAAACATAATACTATTATTATACAAGAAATGATTTCCTTCTAGTTTAGAAAATAATTTAATTTATTTTTTAAAAAACATGAAAATTGTACCTAGACTTATTTTACCTTAATAATTAGCTAATCCATGAAATCAATCACTGATTTAATATACTAATCATCACAACGATTCTTCATAATATAACAAATTAACAAGCTAAAAGTCATCATGAACAACTATATAATTATTTAAATAATTAAAACAAAAATAAATTATTTAAAGATTAAAAATAAATGGGGCTAACCTTAAGCGTATTTGTAGACATCTGTTCATGTAAAGTTTACATAACGTAGAAAAAATATTTGATACTGGGTACTAAATCAAATCACCTAAAGGATGTATACAAATCCACTATAGGATATATACTAGTCCTCAATAATTGTGAAGTTAAACTACTAATCATAATCTATTTTCTTTGCCATGATTCATATTATATATATATATATTAAAAAAATAAGCCCAAAAAATCTGGGTTTCACAATTTACCCCTATACAAAATGTTTCATCCTTTAAACTTCAAAAAATAGATTTCTACTGAGATTCTAACATCAATATCCTTATCTCGGTAAGTCTGGAAATTTCCTTGTTAGTCACTTCATCATTGTTATTGAACACATATGATTATTTGTCCCTTACCCATAGGAGTAACCAACTCCTTGTTCTTAAACACAGCGTTACTTTGCCTAGTCGTACTAAATTTCACTTATAATAGTGTATGACATTGTTTCCAAATGGGTGTATCTCAAGTTTTGGAAATATCTTAATCCTTAACTTCAAAATAAACAAATACATGTCCTAATAGAATCATCCGATATATCACTTAACAACTTAAAACCAAACTTTCAATTCCTTGCCAATTATTTATTCTTAGATTCAACCTATAGGTGTTCCTTTGTCAACTTTTCCTTCAAAGATGTATATCCAATCTTTCCAAATCAGTCAAGATTTCAATTCCATATTAGAATCATTGGCTTAGTATTTATTCCAACACTCATCGAATATCCAAATTAAGTACTAACAAGAGTATATTTCCGAACTTACTAATTCCATGAGAAATCGTACCTAAACTTCGCAAGAATAGGTCTAATTAAGTAGATTTATTGGTGAGCCATTATATCTAAACAACCACTTAATGATATTTAAATTAGTGAGTGTCCAAGTAAGGCTAAAATTCTACCAACAAAATAGTATGCATGCTGCAATGCAAATCTTTTAAAGTAAAAAGCTTATAACTTTGTTAAAAAAAAAAGTCATTTATGTTCTCAAATCACATTCCTTCCTTTCTAATTTCTTATGTTCAATAAGTCATACATCAATAGGAATATTGTTGTTTAATATTTAAATATTCTTCCAACCAATCCATAATTGTGTACATACATGAATACTTTTCCATTTACCCATTCGCCGTAACATTTATTTAACCAACTAATTAGGGTTACACACTTAGTGTGATTCTTCTCAAAGTGTAACACATGTCAGAGATACCTGAAGCCTTATTTATTCCTCAAATTTGCATGGAACCATGTACTTTCAATTTACTTCCTTTCCTCCCTAGTCTTTAGGACAAGTATAAATAAAAAAATCTTCTACCACTACACCAGATTGTTGTCTTAAAGTGGAATTTCACCAAATGGGCAACTTGTTAATCATTCAATTACTTTGCAGCATTGGGCAATTATCAAGTGTGCTTCTTTATTAGATTTTTTTTTCTCTCGTGGGGACTTGGCCAACACTCCCTAGGTCTTTACTTCTTTCCTTCACACCATCCCCGAGCTCCATGCATACTATACCACATCCATTAAGGGTCCCATGTACTTGTAAGAGTAGTAAAATTGCTTCCTTCATTTTGTACAATCTCTCAAAATTTTTCTTGTTACACGTGTTTTTCTTTATTGGAATAGGAAAAACAAATTCCATTTCCACTAGATTTACTTTAATATTCCTTAGCCTTCAACTTCTACTATGTAATCATTATCTTAGAGACGAGAGTCCAAAAATCTTATCCCCCCTAGCGTACTCTCAATATTAATGGAGATGAACATTATTTGCATAGCACTAATGGTTTGAAATATAATTTGAGCACTATTTGCCCATCCTAAGATAGTAGTGAAAATTTTTAATAATAACTAAAAAATATACTTTACAAGCCAAGGCAAATTATTTTTTTCCAAAATAAAAATTTATTAATAATTAAATAATCATGAGTCCATATAATCACCATCAGTATATATAGCACACGAGATATTCTATTCAACTTATAAAGTTCAAGTGAACAATTTAATCGTACTGACATGACAGCATGAAATCCTAGTATTATTCCAAAACATGATTATTATAATTCTCTAGAAATTTCTCTTTCTCCTTTTGAAATTCCATGATCCATAAATCCAAATTCTTTGACCACATACCAATCTAATGGTAATTTACTTATTTCCTAATTCGCTTTTCCATTTTCTAATTCCTTAAAACTCGAGAAGGATATGAGCTTACCAAGCTTCGATGTACAAAAATCCACTTACCTTCCAGATTTTCGGACTTGCTATTCATCTAAATTATATAGAAGTCTTAGAATTAGTTATCATAAACATCTTGATGAAGACACGCTTTACAGTTCATTATCTAAATTTTAGAACCATTGAAAATATTGTGGGGTTACTTTATTTCGCTTAACTTAACTTTATACCTAGGCCACATTTCCATTCTGCCACAATCTCTTGTCATCTAAACTTTGATACATCTTATTCCTATAAACTATTCTTTAAGTCCCACACTCTGATATCACAAGTGTCTAACCCATGAAATGCTACAAAGGTCATAATCTAAGCTCTGATACCATTAAAATGTCCTGCTCTTGACCTGCACTTGTCAGGCATGTCCCATCCGACGCTTCCTCAAGAGCAATCCCAAGAATACAAGGTTTCATTGCATGTACTATTCACCTTAAACATTAATTACAGTAGCAAAAGTCTCTTTTAAAAAATATCAACTTTAAATAGTACGACTTTAAACAAAATATAAATCTAAAATATAACCTATAACCGTGAATAATCATGAAGAGCACGCAGGCTCAACTTACTGACACATGAACCTATTTAACGTCTAATAATTCTAGTGGAATTCTACCATTAAATAATCATTACTATCTTCCTTGTCTGAATTCTTCCAAACCTGTGTCTTTTGTCCTCTATAATAACATAATTGTACTCGTCATCTGTACAAAAATATATAAAATAGGGTGAGCGATAAATTACTTAGCAAGAAGCACTTACTCCTACTGGATCATATGCTATTACATACATTTAACTCTTGGATGCACGTCACACTGTCACATGCTCATATTTTTGTCAAAATCATTCTTGTCAAACATGTAATGAAGAGTTCAAATATTGAATTCATTCATCTTGTAAAATTTATCTATCCTGTAACAACTTTTCATGTCATGTAACTTTTCATATCATGTAAAATCTATCTATCATGTAACAACTTTTCGTATCATGTATTTTGCATGTCATGTACTTCTCATGTAGGCACAAAACAATTTAGGAAAACATGTATTTATTTGAACGGCGCAAAAGTAAACAAGTAGTCATCGGTTTCTGAGTACTCATTTTAGTGGATAACCTCACTAGAAAATGGAGTCAAGAAGATCTGTAGTCCCTCTTGAAGTTTGCTTGTGATCTTATCTTGTAGTGTCATGGCTAATCATGACTATGATGTCAAGGTTGTCTAGACTGTGTTCTAGATTATAATCCCTACCGATTATTTTATGTCCATTTAGAGCCACTATCTCTTGTTATTACCCATGTATCACATACATATGAAACATATTCAAAACTATGCATATATTACATTTCTATATTTTCAAATCAATCAATCACATATCCATACATGATCCGTATTTTCTAGTGAAGTAGTTCGTTGAACAAATTTTTTTTTTATAATCGACTTTTGGAAATCATTCAAAGTCATAAAACAATTTCAAAAACATACATCTAAGAAAAAAATTTTGAAGTACAAAAGTAAGCACCACTTACCTCGTACGGTCTAATAATCTTGCCTTTACTTGCCTTTGTTCCTTGTCCATAAATCCTTAGAAGAAAATCACAGTACTTTATTACTAATAATTTAAACAAATATTCTCTTGTTAAATCCTACAAAATCCAACAACATATTACCTAAAGGTTGTTCTCCTTTTAATTTAAGTCAAATACTTCGTAAAAGCTGTCTCTTATACACATCTAGATTGACCCCTAGAGACAGGTACCCACAAGCTTTTACAAGTTATCTAAGAGAATTTAAAAGTTTTCAAAGTACTTGTCCCGGTTTCACAATAATATTTATTATATGCTAATTTAGCCAAAATACTCAAATAAGACAGCCTTATTTGTTTAAATTAGAGTCAAAAATATTTTTTTTACACATTCTCAAAACTCAAAGGGCTTTATTACAAATTTTGAAAACTTTTAAAGGCTCTTAGATAACTTGTAGAACCGGTGTGGGTACTTTGGTAACTTAGAAAGTCATTGGGGACCTTTATTACAAAAGCTTTGGAGGGTCATTTATAGGGGTCAATTTGTCAATTACAAAAATAATTTTTATATGGTAGTAAAATATTTCTAAGGACTATGGGGTCTATTATGTACATTCTAGATGTGTCAAAGACTACTAATGCCTTCAAAAAATATTAGGGGTAATTTATAAATGTGCAGAAGTTGAAAACTTTTTCATTTGAAAAATTTAAAACAATTTAGGATTTATTGTAATACCCTAGAACTAGAGAGGTAAATCCTGTAATATATAAAAACATCCTTAATTCATTTCATCTTTTTCCCTTAACTCTACATTTCCTTGCTCAAATTTCTTCTGCCATTTCCCTTTTTTTTTTTTTTTTTTTTGTGTGCGTGTGTGCTGGCCTTCTTTGACCGATCTACCATCAACATAGCCGCCTTATTCATCGATTGAATGGATGAAGGCGTCATTTTTTTGTTGACAGCTATGGCCTTCTTTTCCGATCGATGGCAGCACACCATTGAACTTCGTCGCCGGCACCAATCAAATCTAGCCAAGGAATTGATTAAGATCTGGCCAGATGGTTCTTGATCAATGGTAACCAAAACAAATCCAGCCACCCTGCTCAATCGTTCCACCGAAACAAATCGAATTTAAATCTGTCACCTCTATTTCTTTTTTTTTTTTTTTTTTTTTTCAGTAAACATACAATACTATTATTATTCCAAAAATGATTTCTTTCCAGTTTAGAAAATAATTTAATTTCTTTGCAGTTTAAAAAATAATTTATTTTTTTTTGAGAAAACATGAAAATCGTACCTATACTTTTTTTTTTTTTAATCTCTATAATCATCTAATTCGTGAAATCAATCACTGATTTGATATACTAATAAACCCAACTCATAATATAACAAATTAATAAACTAAAAGTCATTATGAACAACTATACAAATTAATCAAATAACTAAAACAAAAATAAATTATTTAAAGCTTAAAAGAAAATAGGGCTAACTTTAAGCGTATTGCAGACATTTTTTCCTCTAAAGTTTATATAATGTAGAAAAAATATTTGATACCATACTATGTATATTTATATAAGGTGCAAAATCTAATTACCTATAGGATGTATTCTATTCTCCTATTGGATATATTAAGTTAAGCTACTAATCATAATCTATTTTTTTGGATATGACTCTTATACATATATACACAGTCACACATACATATATATTTTTATTGGAAAAAATATGCCCGAAAATTCTGGGTTTCACATTTTACCTCATTTACAAAATGTTTCATTTTCGAAACTTCACGAAACAGATTTCTATTGAAATTCTAACATCAATATCCTTATTTCGGTAAGTCTAACAATTTCCTTGTCAGTTACTTCATCATTGGTATCGAACACGTACGATTATTTGACCTTATTGACTCCTTGTTCTTAAACACAGATATTACTTTGCCTAGTCATATTAAATTCCACTTATAATAGCGTATGACAATATTTCCAAATGGATGTACCTCAATGATGCGAACCCCCCTGCGCAATCGACTTGATACCACGAAATTCAACAATTCAAGATGGTACCAAAACACCAAGGATCGATTCCAAAGTTGGTCACAAGAGTTTGGACAGCAAACACACACAAACACGAACGGAAGAACACACAAGAATCAAGCAAGAATTCAACCCGTTATCTGTAGTGAGACAAGAACCAAGCGCACTCTTAACAAGATCTAAAGCGAGAATTGACCCGTTGCCTATATGAATTAGGTAAGAACCAAATATATAAGTCGGTTAGAACAATCACCGTTACTGAAGTGATGATTCCAACAGAGTCTTAATCTAAAGACTAAAAGAAAGAACTTTTTTCTCATGAAAAAAACAAGTTTTTTGATAAAAATATGCTGAAAATTTTTCCATATTATAATGCCTATTTATAGGCTTAATAAGTCCTAAAAAATAGCTTAAAAACTCCTAAAAATGCAGTGTTAGGGTTCAGCCATAAGTAGCCCCAAGATTTGGGCTCAATGTGCCTTATTATGGTTTAATTAATGAGTCTAAAAATTAAGAATTAAATCAACAACTAAACCCGATTTAAACCCAACTTAAAATCAGACCAATTTACACAACACTTTAAATTATTATTGGGCTTTACATAATAAAGACCAAACAAAAATAAACTTGAAAGAAAATCTGGCCTTCTTGCATTTAAGGGATCTCCACTTTTAAGTGCTTCACTTTGAAGAATTGGACTTCATGTATTAATGAATTGAAGATAGTCCAATCCAACTCAATCAAAATAACACGAATGTGCTCCAATCTTGGCAAGCTCGAGTCCACACATGGTCTAGCTTTCATCTCCTCATCTTGACACATCTTTAGGCTATTCGGATCCATATCATTCCCTCACTTCTCGAAAGGATTAGTCCTCGAATCCAAACCAAGATAAGAAAAACTCAGATTAGTCGAATGGGACACAAGATTATCAGAATATAGGCATTGAAGCCATGCACTATTGCAAACACAACAAAGTTTTGCAAATTAATTGTCCAAACAGTTAAACAAATGTGCACGCCAAAGTTGAAAATCATTTAGTTTTGACAAGTTAAGCACAATTTGAGCAATTGTCAGAAAACACTGATTTTGACACAAATTGGAAGTTAATTGATCGTAAACAAAAATTTTAGACAAAGCGTTTTGAACCAATATTGATACAATTTTATTTTTACGAAGTTACGTATTTGACCTAAATCACACAACATAGGTTGCTCAAAAACTAAGCAAGAAACAAGCATTTGGGTGACGTGTCTAAGTAAAATAAAATCAAACAAGTTATCAAGCCATAACAAAAACTTAAGTTGGTTTACACAAAATTTGAATATTTTGAAGTTAACTTTACTTGAAATTCAAAATTCCTAAAAGAAGTTAACCAAGCTAACAAAGTTATCCAAGATATTTTGAACAAAGTGAAATGTTGAAAATCATGTAGCATGCTAACACATCAATTCAAATTAGATTTGATGGCATGTAAATGATTAACTTTGAGCCCAAAACGGGTCGAATAGAGCAACAAACTTCACCGCAATGTAATATAACCATCTAGCCATTTCTCCACTATAAAACCGAATATTTCATTTTACACAAAAATACGAATTACAAAATTCCTTCTTAGTACAAAAGATGCTACAACAAAAACAAAGTTCATCAATACAAAACCTATCTAATACACTACCCCTCTCAACAAAACAAAAGAGAAGCTTGGAAGATTATCATTATTTCCAAACACATCCAAAATTATATACCTAGGTCACCTATGAGCCAAAACATAAAATGCTTTCATATCAAAAGAGTTTGCAACATATCAATTGATTAACATAAAATAGCTTGGTGATTTCATATGTAATAGTTCCAAAACTTGGTAAAATGCAGTTCAAACATCATACACATTCTAAAATCCATCCAAACATATTTCAAAGTCGTTAAACAAAATACAAGTGGAAGAGTCTATGTACCCACCTTCAAAGCAAAATGAACCAATATGGCGTGGTACCTAAAACAGATATAAGAGGACTCTTAGAAGAGATGTAGAAGTTAAAGAATGACTAGGGAAGCGAAACGATACGACAAGCTATCAAAACACTTAGTTAACCCTAAATCACAGTTTTCAACCGAAAACTTCGCCTCCCTAGGCTATAAGTAGGCTATCCTGCCAATAGGGACTTGAAAGATGAGATTTTGGTGGCGTGGTTGAAAAGACAGTCAAGCTGAGTTTTATTAGGATGTTTCCAACATACATCCAATTGTTAAATTATCCACTTTGTGGGTAAGCTTCCAAGTTTACTACGAACATGGAGAGGGGTAGTGTATTAGATAAGTTTTGTATTGAAAGATTCACGGAGCAATGGACTATATCAATAGCATTCTACAACAATCCATACCCCATAACCACTACAATTAACTCTATTACAACATTAGAGCAACAACAGTTTGGTAGTAAAGGGGGACTACCAAACTGAAATTTTTACCGATTAGCCACACGCATGATTCAAACATGCTTCCTATCCAACCCACTACCAAGGAAACACTTAAAACCATCAAAAGATCATTAAAGATCCTTCAAACATAACCAATTATCCAAATTATCCTAGTTGCGCCAAACTTCCGCTTACTTACAAAATGAGGGGAAATCAATTCCACTTGGTTTCAAGTCTCAATTCCTATCCAAACTAACCTTAAAACACTCTTAAAACATCATTATGTGCATAGACATAAGCATTCATAGCATAATTCACTCTAGGCCACATATGGAAGACAAAACCCCAACTCATAATCTTAAAATTTGTAATCTAACCATGGAAAGTTGTTAAAAATCAACCCCAATCACTTCCCAACCTCCAAAATACTAAAAACAACCCATGTATACTTAAATCATAACATATGCTATGAATGCTTATGTCTATGCACCTGTCTCTTATACACATCTAGATGTGTATAAGAGACAGGAAGAAGAATCGGCAATTGAAAAACTTAGCACTTTTGACCCGCTAATCGCACGAAAAATTTGCCAATTGAAAACGAATAAGTTGAAGTACTTTATGACTAAAAATAATATGAAAAATATTTTAAACCAGTTAAAAATCAAAGAACAAGGCTAGTAAAATACTGGGTTTGACAATTATCATCTAAGACTTGGACGGATTTATCCAAATAATGCTCCACAAATTAGAATTGAAGTCCTAGAATTGGGATGCCTTTTTTGTTCAAAACAACAACCAAGTCAACAACCAAGTCAAAGGAATTAATAGTAAACAAGAAATAAATATAATGTACACAAAAAATAATTCTAAATTTGGAATTAAATTTTTACAATTTTTGAAGATGCTCAAATCTAAGAATTTCGACACAAAATACAGAAAAAATTTCATACCTTTGAGATAGGGTATTAACGACCATATCTTCCTTACCTCGCTTTAGTTGGAATGATGAGATTCTCAATTGGAAGGTAAGTGCATCCTGACTTACACCTTTGAAGGGATCTGCACATAAGAAAGAAAACTAGAAAGAGATAAATCAATGTTAGGCATAACAAAATAAATTCTCTTGATCTCTTCCTCTTTTCTCTCTTTTTCTTGGCCTATGGTTGAAACCTTTACAATCTTTTTATCTTGACTTTCAGTCGCTATTTGGCTTTTCCCACCTTGCTCTTTACTTTTATTCCATTCAAGAATTTTTCTTTGAATCTCTAATCTTTCTTTTTTTATTTGATGTTGCGGCAAAGGAATAAACTTAAACTTTTTACCCTTTTTACACAAGTGATAAGCCTTAGTATAGCTATCATAAAAACTATTTTTAGATAATTCCCATAGCTAACCAAGTTGTAAATGACATGTGAGCAAAGGTGTTATATGACAAACTACCTTATTAGAGTACTTACCAATAGTGAAGGATACAATAACTTGCTCAATTACCTCAAACACTTCACTTTCAGTTGACCATCAGAACTTATAAAGTTTCAGATGTGGAAAATTAGGCAAATTCAAGAAACTTTTCAACAAGACACGTACTTGCCATATTAATCCATATGCTCATATCAATTACAGTACCACAGACCCTTTCATTCACAAGAACTTTAGTGAATAAAGTCTCTTCCCACCTGTGAGATATCACAAATAAAATTCACAAAACAAAGTAGTTAGTGGTAGAAAAAAATAATTAGAATTTTTCCTCACTACTCGGCCTTACTCTTTTGAGATTAATTCACTTAAATTATATCACTCAATCCCTCGTGTATACCATCAATGGAATGACTTTTATTACTCAAATGATCTCACCACACTGCCTTTTCCCTCTCTTTAGTTCACTCTAAAAGTCTTTGGAAGACTAAAAGTACCAAGGTGAGCTCCAATTATGTCTTAACCACTTAATTGGTTAGAAGTGAAAGAAAACAAATAATCACAGGCCAATGACAAATAAGAGACACGAAACTTTCGGATTTAACCTTCAAAGAACAACAGACAACAAAATTCTGAGACTACTTGAAGCCACACAAACGTATAGAAAGCAAATAAGAATTTGGAAAGCAAATTTAGCAAATAAAAAAAGAAAACTAAGCACACAAGAACAAACAAGTAGCACTGAAACTAACAAAGAAATTAAACGAACCAACAAAATTAAGTGCTTTTGAATAGAATTACAAATTTGGAAAGTAGACCTAGATTTAGAAAGTTTCCAAAAAATAGAAAGTTTTCAAAAATGGAAAGTTTCCAAATATGGAAGTTGGAAAGTTTCCAAAAGAACGAATTTGGGTAAGTTTCCAAAAAATCAACTTGAACTTGGGGAAAGTTTCCAAACTCAACCAGGAAATCATAACCTTCTTGGATTAGGACCAATAAAAAAATTGCCAACTTAACAACTTAATGGGCAAACACTAAATTTTTTTTTTTCTCCTTTTCAATTGCCGATTCTTCTTCTCCTTCCTTTTTTTTTTTTTTTTTTCAGGTTTCTTTTTTTCTTTCAACACTTTTTTTTTTCTCTTTTCGACCGAACAATTTTTTTATTTTTTTTTTCAATTTGGCCAAGAAGACTTTTTTTTTTCTTTTGGAATTCGACTAAGAAAATATATTTTTTTTAAAATAAGAACACGAAATCAATTAACAACAAAGATTGACAGATAATCAAGAATCAAGGTATGACACAAGAAGAACAAGGCACAAGATCAAGAACAAATCAAGAATCAAAAAGTTTTTTCTGGATGAATAGTAACAGTACGATGAATAGTAATGATGAACAGTGGTGAATAGTATCATGAACAGTAACAAAAATTTTTTTGGTAGAAACTAAGATATGATTTTGTTTGGAAGAAGATCAAGAAAAATAAAAAGAGCGAAAATAATAGAACTGACCAGAATTGGGCCTGTTGCCCCAAAAGAAACCTAAGAGGGGGGGTGAATTAGGTTGTTTCAAAAACAAACCTTATTAAAGTGTTTAATGGAAATACAACAAATAAACATTTAAACACAAATGAATATAATAAATATTCAACAATTAAAACTTAAATAACAAATATAAAGATAGAGATAGAAAGTATCAAACCAAACTCCCAAACTTCTCAAGTTTGGAGTATTTCCACTACTAGTGCCTCTTCAAAAAAGGTGAGCAATAACTTTCTTGTACACAAAGTAGGTTCACTCTTGCACCAACTAAGTCCCTCTAGTTGAGCCAAAGGGTTCTACACAGCAACCTCACTTTTGTACACTATTATCCCCGCACTCTTACACTTGAAGATCACTCACTAGTCTACTCTTTCTCACACTAATCCATCTAGTTGAGCCAAGAGAACTACACTACTCAAACCAATACAACCCACACTATTTTTAGCCTTAGCTCTTATAAGTGTTTGTATTGAATGCAGTAGTTCTTCTATCTTTTATTACATTTACAGATTTTGGGGTATTTATAGAAGCCCAAAAATTGCTTCCAACAACTCTCTAACGGCTATTTTCTGTTTCCTGAGAAACTAGCCGTTACGTCTATCGGATGACCGATGCTGTGAGTGTTCGTTCGAAAGAACTAGCCGCCGAACGTTGGACCGTTCGGTTTGATGCATAGTTTCTGCGTCCGACGGTGCGTCCGGTTGATGTCAATGCTTCTGGGATATTGATCGGACGCTATCCTTCGTCCTAGACTTCAGGTACTTTATATCGGACGATTACCATCATTCGAAGCTGCACCAGGTACTCTGTGTCGGACGCTCTCTTGCATCCGAGTTGTTTCTTTCAAATGACCATCAGCGTCTGTGGAGTTCTTCTGTTTGTTGTGTTCGGATGTAAATGATCGTCCGAACCTCCCTGCTTTTCTGCACACTTGTTATCAAACCATTAGTGCAATTTGGTCATCATCAAAACATGGTTATCATAACTAGGGTTCAACAATCTCCTCTTTTTTGATGATTACAAATCATTTGGACAATTCTAGAAGTAACCATAAAATATTAAGCACAATACAAGAGATTTTTGTCATTTGGACAATTCTAAAAGCAACCATAAAATATGAAGCACAATACAAGAGATTTTTGTCCATTATTTTCTCCCCCTTTTAGACATCATCAAAACATAAAAAAAAACTGCAATTTAAGCTCTCCCTAAGTTTATTCTCCCCCTTGAAAGATGAATATAATTCACATGAGTATATGGAGAATAAGTCAAGTTATGCAAAACAATTCTTCCCTTTATAAATTTGTATTCAATAAGATATGAGGGATTTCATGCAAAGAATTAGGATCAAAACATTTTCACTCATTCCTTACCAAAAAGCATCATCAAAACAATGAAGCATGTGTGATGCAATTTCTTGTAATGCAAAATAATCCATTTAAAAAAAAAAAAAAAAAAAGAGAATGCTTCCCCTTTCTTTTGCAAGAAGTGACTTATTATAGACAAAAATTGGGGATACATATTCCCTAGTATTTTAAACAAATTCAATCACATAGATGAGTAACATTCAAGAGAACATAGTTCATCTTTAAAAAAATGAAAGCACAGTCTTAACACAAAATTTTAGATGTTACCCATTTCAATGTCATCTTAGCTCATATACTTTGAACTCCCTCCAGGGATTGATAATCTATTTTGAATCCTTGGTTCTCTCCAAGCATACCTACATGCATAGTTAGGCAACAACTTTTGGTACCCAAACTTTCTTATAAGTGTTTGTACTGAATGCAGTAGTTCTTCTCTCTTTTATTACATTTACAGACTTGGGGGTATTTATAGAAGCCCAAAAATTGCTTCCAACAGCTCTCTAACGGCTATTTTCTGTTTCTTGAGTAACTAGTAGTTCAGTCTTTCGGACGGTCGATGCTATGAGTGTGCGTCCGAACGAACTAGCCGTTGGACCGTTCGGACGTTCGATGCATAGCTTCTGCGTCCAATAGTGCGTCCGGTTGATGTCAATGCTTCTAGGATATTGATCGGACGCTATCCTTCGTCCGAGACTTCAGGTACTTTCTATCGGACGATTACCATCGTCAGAGGCTGCACCAGGTACTCTGTGTCGGATGCTCTCTTGCGTCCGAGCTCTTTCTTTCGGATGATCATCAGCGTCCATGGAGTTCTTCTGTTTGTTGTAGTTCGCACGTAAATGATAGTCCGAACCTCTGTGTTTTTCTGCACACTTGTTTTCAAACCATTAGTGCCATTTGGTCATCATCAAAACATGGTTATCATAACTGGGGTTCAACAGGACCAACTCTAATACCAATCTGATGTGAACCTCATGCTAATCGACTTGATGCCACGAAACCCCGAAATTCAAGTTGGCACCAGTACCCCAATGATCGACTCCAAAGTTGGTCACAAGAGTTTGGACAGCAAACACACAGAAACAAGAATGGAAGAGCACACCAGAATCTAGCAAAAATTCAACTCGTTGTCTATAGTGAGACAAGAACCAAACTTTTAACAAGATTTAAAGCAAGAATTGACCTGTTGCCTATATGAATCAGGCAAGAACCAAATCTATAAGTCGGATAGAACAATCACCATTGTTCAAGCGATGACCCCAACAAAGTCTTAATCCAAAGACTAAAAGAAAGAACTTTTTCCTCACAAAAAAGACAAGTTTTAGATAAAAATGATTCATGCTGAAATTCGTCCATATGATAATGCCTATTTATAGGCTTAATAAATTCCTAAAAACTAGCTTAAAAAATCCTAAAAAAGTAGTGCCAGGGTTCAGCCATAAGTAGCCCTAAGATTTGGGCAAAATGGACTTTATTATGGTTAATTAATGAGTCTAAAAACTAAGAATTAAATCAACAACTAAACTTGACTTAAGCCCAACTTAAAACCAGCCCAATTTACACAACACATTAAATTATTATTGGGCTTTACATAATAAAGTCCAAACTAAAATAAACTTAAAAGGAAATTCGGCCTTCTTGCATTTAAAGGATCTCCACTTGTGCTTCACTTTGAAGAATTGTACTTCATGTATTAATGAATTGAATATAGTCTAATCCAACTCAATCAAAATACCACGAATGCGTTCCAATCTTGGCAAGCTCAAGTGCCCGCATGGTCTAGCTTTCATCTCCTCATCTTGACATATTTTTTGGTTATTCGGATCCATATTACTCAAGTTTTTTGGGACTATTTTAATCCTTAACTTCATAATATACAAATACATGTCCTAATAAAATCATTCGATATATCACTTAACAACTTAAAACCAAACTTTCAATTCTTTGCCAATTATTATTCTTAGGTTCAACCTATAAGTGTTTCCTTGCCAACTTTTCCTTTTAAGAGGTATTTCCATTCTTTCCAAATTAATCAAGATTTCTATTCGATATTAGAATCATTGGCTTAGTGTTTAGTCCAACACTCATCGAATATCCAAATAAAGTACTAATAAGGATATATTTCTGAACTTACTAATACTATGAGAAATCATACCTAAACTTCATAAGTATAGATTTCTAATTAAACAGATTTGTTGGTGAACCATTATAACTAAGCAACCACTGAATGATATTTAAATTAGTGGTTTCCAAATAAGGCTAAATTTCCACCAACAAAATGGTACGCATGCTCCAATGCGAATCTTTTAAGTACAATGCTTATAACTTTGTAAAAAAATAAGTCAACCTTTGATCTTTTTGTTGTTTTGTTCAAAGAGTAACTATTATTGATCTGAATATATTTTCTATATATGATTTTTTGTGCAATCATTTATAGGAATTAACATTTGAATATTAGTCGAAGATAATGCACACCATAGTTTATTTATATTTACAACGAAAGTTTGATCATGAATGAATTGTGTGCATTATCTTTGATTTTGAGAGTTGGGGGTACAAAATATTTAGAAATGAAATTCTGGATTTTAAGTGAGAATTGGGTATAAGTTGAGGGGTGCAAAATAGAAATAGTCCCCTAAAAGTTTATATTTGCATCATGGTTTGTTTATATTTACAATGAAACTTTGATCATGAATGAAAGTTTATATTAACTTGTTCACACCATGGTTTGTTTATATTTACAATGAAATTTTGATCATGAATGAAAGTTTATATTAACTTGTTCTATAATGTAAATATGGGACCAATTCTATTTTATTGTCTTTAACTTATAGTCAATTATCACTTTATACTTGAATTTTAGTTTTTAACACTTTTTACTTCAAACTTTCAAATTTGTTCCACTTTATCCCTTTTTTAATACCATAAAAAAAGTTAACACAATATTTATTTTTACATGCAAAAATATTATTGTACATCCTACTGAATTTGACGTATATACAAAAAAAATTCCGTTAATTTTCTGAGACGGTGTTAAAAAATGGGGCTGAAGTGGAACGAATTTGAAAGTTTGAGGTACAAAATATCCAAAATTAAAGTTTGTGGTGCTAAGTGGGATTCAGATATAAGTTGAGGGGTGTGAAATAGAATTAGTCTTAAGTAAGGGGTACAAAGTCTAATTGTCATAACTACTTATACTGGTATAATATATCCCTAAATAAGTGTGTGGTGTGCACATAAAATCGGATTAAAGTTGGATAATCAGAGAGTTAAGGATGCAATACACCCAAACTTGAAATATTAAGTGCAAAGTGAAACGAGTATAAATTAAGGAGTATAAACTGGTGTAAGTCAAATTTAAAAATTCAGGTTTATAGTTTGTTTTTTTTTTTTTTTTTTGGGATAAACAAACTTAATTCATTAATTAGTTTAAATCTGCCAGGTAAGTTCATTCAACCACACCATTTCATCATTTCTGTGATGCACTAACTGAGCAAAAGAATGGGCCATCTTAGTTATCAATGAACCCATCTCAGAATGGACTAGCTAATGCGGTGATCGCTCATTCGGCATCCCCTTCAACACTGAACTCTGATAATCTTAGTTCGGCTCCAAGGCTCGGAGTCCTAGCTCCAAGGCCCTTCTAGCAGCCAACATTTCTGCCAGCTCTGGGTTAGATACACCATCAATGTGTTCAATAAGTCTCGCCGGAAAAATCCCCTCTTTTTTCCTTACCAATGTACCAACGCCACAGCTTGGACGTTCCCGAATTATCCCAGCATCAAAGTTGATGCTTTGCATATTCCTTGCTTCTTCTAATGTTGCTTTTCCATAAAAGTAAGGTGTCATCTGAAAAGAAATAAACGAGAAAGTAAGGGATAGTTAATGTTTGGTAATAGGGCTGTAAAATTTACTGAACTTTTACATATTACTAGCATTACTCACTGGACTTTTTTTTTTATACCCAAATTGGTGATTAAACTTTTAAAATTTTCATTCAATATTCATTCAATATTCATTCAATATTCATTCCGTCCATTAAAATGTTAAATAGGACATTATCCTGAAAACATGTGATGGACAATAATTTTTAAGGGACAAAAATATCAAAAACTACATTTCATCACCTCTATCTTTCTCCAAAACCTTAGTCATATTTTACCCATTTCCTTGCCCTCCTGTGTTACTCTACTCTCCCGTCTCCCTCCTTTCCTTCCCTTTCCTTTCTCTTCCCTCCCCTCCACAGCCACCACCAAACGTGTCTTCTTCCTCTTCCTTCACTACTATCCTCCATCTCCCTGTCCCTCTAAGCTATTCCACCTCCTTCTCCCCTCCTATCCCCTTTCTCCTACCTTCTCCTCCAGATCTATTGTTGCTACCACCACCATTTCATCTCCTTCCCCTCCTATTTTGCTCCCCTTTCTCGTCTCCCTTTCCTTCCTCCTCCCCCCTCGCCCAACATTTCCCTTCCACTGCCACTGTCAAACACATCTTCTTCCTCCACCACATCTCTCATCTCACTCTTTCCTTCCTTTGCTATCCCATCTCCCTCTCCCCTGCCCTTGAATTAAAAAAATAAATCTGATTTTTTTCTCATTTTTTCATTTCCTTCCATCAAATTCCTTTCGATTTTTTTCTCAATTCTGAATTTTTCCTTATGGGGTTCATGAAATTTTTCTGGGTTCTTTCTTTTTTCCAGAGAAAAAAAAGATAAAAAGAAGCTAGAAAAATATTACTACAGAAGAAGAAAAATCAGGTGGCTACAAAGAGAAGTAGTTTTGGACAGATAGACTTGTGACGAATGGTAGAAGTAGTAGTGTTTGGAATTTTTTAACCTTAAAAAATTCACATGTTGCACTTAACGCCTCAAATAATCGGAATAGACTTTAGAAGATGATTTTGGGAGTTGAGTGACCAATTTGACTGTGATAAAAAAGTGAAGTGTGTAAAGTCAGTAATTTTAAAGTTTAGTAGACTATACGGCCTTTTTCCATATTTGATATTATAAGAAATTTAGTGATTCTTGGTTATTGAACTCGACCAAATCCTCTCCTTTATCCAGATAAGAAGAGATTCCACATTAATCATCCATTTACTTCGTTACATGCATTCTCCAAAATAAATAGAAAAATAATTTATAAATTAACAAATTCAGGATCACTTTCTAAAAATATTCCATGTGATAAAATCATATTTAATCACTAACTCCTGATTTTAGATACTCAGCCAGATTTTGTTTATTTTTTTCGGATCTAGTAATACCTCTGTGATTTTATCACTTTGTATAGATACAACTTAAATAAAAAATTTTCAATTCCAATAGCTTGCCATTCTGAATTTAAAAAAATACATGTTATATCACTTAATGCCTAATGGAAAAATATTTACTAGCTCTAAATTGTTAAACAGTCCCTTCTATCATTTCTTAATAAGAGGGATAAATTATTTTAAAAAGCTCATACAATAATCTTTTAAAATTTGAGTATTCATACAATATAGTGAATTAAAGGGTTAATTACACTTTATCCCCTTAAACTTTAGTATTACTATCACTTTAGTTGCTAACGTTATCTTTTGAGCATTTATGTGAGGACCCGCTAGGCGTTACGTATCGCCGTCCCCAGCGGATTAAGACATACTTCGATCTCATGAGGCTCTCAAACTCCCGAGCTAGTAAATATTTTTCCATTAGGCATTATGTGATATCTTCACGTAGGGGATAACTTTATTCCTCAATTTTATCTTGTCGATCCTTATACACATCTAGATAATATAAGAGACAAATCTAAGATTTGAGTTATGCTCACCCCACGTGATTTATGATCAAACAAGTCATCAATCCGTGGCAAACTATTTATGTCTTAATAGTTAACCTATTAACTCACGGTAGTCAATGCAAAGCCTCAAACTACCATCTTTCTTCCGAACAAATAAGACCGGTGCTCCCCAAGGTGAAAGACGTCCGGAATCCAATCCTGTCTTTTATGATATGAAAGCATTTGTATAAGAGTTTTGGTTCCCTAGGTTTTGTGTCTAAGCGGAAGTTTGGCGCAATTAGGATAATTTGGATAATTGGTTCCCCAAGAAGGATCTTTCTTGATCTTTTCAAGTGATAAGAGTCAAAGACGGAATCATGAGCAAAGAATAACTCATTCAAGGCTCAACAAAAGAGGTACAACAAAGATTACATAAGCAAGGACCTCTTTATGGCTGAACTTAAATGGTGGTGGTGGAACAATAGATCTGGAGGAGAATTGTGTATAAGAACTAACCTTAAAACATCATTATATGCATAGACATAAGCATTCATAGCATAACATTCTAGGGCACATATGGAAGACAAAACCCTAACTCATAATCTTAAAATTTGTAATCTAACCATGGAAAGTTGTTAAAAATCAACCCCAATCACTTCCCAACCTCCAAAACACTAAAAACAACCCATAACATACATAAATCATAACTTATAAGGCTACATCTTATACACATCAAGTTGACTATTTGACCCAAAAACTAATTTTTTTTCTTAATTTGCTCCTAAATCTCTTATACATCAGCCATGTGTATACAGACACCACAATCTCTTATACACACTTAGTCCAACTTTTCGTTTACTAAATTAAATCGAAAAATTTGCTTGAAAACGATTTCTTTGAAGTACTTTATGACTAAAAATAATATGAAAAAGATGTGTATAAACCAGTTAAAAATCAAAGAACAAGGCTAGTAAAATACTGGGTTTCACAATTTAACCCCCTTTTTGTTATCACAATTTAATGTTTTAACCATTCTACCCCTGTTCTATTTTATTCCGTTTTATGGTTTGACTACACTTTATCCCTTAAACTTTAGCAAGATTAACACTTTAGTCATTAAACCTAATGTTGTTTTTGATATTATAGTCCTTCATTACACTTGTTAAATACTCAATAATTGTAATTGTATTTATTATAATCTCTCTCTCTTTTTAATTTTGTGTAACACCTACATTTTTTCCATCTTTCCACATTCGTTTATATTTTTTCTTATCTCCTAAAATATCTATTTATATCCTTCTCCCACATTTATTGATCAATTTGTCCTTTCTGGATGTTTTCCTAAGTCGGCGGGTTAAAGTGAAATTAAGTGCAACTTGCGGGACCAAAGTGTATTTTTTGGAAACTCTTTAAGGCTTCCTTAAGAAGCCATTTTTGCAGCTGCTAGTACACTTTATTTTCTTAACACTTTGAAATTTCTCCCAAAATCTGTCAAAACTCTTTTAAACTTCTATGTCACAAATCTTCAAAATAATGCTAGAATCTTGTTGCCTAAGCTGAAATTCAGGTGCAAGAATGCTCCAGGATCAACATAATAGCTTTGCAGGTAAGTTTTATGGAAGAATTAATTATTGCAAGGTTTTTGATAGTAGAATTTCAGATTTTTGTCAAGAATCAAACTTGTTTCAATCTAGTTGGTTGTGATTTAATCTTTTTAGCAAATGTGTTCTTGAACTATCTAACTTTGAATTATGGTTCTAAACCGCTTCAAACTCTTGAGATGAAGGATTTGAAGGAGGGTTTCAAAGTTGTCCCATGATTTGAAAGTGCTTGAATCTTGTTGTTAGTCATTGATTCTTGTTGCTAAATTGTTCCCAACATTGTTCAGTCTTGATTTATGGTTAAAAATACTTCTTAAACATGATTTTAGGCTTCTTAGATTTTGGGCTTGCAGCATGAACGAATTTCACAATCTTGGTGTTTAAGCTGAGAATTTTGAAGTTTAATCACACTTTTACTTGCCTAGAACCTCCACAACTTGTTCCTATATATATTTTAACACTTGTAAGTAAGCATTTGGATTGATTCTTGATAATCAAATTGAGCTGCTTCATTGCTAGAATTAAGTGACCAGCTAGCTTGTTCATATCCACCTACTAGCTTGTTCATAGTTCACCTACTAGCTTATTCAAGTGCACCAACCAGCTTGATCATTTTAAATTTCCTTCTTGGTTTCGTTTGCTTTTGAATCCTATATTATACCTCAAGGTCTGCACTTTTGAATGGTGTTATACTCCCTTGGATATTGGTCAAGAGGATAGAGTTTTCGACCAACCAAAGTTAGGGCACCAAGAAGTGAATCTTCAAGGTAAGTAGGACTCGAACCTTGTTATTGATTGTGTGTTATATAGGTTAATGTGCAGCTATGAAATATGTTAAAATAAGGTAAGTATGATTGATTTATAAAGGTTTACATGATACTTATACAAAGTGATTTAAATGCCTTATATGATATGCAATACCTTGTAATGTTGATTGCTCACTAAAAGCTTAGTGGATCACTTTAGTGGATTGGTTTTACTTTACGTCATATACTAGGGTACTCAATCTACTTACTGATTACCGGTAGATGCCAGGCATCAATTGTACTTATGCCTAGTCTATTCGGACAAATAATAGATAAACTTAGATCCAGTTACTGGAAGAATACTATGAACAATAAGTTTACAGAATTTGTCATGCATATTTTGATTGCTGCTTAAATTGTGTGCATTGAATATTGCATTGATTATATGTTTACATTTAGTAACTAGGTTTAAGTGCTATTTACTGAGCACTATTTTGGTCATTCCATGTTGTTTATATTATTTTGCAATTTGTGAATCCATGGAAGTTTACAATTCGATTTGTGGACCCAGAGTTGGGAGGGGATTTGGTATAGACACTAGCTATTGTAGCTAGGGTATGCAGGTAGTATAGTGAAATGTTTTTCCTGTACGTTTAGCCTGTGTGCTATTGTATCTTATTACGATTTGTTTTCCTATAGAATAGTTTGTTCGTTGCTTTAACTTTCCCTGCCCTTAGTTGTTCTTAAGTTTTGTGTTTGTATGAAAAATGTTTCATTCTATTCTAGTTGTATATTAGGAGGTTGGTGTGATCGTATTGGAGTTCTTATTAAGATTCTAGTTGTTAGATGTTCTTAATATCGAGCTCCTTGCATGCTTGGGTTAAGTCTGAGGTGCAGCATGTCATGGTCCTGATTTTGGGGCGTGACATTTTGATTTGATGAATATGTCTTTAATCAGGATAAGACCTTATTCGTGTAAAATTAAATCCAAACAAATGCCTAGAAGTTAAAGGCAGCGTATTTACTAGTCCATTTTTTTTTTTTTAGATTACTTGAAGAAGATGACATAACATGACAAATTTTTTTTGGGCACAAAACCCCCTATATTGATGGTCAATTAAAATCACATCACGTTTCTCATTTAAAATGATTTTTTAGCTTGAAATCTCGACTAAATGAACTGATATACCATAAATACACAATATTGAAATAACTGTAATTATTTAATTAATTTGTGTTCATTAGAATATAAAAACTACATTTTTAAAAAGAAGAAAGAAAATATAGCGCGTTATTTTGATAGTGTTTCAATGGTGGTAGTAGTTAGTGGGAAATTCTTAATTTGATGCAATCCTTGGTTTAAGTTGTGTGCATTGTAGTTTAGATACAATCAACGTAATGCTAACGTAAGAAAGTGAGCATATGACTCTTATTTTAATCAAACGATCCGCATGTAAGACTGTGAATTGGAAATTTATTATTTTTACAGTTAATGGAGGCAAAAGTATAAAAAGAATAAAATAGAATAGGAATAGAATAGTGAAAACGTTGAATTTGCACAAGGGAAAGAGTTAAGTGATCAAAAAATAATGTTAGTGAACAAAGTCTTAGTGATTTTAAAGTTTAAGGGACAAAGTGAAATTTACGCATGGGTATTTTTGTCAATTTAGACAATTTTTCACACGCTGTTAGCTTTGACTATTAGTTCAGGGACTTTAGTGCTCAAAAGATAACGTTAAAGAATAAAGTGTTAGTGACTATAAAACTTAAGGGGGTAAAGTATAATTAACCCTCAATTAAAACATCTTGATGTGTGTGAAAGGGACAAATCTAAATCATGTTTGAAAATTTAGATTAAAGCAAAATTAAAGAAGTGATTCTCATAATCCTTTTACTTTCAGTTTTTTCTCATGATAGTGATCATTAAATTAGGGTGTGCAATTATTTTCATACACCCCTTTTAATTTTTTGTACACCCTTATCACAATTTATTAGTACAAACAGTTTACTTGAAGGGTGTGGAAGAAATTAAAAAGGCTATATTAGAAGTTAATTGTGTTAATGAATAATGAAAAAAGTGTCTTAGAAACTGAAAAGAGTGTAAATATCATCACTCTTAGGCTGCCTTTCTTTTTCTTTTTCTTTTTTTTTTTTAAATAAATTGTTGAACTAAAGATAGCTGAGGCAATTCCTAGCTTTTCAGGCATTGTAAGTAGCACTCTATTAGGACGGATTGAAAGGGAGAGTTCAAATAATGTCAGGGAAATGAAAATGTTACAAAATGCAAGACTCTTTTCAACACCAAAAAAAAAAGAAGGAAAAACAGTACATCATATTCACAAACAATTATATGCAGAAGCAGTAGGCTAAGTTACAGGATAACCCCAAAGAGGTAAATATAACACGAGTTTTGTATATTACCTTGCAAATGAGGTACACAAAGCAGAACAAGCTGATAATTATACATTTAAGCATACACAAATACTTTTAACTTTTGCTGACCATTCCCACTTAAGTGTGCCATTTTATACTCCATTAAGCACTCCCAGGCTAAAATAACGTAGATCAACTCAGAAACAAAGAAAACTAAAACCAACACAACAAACCGACTATGTTTAGTAGCAATTAGCAAACATTATTCTTCATGCAAGTTCAGGCTAGTTAAGAGTTATCTGGATTTTCACCATGGAACTTTTGCACCATTATACTTCTTCACAGCATCATTGCAATTAATGGTTCCCATATAAGTCTCTTCAGGAAAACGGGTCTGCTGTGAAGGCTCTGGGGATGCAGCAGGCTTCGAAACAGATCCATTATTTCCATTAGCCTTTTGATCAACTTCTTTGTTGTTATATGGATTTGTTGGCAATCTAGGAATTTTATCCTCTTTGTTCCTACCATATATTTGTTGCTCCTTCGGCTTATCCAAATCATCCTCACGGACCTCACCTGTGTCCACCTGACGGTCTTGAGCTGCCAAATTGGTACCTGTGCGCCAATGTATAGAGCTTAAAGGGCCGGTCTTGATTGGCCGGCTTAAATTATTGGTTTGACTATCCTTTCCACCATACGGAGGGTTGACAGCTTCAGCTAGGAAATCCACAGCACTGCCAATGTTATTTGTAGGCTTACTAGTCGTCATGGGGCCTTCATGGTACATATCTTCGTTGTCGAACATGGGATTTGTCCCTTTGTAAGTTTAGGCGTATGCTTCACTCTGCTTCTCCCCAATATCATCAACATATTTAGTAGTACGATCTTTACCTTTCGAGTTGGGGCGAGCATGCCAATTAGAGCCAAAAGGAGAAAAAATGTCTGCTAACTTATCCTGTACATTATGAACTTTGTAGAGGAAATCTTCCACCTTCTCAGGGCGATCATATGCCAATCCAAGTTGTCCGTACCTGTAGTTTGTCAGAGGACTAACAATAGGAGCTGCATGAGAAATAAGCTCTACAATCCTTTCAGCTCTCATCACTTGATAGCCCTCTGTGTTATGGCTAGAGGCGTAACGGATAATCGGACTTTTCCTTCCCTCGGCATCCACAACAACAGGACGGCATACGTGATCCGAGTAGCCCGTCCCAGAATAAGTTGTTTTCACCCAACCATCAGTGTATGGCTCCATTTCGCTGTAATTTGTGTAGGCTCTATTCATGAAACTTGCAAAACTCTATATATTCTTTGTCACTCTGCTCTAGAAGGATTTTGTTCTGTCACTACAAAATAAAAATGCTTCAACAGTTTTTTATATAGAAGATTTGGTACCTTTGGTTTTCAGGATAAATTTTGATTCATATTATAGCATGTATTCTTTAGTTCTTTTTACTTTTTCCATTGTTACTTTTGCATAAGGTGTCCACGATATCAATGAAGGAATCAAATTCTGCTGACAGCCGAGACTATTACCGCATTTTTTCTGCAATATCTGTTCAAATTTCCAACTCAACATTGTTACTATTATATCTTACTTACCTTTGTGTTAAAATAAACAATTGGGCAAATTCCACTTCCATTCCCTGTAATTTGACAGTTTTTCTCATGAACCCTATATAGTTTAAAAACTTACAAATAACTCCTTGTGCTTCAGATTAGAGTGTCCAATGGACAGAAAGTGCATCTAGTAATGGAAATTGAATGTCACACGCCTGAATTGCATTTAATTTTGAAAAGTTTGACATATTTTGAAAATTTATGCCTAAATTACCACTTATTAGTACCAATTAAATCATTTGAATTATTTTGGACAATACACAATAGAACAAATTATTGGGGTCAATGTATAAACAAAAAACCTTTCCCCTCCCTAGCTGCACCATCCTCCAACAACCATCCACTTAATTCAAGCCCTACCACCTCCACACCCTAAGCCTTCAGCCACGTAGCTCTTCCACTATCCCAGTTCCATACCACAAGCATTTGGATGTTTATTACAACCCAAGCAAAATAGAATCATCAATTTTAACCCATTTAATAGGTGAAAATGCCAAGCACTACAATGGCTTTTTCGAGCTTTATTTTTTTTTATTTTTTTTATAATTTTTGTTTGTGAATCTTTATGACAAAATCAAAAGACGCCGGCATGTTTTCATAAGGGGTGCTAGGTTAGGAAATCGGGTGAAGGAGAAGAGTCTGGTGGATCTGACTAAAGAGAGGCTGAGGAACAGGAAAGGATGCAACGACCGGGGGGGGGGGAAGTTGGGGATTGTCACGCCCCTGACCCGCACATATCAGGCACGTATCATTTGCCGTATCCATGAGACCGTACTCCCACGAATACAAGGCATCATTCATATATAGTAACCTCAAATATAAATTACGCAGCGAAAATATCTACTCACAAATGATATCCGATTTAAGAATGCGGTACTTATTCAAATAATAAATCTTAAAATAAATAAAAATATAGTGTCATGAGCACACATGCTCTACTTATTCCAATAGATGGACTATGCAAAATCAAATAACTATAGTAGGATCCTATTTCTAAATATCAATCTTCTTTGTCCGAGTGCGTCTATGCTTTGTCCTCTATGATAACGTACTCGTACTCATCGTCTGTACAAAAATATAAGAAATGGGGTGAGCGACAAGTCGCCCAGTAGATAGCACTTACACCCTGCTGGATCAGGCAGTTACATATACATATACTTTTCGCAAAGGCAAGTCATACTATCACACGCATATGCTTTTATCAAAAATCATCTTTTTAAATCGTATATCATTTTCATTACATATAGTCATATAATTCAACTTACATTTCAAAATTCATGTATCATTTATCTATATCAAAGCATATATCATATACTTTTCAAACAATCTATGACATATCACAAATTCATTTTCAAATCATGTACACTTTTTATATTTTTTAAAGGCTCAAACCATACATGCTTTCATCGGTTCTGAGTACTCAGCCTAGTGATAGACCTCACCAGAAAAGGTTGTCAAGAAGTTTCCATGGAACCACTTGACCTATCGTATATCGTATATCGTTTATCGTTTATCAGTATACCAGTATATCGGTATATCAGTATAAATCAGGACTATAATCCCTACTGACTATTTCATGTCCGTTAATGTTTATCCATTCGTCACAGGCATTTCATACATATCAAAAATCATGCATATATCACTTTTTTATAACTTGAAAATCAAGCAAGTCAAATAGCCATACATGATCCAGATTTTCATAATCAAATAATCATTTTGTAAAACACATTTCATAAAACAATTTAGAAAAACATTCGAATTCATAAAATCATTTAAGAAAATATATGGGTTCGTAAAATAATTCACAAATTAGAGGGTAAGCACCACCTATCTCGGTATGTCAAAGAATCACGTTACTCTTGTACTTGCGCCTTTTTAGTATTATTATTCCTATAAAAAATTCACGTTTCTATTACTTAGTACATGTTTGGTATTTACTTAAATATCCTATAACAATTCTCTAAATACTCAACCTTTCCAAACATCTATAATTGTCCTAATTTTTGCAAAAATAATGTTTACTATCATATCATATAGTTTTCTTGTAGTAAAAAGATACTTTGAAGTCATTATTATAACCTTATAAGACTTAATATAATTAAGAAAACTCATCTATAATATTTGAAAAGCTTTTTGGACTCCATTTGAGCTAAACAAAACATTTTAGAATAGTTTACAAACTTAGAAATTCATTTGGTGTCTTTTCGTAACTTTGAAAAATTAATTTGGGCTTTTATGTAACTTTTAAAATACTTGAGGGTATTTTCGTCATTGCACCAAGTCATTAGGGGTCTCTATATATTATATAGAACCTTTTGGGGTTAAATATTAACTTCATTTAAATTTTTAGGGGTCAATCTATCATTTATAAAAACTTTTAGGGACCTAAGTCCATGTGAAATATTGATAAACTGTAATGGCCTTTTGATATTTCCAGAAGATTACTATGGACTGATGGGATCTTTTGAAAAATCATCTGGGCTTATCTATAATTTCAGAACCTCAAAAGGACTCAATCTGTCGCTATAAATGTTTCTTGGGCCTTTGTAAAAGTTGTATAAAACTTTGGGGGGTTTAGACGCAATTTCAGAAAATTTTATCAAATCTCATCTTCTTCTCCCCGCAACTCCATGCCTGCAACTAAAATTTTGTTTTAGTCTCTCTCTATTCTTTCTTCTTCTTCTTTCAATTCTACTCTCTGATCTCTTTTCTCTCTGGTCAAATCACTCTTTTTTTCCTTGAAAAAAATAATATAGCTATAACAACATACTATTATAATTCTATATATATATATATATATATATATACATTTTCATATGTATAAATCCAATTTTAATCTTAAGAAAATATAATTTTATAAATTAACTACCAATAATAATTTTTACATTAGTTGAACTAACTTGTTATAAACAATTAATCTAATAAAGTGAATGACTAATATTCAAAATTATTAAATATCTAATTTTTCTAAAATTAAAAACGAAAATAATTAATTAAAACTCAATAAGAAGAAGACTAACCTTTAATATTGTTGAAATTCTCTCCAAGGTTTGTGTTACGTTAAAAAAAAAGAATCAGATACTCTACCATATAGTATATATATATAGTCTAATAGTTATTTGTAGATATGTACTATCGAAACAAATATACTAGGGGTAGGATAGTACTATTCTAGTTATTTCATCCCTTAGGACTCTTACGGATGTTTATCCTTTACCTGGCTTAGGTCTCTTAAAAAAAATTAAAATACTAAAACAAAACTAAAAAGTTCGTGGGTATTACAGGGATGGCGGTGGTAGAGTAAAGGGGAGGGATGATGGATGGCGAGGGAGACCAGGCTTGGGGAAGGAGGAGGGAGGCAGGGGTGGATGGTGCCTGCCTCACCCTGTGGTTCTGAAGGTAAAGGTAGAAGGGTGAGCGGTGGAAGCTGAGGTGGAGTGGCGCGGTTGGGAGTGGAAGTGCTTCCAACCAATAAGGTAGAATTTCCTTACTCCTTTATGTTAGGATTTAATTAAGCACTATAGCCCGATAAGATAGAATCACTTTAGCTACTTGTCAAAATGTGAATAATTTTATCTGTTCAACAAGGAAAGAATCAGATGGCAATTCATGCCTTTAAGAATCAGCTGCAGTCCTGTGGCATAAAAGAACTTTTACTTTCTCTTCCACAGGTCATTCAGAAATATATTGGCGTAATTTAATATTTTCTTTCTTGTTTTGGTGCTCCAACTTACATTTTAAAAATAAAAATAAAAAAATAAAAACAAAATTAAAATAAAAAGAAAAAAGAGATGTAATTATTCTTCCTTAAATTAAAATTCTTTAAAGAGAATCCGAAAATTACTATGAGATGTTTTAAATTAAGGTCACATCTATTTGTTTTGCATGAGTTGTCTTTTCCAAAATCGAAAGATTAACAAATTAGTTAGTTATGATTTTTATGCAATGCTCTTTATCCACCTTTGAATAATAATAACTTAAGGCTGTGTTGATTTCGTAAATAAACGATTTTAAATGCTTGGAGTAAGTTTTAGGATTAAAACTACTAAATTTTTAAAATTACCCAAAGTAGAAAGTGCAAAAGAAAATATTTGAAGTAACTTTTTAATTTGATTGAATTCTTTATTTTAATTTTACAAATCATTCCAATAAATGAATAAATTTTAAATCTTATAACAATTCCATCAATCCAAGCATAACTTAACTGTTTAATTGTTCTGCTTGTGGTTAAAGTGTGGCTGATTCATTCTTATCACATTTTTGTGTTCATCTTAATGAATATTCCTACCCTTTGGTTAGGACAATACTTGCTATTATTGAGCATCGATCCTACAATAATATATATTCTTGTGACAATTCTTTAAGCACCTGCATGCCACCTGAATAGCGTTGTAGAATTCTTAATTCATCTCTAAAATATCTTAGACGGTTCAAAAAGGGACAAAAAAATTAAATAAGAAGTGAGTAAATGAAATTTACTATCACCTAGTGCCTTTCCTCTTCCTTCTCTCTCCCCCTGAAACCCTAATCTCTTGTGGTTTTCGCTGCCATGGCTGCCTTTTAGTCATTGACTGAAGGGCAACCCACCTCTCACATGCCTAAGTCATTCATAGATGTGGTGTCCACCAAGTCAACTACAATGAAGGTTAAAGAATTAGGGATTTATCGCGGAGAACCTGCCTTGTTCTTTTTAGACAAAGAAGTGGAAATCCTTTCTAAACCCCGAAAACCTACTCTCATAGGTAAATTTGCTAAAGGAAATCCTAGCATGGCCGCTCTGAGGAAAGATTTTGCCATGGTTGGCTTTGCTAGGTTCTTCACCTTAGGGTTTATTGATTATCCCCATGTTCTCATTGAATTTGATCAGGAGGAAGACTATCGTAGATGCTAGTTGCGAGGATTCTACTATTTCGAGGGTTTTGGAATGAGGATTCTAAATGGATGACTCCAGACTTCAATGTCGATAGGGAATCTCCAGTGGCTCCAGTTGGGGTGTCCTTGGAGCATTAACCCCTTCACTTATATGATAAACATTTATTGTATTCCATTGCTTCGATAATAGGACAGCCGCTCAAGATGGATGCGTCCATAGCCTCTTTATCACGACATAACGTTGCACGTTTCTGTGTGGAAATAGACGTTTCTAAATCCCTCTTGTAACGGTTTTGGATTGGAAAGGGAGAAGGTGGCCGGTGGCAATATATAACCTACAAAGATCCCCTAGAGTACTGCAATCATTGTTCTAAGTTAGGCCACTCTATTAAGCATTGCCATATTTTGCACCCTCCTCATTCGCCAGTCAATTCCTCAAAGAAAGATTCGCATGCTAATCGGGTAATGGATCCATAAAAGAATATGCTTCCGGAGAAACAATGGCAGCCTAAAGGGTTGCTGCTTCGTAATGATACTGTCAAAACCCTAGACAGAGGCAGCCTCATGGGTCTCTAGATTTGAATTTATTAGGAAATGTCCATGGTGCTGGTTTGCATAGCCGAGAATCCCACAGTAGCTGAGAATTGAAAGATCCGAGCAATGCTACCCCTGATCAGCCTGCGATATCCAAGCAATGCATGGTTGTCACTGAAAAACTCTCAACTCCATCGAATGTGGGGCATGTTGGTACTGATGCTCATTCAGAATCTCGTGAGCCAGTTTCTACCGAAAACCCTAACATGGAGCTACCATCTACAAGAGATGCTGCAGTGGTTACCTAAGATTCAAGGGGTTCGGGACAAGTGAAGTTTCGATCAGTCCATGTTGGTTACAATCACCATCCTGCATGGAATTGTACTCGGCATTTACAAGACACCTGCATGGAGGATGCCTTAAAACAGCCCCTAAATTTGCATGAGTCGTTAATTGATGATCACTATGCTAGGTTTTGTTGCTTGAAAAAGAAACCCCCCAAAAACCTTCTACCCTCGGATTCGCTGGATGATACGAATTTGATGTTGCATGAATTTTTAGATCCCACCAAGTGTTGTTGGAGCAATAGCACAACTTTGCAAACCACTTACGTAAGCTGAATTTCTCACAAGGACATCATTAGGGACAAGTCTTGAGGTCCCTAAGAGAATACCAACTAAGAAGCACTTTCGGGTAACGAAAACGATGGTGACGATTTGGCGATGAAATCATCCACAAGCACTATCTCTACCAGTTGAAATGATTAATTCCTTGATTTGGAATATCAGAGGCGTTTCTGGAAAATCTTCTACTCGTAGACTAAAAAAGTCAATCCGCTGGCGTAAGATTTCTCTTCTTGTGGTGTCCGAACCTCTAGTGGGAATAGACCGTATAAAGGAGTCTGTGTTAGATTGGGGTTTGATCGTTGCATGTCTAATGTCTCCAATAAAATTTGGTTATTCTACAATGCTTTCTTTCACTTCAAGGTATTGGCTAACTTCGACCAAATGTTGCACATAACGAATGATGCTTGGGATTTTTTGATTTTCTCTACCTTCATTTATGCAAACTTGGTGCACTGTCTTGGAAAGGCGCAGGTTATGGGCTAATTTGTGCAGCTTGGAGCGGGAATAGACCAACCATGGCTAGTAGGAGGAGGCTTTAATGTGGTTAATTCTACTACAGAATATTTGGGCTCTTCGATGCGGAATCTCAGTGACATGTTGGATTTTCATGATGCATGAATGATTGCGGGCTCTCCTAGTTGCCTTACTTTGGAAGTAATTTCACTTGGTTTGGAAATGTTTGGATAGGGTTGTGGTGAACGTCGAGTAGTTGTTTTGGTTTCCATCTTCAGCTGTGCCACATCTTAACTGATTTTCTTTTGATCACGCATATTTGTTGCTCTCCATTCAATCACAGGACAATAGTAAACCCAAACCATTTCGCTTACAACACATGTGGCTAGAGCACAAGGACTTTCTGAAGATGGTTAAAGATAGTTGAACTGAACTGGCTATGGGGGAAATATGTTGGCTTTTTCTTGGAAATTGAAATGCTTGAAGTTTACTCTTAGGGTACTGGAACAAAGAGGTCTTCAGTGATATCTTCTAGTCACTACAGGACGTTGAAGATAAGGTTTGAGATCTTGAGATACACTATGACAATTGCCAGCAAGAGATGGACCGGGACTTGTTTACCAAACTTTGGGTAGAAGAGATATATTGGCGTCAAAAGGCTCAATGTAAATGGGTAGAGGAAGGAGATAAAATTAAAGATTGGCATCAAAAGGCTCAGTTTTTCCATGCTTCTGTGGCTTTGAAACACTCCAGGTTATCTATGCGTCGTATTAAAGATTCTTCCGGCTGCTGTCTCGAGGACATGTCGACTATCTAGATGGAGGGAATATGGTTTTTCAAGGAATTGTTCAGTGACGAGGGGATTGATAATTTGGCTCTTACACAATTCATCGAACTAGTTCTGAACCTCATTTCAGATCCTCAGAAAGAGGAGTTGATGTCCATGCCAACTATACACGAGATTAAGGAAGCAGTCGAGTAGCTAGATAAAGAAAGCGCGGCGAGATCGAATAGTTTCTCGGGAGTTTTCTATTTCACTTTTTGGGATATTATAGCTAAGGATTTATATGCAGCTATCCTAGAGTTTTTTGCGGGGGTGTCTTTGCTTAGGGACATCGCGAGTGCCTTGTTAGTCCTTATTCCAAGAAAAGAGAACCCTAGCTCTTTTGCCGATTTTCTACCCATCTCATCATGTAACTATTTCAATAAGATTTTTTTCTAAAATCTTTGAAAATAGGTTGGCACATATCCTTCCTTGCCTGATCTCACAAGAGTAGTTGGGTTTTATGCAAGGTCGTGCGATAGCGGACAGTTTCTTCTGGCCCAGGAATTATTTGGTTAGCTGGAGAAGAAAACTCGTGGACACAATTTGGTGATTAAATTGGACAGATGAAGGCCTTCGATAGAGTTTTATGGTAGTTTCTAGAGGCGGTCTTGCAGAAATTGGAATCCTGAATACTTTTGTGAAACTTGTTCTAAATAACTTGAGGGGTAGCTGGTTTTCTCTGCTTATTAATATGAAAGAGAGGTTTTAGGGTTATTTTCAGTCCTCGTGTGGAGTGAGGCAAGGGAATCCTCTGTTTTGTTTATTATTTATTTTTTCTTCGAAAGTCCTTTCCAGGGGTCTTAAAGCTTTGGTAACCTCGGGTAGGGTGCTACCAATCTCAGTTCCTCTAGGTATGAAAATGCTTAGGAAAGAAGGGAATAAGTTGGCTTATCAATATTTTCAATTAAATATTAAAGAGCAGAAAGATGCCCGACCAATAGAAGAAGAGTACTCTCATACCCATATTAAAAATTAAAGGGGATATACAAAATTGTGCAAATTACAGAGGTATTAAGTTAATGAGCCATACGATAAAATTTTGGGAGAGGGTGATAGAAAGAAGGTTAAGAAACGAGACTAAGGTCTCCAATAATCAATTTGGTTTCATGCCAAGGAGATCGACTACTGAAGCCATAATTCTCTTAAGGAGACTTATCGAGAGATACCGGGATAAGGAAAAGGTTTCATATATGATTTTTATGCTTGATCTTGAAAAGGCATGCGATAGAATCGGTAGAGAAGTTATGTGGAGAGTTTTAGAAAAAAAAAAAGAAGAGTTAGAGTAGCATATATAGAATCAATAAGGAGATTATAGGGATGTGGTTACAAGTGTGAGAACACCAGGAGGGTTTACACGAGAATTCTCTATAATTATAGGTTTACACCAAGGTTTAGCTCTTAGTCCTTATCTATTTACATTGGTCATAGATGAACTTATAAGGCACATACAGGAGGAAATACCATGGTGTATGTTATTTGCAGATGACATTGTGTTAGTAGAGGAAATAAAAGATGGGGTTCATGCTAAACTCGAGGTTTGGAGAGAGACACTTGAGGCAAAAGGGTTTAGAATTAATAGATCAAAAATATAATATATGAAATTTAAGTTTAGCAAGGGTGCATGTAGGAATGGAATAGGGGTTAGTATTGGAGATCAAGAAATACCCATAAGTAAAAATTTTAATTATTTAGGATCAGTTTTTCAGACCCAGTGATGGTAGTATAGATCGAGATGTTACACATCAGATACAAGTGGGTTGGACTAAATAGAGAATGGCATCGGGAATATTATGCGACCAAAAAATTCCTTTATGACATAAGGGTAAATTCTATAGAATGGCAATTAGGCTAGCAATGCTTTATGGTTCTGAGTGTTGAGTAGTGAATTATACACATGAGCAAAAGATGAGAGTAGTAGAAATGCGAATGTTAAGATGGATATGTGCGGACATCAGGAAGGACAAGATATGAAATGAACATATTTGCGAGAAGATTGGAGTAGCATCTATTGATGAGAGAAACAAGCCTAAGGTGGTTAGGTCATGTGTTAAGACGACCAATAGAAGTGCCTGTCAGGCAAATAGATTTTAGAGAGAGTAGTCAACATAAGAGGGGTAGGGAAAGATCGAAAAAGACTTGGTGGGTAACTTGTAAAGAAAGATATAGCCTATCTAGGAATTGAGGAGGATATGGTCCATGATAGAGCTCAATGGCCTAGTACCATAGGATTCATGCAGCTAAGCCTACTTAGTAGGATTAAGGATTGGTTTGTTTGTTTGTTAGGTGGTAAACTTAATCTTATTAAGCACGTTTTTTCTTTCATTCCAATACACATATTGTATGTTCTTGACCCCTCCCTAAAATAGTGGTTAAGTCCTTGGAACGCATCTTAGCATCTTTCTTTTCGGGTGAATTCGAAGGAGGGCCAAATGTCACTGGAGTCGCCATTGTTTCCTTACTCAAGAAAACGGGTTAGGGATCTGGCACTTTACTACCATTGTTCAAGTTTTTTCTCTCTAAATATGGAACAATTTATAAAGCTCATGTTTGCTGTGGGATGATTTTTTGTGTAAAAGATACCTCAATACTTCGCCTATAAATCCTTCAAAGGTTTGGCATTGCATGTTAAATGTTTGCAACGTGGGTGAGATTAATTTCCAGAAACTCCTTCGATCAGGACACTTTTCCTTCTTGTTTGATAATTGGCTTGGCAATGGCATCGTAGCAGATTGATGATGTGGAACATATAATAAAGCCGAGTGCTCTTATTTATGACCTTTTTTCAAATTAACACTGTGGGAATTTTCAAGCTCATGGACATCCGCTTCGCGAGAAGGTGCAAACGAAGATTCTGGCTTTTCCTCGTTTCCTCTCCTCGGACAATGATGTTACGGTTTGGAAGCCGGCCTTCTCTGGTGCATTCTCCATTTCCTCTACCTATGAGGTCCTGCGGGCTCAACGAACAAGCCAAAATCCCGAGCTTATATTTGGAGCTCCCGAATCTCGATCAAAATTTCTATATTTTTATGGAAGGTATTGAACTGTTTTCTTTCCTTTTAAGATATTCTTGTGGAGATTGATTTTTCCTGTCCTTCCAAATGCGGCTATTGTGATTCGTAAGATGCTTTGGAACATGCCTTTATTGATTGTCAATTGGCACGGACAGCTTGATATCATTTTGAAAATCTTCTCGGCATTCCATACTCGATATTCATTCTAAACTTCATAAATTTCAACTCTGGTGGACTGCACTTTTCTTCGTCTTCTAGCAGATAGCTTTGTTCACTCCTATCTCAACTTTTTTGTTGGCATATTTGGTTACCGCATATTGACTATTTTTTCAACAACTGTCGATGGTCCTTACAGGCTCTGCACACTCGAGTGATTAATCTTGCCGTACAACTCTGTTCGATGTATTCTTTTCAGGTTAAAAGCCCTACCATCACCTCGTCTTGGCATAGACTCGTGACTTCAATTGTGACTTGGCATAGACCTCAGTAGGGTGTCTTTAAGCTTAATGTTGATCGTTCTGCACTAGGATGTCTGGTCACTCGGCGAGAAGAAGCATTTTGCAGGACTCAGTAAGTACTTTAATATTTTTATTCTCAACCTATTATGGAGTTGCAACCAATATGGAAGTAGAGGCTAGGGTGCTTTTAGAGGGACTCAGGTGTTGTATCCAGAAGAACTTTTTGGGTGTCCTAGTTGAATCAGATTCTCTCGCTCTGTGCAACATGATTCTTAATGCATCCTCTAATGATAGCTCCATGGATGCTAGACCATGTGGTTCGAAAAATTCAAGTTTTAATGAGTCAAGGTCATTTTGTGTTCATCCACATATTCAAAGAAGCTAACAGAGCAGCAAATAATTTTGCAAGTTCGGGTTCCTGCTCATTATCCTTGCAAACTTTTTCTTCGCACAACCTTCCAGCTTCTCTCTGTGGCCTCCTTCATCTTGGCAGCTGGGAATTGCCATCAGTCCCTTGGCACTCTACTTAGGGTTTTTCTTTTGTTTTCCTCTACTTTTATGTCCAATTTTGTTTTCATGACAAGAGGTTTTGGCTTAGTTCCCCTCTTTGCACTCTAACTTTATTTATTAATAAAATTTGGAGTAGCCTCCCCTACCAAGGTTTCAATAGTTAGCTAGGAAAAAAAAATTAAAAAAAATCTTAGACAGTTCAAACTTAGCAATCTTACTACAAAATCCTCACTCGGTAATTTACTTCTTACTGTCCTTTTAAGTATTGTGGCCAACATTCTTATAAAGTGATATTTAATGAGGCGTATTGATGGAAGATTTATGGAAAGAACAATAGTGCACAACTAAAGAAAATATCTTCATCAACATATCCTGATTGATAGTATCATATATATATATATATATATATATATATTTCGTTTGATTTAAATTGAGTTGAGACTAGTTGTTAATTAGTCGATGCCGATGCTGATACGAATTAAATGGTATTATTGAACGGTTGCTGGTATTGTGAAGTATTGCAGACAAGGTGCTGACTATGTCCATGAAGTGAAGACGATAGTGATGGAGTTGTGCTGATAGTGTTGTTAGTATATGGTAAAAAGTAACAATAAGAGTGTTCATCAAAACAATCCCGTTATAAAATAAACATTTAAATCAACTAATCTAGATAATCTTGTTATAACATAAATATGTAAATCAACAAATTTAACTAGATGATAACTCGCAAATATATAGTGTCAAGCAATAGCTAGTAAAAGTAGGTAGCGGTTAGTAGTAGTCGTTCATAGAAGTAAGGATAATTCCCAGAAGAATTAGTTGTCAATGACTGAATATGTGGTTAAAATACTATTTGAAGGATTGCTTTAAGAAAGGAAAATTGATTAAAACTTACTTAATAACTACGAATGACTAGAAATGGGATTAGTATTTGTGCTAGCCACTCTCTCAAGTTTTGGTTAATAAGCCAATCAAATAATTCTATGAGGGAAGTTAGAGGTTCATTCTCAATCGTAATCTAATCCCTATCCCTTGTGTAATTAGGTGTGCCAATTTAATTAGTCTAAATGTGGATCATTCTAATTATCTAGGGTAACTAAATTTGATTATTACTCGTGAAATTCTCACAGCCAACAAGGTGAATTAGTCCTTGAAGATCAAATTCTAATCCTAGTTCTATTCTAATCTAGGTCTATAATAGATGTTCAATTTCCATTTCCCCTCAATTAACTCATACCAACTAAGGAAGTAGCAAATTTTACTAATTAAACATTAAACCCATTAATTGCATGATTATCTCATATTGGCTAATTAGTCTATTTTATTACCTAATCAACTTATTAACCTCTACCCAGATGAAATTGGTTTCACAAAACATTAACTTATATTAAACTAAAACATATTTAACTACAACTAAGCAAATAAAAGCACGGGAAAGCAATTAAAGTGCACAAAACAACAAAACTAGTATAGGAAATGGTTTCATTGAAACCTAGTAAAAGAAAACATTAAATGAAGGCAAGGCAACTTAAATAAGCATAAAATGTAGGAAACAAAGTAAATTAAATATAAAAAAAGTCTTACAAAGTTGTAGAATAAAGTTACATACTTGGATTGTAAACTAATCTAGAATATAAAGGAAGAAACTAAAAGTTCATCCCCAAGTGGGGAGGACAAAAGAATTCAGATATTAAAAAGGGGTATTTATAGTAGATTTTAGTGTTTGGGAAAAATTACATTGATGCCCTTCAGAACAGCCCCATAAACAGCCTTTTGTAACTTGTCTTAGTAGCGAACCCTTTTGCTCCTACAGATTCACTGTCTAATGGCGTAGCTAAGGTAATGGCGGCGAAACCCCGTTAGGCAGCCTTGAGCAGTTTTTGCTGATAAGGTCTGTTGTTGCACGGTTTGTAGCGAATTTGATTCTGATGACCTTTTATCAATTCAAAACCCTAAATCCAACATAAAATCATATTAATACACATTAATATAAATTAATGAAATATATAAACATTAATTAAAGTGAGATCAAACATTAGAAAAATCAATGAAGAACAAGCACACATACAAAACCATAATTCCAGAAGGAATTGTTAATCCCTAGCTATAAAACGTAAACACAAACACATGTACATCTAAGCTAAATAACATCAAATAAACTCTAAAATACTATATATACCACATACTAACACATATAAATAGAAATGCACAAAAGTACACACTTAAATACTAAAAATACTCGAAAGCACAAAAAAAATTGTTCAAATTTGGTCATAGAATACCTAGTTTTATAGGGTTATCAGATTCAGTAACGAGAGTTCAGGTGCTATGAGCAGGGTTTTGAGGTTTTATGATTGAAGATTCAAAAATATATTTAGAAGGTTATGGAGATAAAGTGCTATAAAAATAGGACTTAGTAGAAGTTATGACAAAAGAACATGGTGAGTTGAGAAACTGACCGATCACATGGCATAACTACGAGATGCCTAGAAATAGATCAGCCTAAACATGTGAATATGGGTAAGTTTATGGCCAACTAGGTAGAAGAAAGATGAAAAAAATTTGAATTTGAAGGTATAGCAGTTATTGAAACCGTGTCAAAGATACAGGTCAACGCTAGGCCATTAAAGTCAAGAATAAACATCATATAGCACAAGTCTAACAAATCCAACAAAATTAGAAAAATCAAGATGGCATGACTCTCAAAATTTTTGTCAAGGATGAAGTGCTCTAGTTTTTACTTTTTAGCTTTGAATTAATTTTATGTACTTTTTAACAGTTATTTTCCTGTCTAGTTATAAGTTTGCAGTTTTCCTGGCATCAAGCATTCTAATATCAGTGAGTTAAATTCCAATTTGTTTCAATTTTAGGTTTTTCATTTGAAGATTACTTTTCAAGAATAAATTTTAACTCGAAGTTACTTTTGGATTTCCTTTCCATTCCTTCCAAATTTAAGTTCTTGTAGAAAGATTTTAAATCCTTAATTCACAAGCAAACGAATAGTAATATCTCTTTTCTAGACCATTTTGACTTTTCTATTTACATTTTTTCTTTCATAGTGACACGTTCTACATTTCTTATCAATGCCTAGCATGCATCAACACAGTTACAGTTCATGTATTGATAATGGTTCCAAAAAGTACACGAACATAAGAGGCATGCTCAATGGCACACTTTAAAGGAATTTCACCCTCGACAGAATGGTGAAGGATAAGAATTTAATTAAGGGAAAAAACCTTAATTTCAAGGATAGCACTTTGCATGAGAAGAGGAAAGAGATAGGAAGCCATTCACCTGGTCATTAGATCAAAAGTAGCCTTTGTGTGATTTGCGATCAGTGATAATGATCTGGTCATCCAGACTTTGACACCTTATTCGACAAGGTTGATAGAGGGATAACTAAGGCATTCGACAAGGTCGTCAGATGCATGTTTGAGATGTTTAGTATAAATAAGTCAAACGAGAACATGGTGTGTCTTGGAGAGATCCTAGACAATATTAGCAGAAAATTCAATAGCCATGTTTGAAAGGTTGAAGTCTTCTATGAAGTTGTTGATAATGAGCAAATCTCTTGGTGGGATCATGAGTTGGAGGGATCGTAATCTAAAGTTAAACCGACAACATTAGCTGTTGGTATAATTTAATTTGGTCAAGAAATTATACCTAAAAAATTTACAGCTTTTACTGGATCGGCTAGCTTTACAAATCTAATTTCTGATAGCAACAACCACCTTTCTCAGTCGGATGGAGTGGCTACTAGAGTCACCCACAATGTTCACAATTCAAAACCTTTGAGACTATGACGGTTTTCCTATGAGTAATAGGCCATCTAGATTAAGGAGTTTTATGGAGTAAGGAGTTGGGGAGAAAGGAAAAATTAAATGTAATAATTTTTCTCTGACCAATAGGTCTATTTATATAACTCTATTTGACAAACTCCCAACTACGTATAGTTGAGAAAACTTTCTGTAACTCAACTTGGTGAGTTCTAGTGATAATATGATTTGGTCAATTATAATTATCACTTAGATAATTATTTTGACTAAATAATAATCACTTAGATAATTGTCTCACACACAATTACTTGAATGTCGAAATAAAGTCAGCGCCCAACTAATTAATTATTCACGTTGTACGCTATGTGGATGTCAACATAAAACATCTCCCACTCGTACACATTGCGTTCAACGTGTTTCATCCATTAATCCCCAGAACTTATCCTCACTATCATACAAGAAATGAAACGTGCGACCAAACGAGAAAAGGTATCTACAAGAGATGTTATGTCAAGTTACCATCTCACCAACATAACTCTACTCAATTATCTCCAAATATCCAAATTTATCTAAATTACACAGAGTTTTGCACCTCTGATCCCTCTTATAATAGAGCCATGCAAATCCTCTTTCCATCTCTCTGTACTTATGGTTATATTCAACAACTAATGTTTCTATAACCGCCTAGGCAATGAGTTACAAAGTTTTATGTGCGAGTTTAGATAACTTTTCCATGAATACTCATACTGATAGATCAAAGACTGATTGCTTTCCTAGACATGTTTCACTAGATTGCAGTATTCTTGACCTTTGGATAACATGCAAAAGTAGCAACATCAACCCTTAACTTCTCAATATAGATTCGTGTCCCAAAGGGTATAATAGATTGGACAATAAGTCCATAGGGCTCACACAGTGATGAAGTAGGGATCCATTCAATCACTCTCTTTATTGGTCGACTTATAGCACATACAGTATGAAAAATATGCTATGGTGGAGCTCCCACTTAGATTGTCATGCTCTAATTTACACCATACGGAACTTGGACTAGCTACCTCTCTAAGCTGACTGTCTTGAATCCCAAGATTCAAATCCAACTATTAATAGGCTATATGAAGTGTGGATACCTTCATTTTTGACTTTTTAAGTTTCATCTTAGTACATAATTAAGGCGACTATGATTAATTATCCTTACTTGTGTCAATAACAATAAGGAGATCACCATGTTCGGTACCTATTGAACATCAAGTCTTATCCCACTCGCTGTTTTAGCTGGGGCGATTTTTTCGTGTAAGAGGAATAATATTTTAATATCCCGTTGACAAATATTCTTAGATATGTGCTTTAAAAAACAATTATGCAAAGACTCCATAAGAAAAAGTACTTTATTGCATAAATGATAAACAAATAAATCAAAATTTTAATATACCTAAACCCTTAATGTGCTTATAGGAAGCATCCTTGGGGATTGGTTTTGTAAACGGGTCAGCTAACATATTGGTAGTTGAAACATGCTTCAACACTACTTGACCCTGTGCACTGATGTCAAGGATGAAATGGTAGCGTGCACAGTGTCAATGTTTTTCCATGATATTTAGGATCTTTTGCATAAGTTATAGTTGCTGTGTTATCACAATGAATCACCACATCTTCGTGAAGTTGCCTTGTAATCTTCAATCTTTGCAAAAACTTATTAAGCCAAATTGCTTTTTGTACTGCAACAACATATGCAACATATTTGTACTGCATCATGGATAATGACATGCACTGTTGCTTTTTGCTACACGATGAAACAGCTCCTTAACTGAGAATGAGGGTATAGCCAGAAGTGGACTTACGCTCATCTCTATCTATTGATCCATTTGCATCACTATATCTGACTAATTTGAGACTCCTACCTTGATAGCACAAAGCCGTATTAGAGGTTCCTTTCAAATATCTAAGTATCCTTTTAACTGTAGTCCAATGCATAGTACTAGGATTGCTTTGATATATGCTAACCATGCCTATTGGAAAGCAAATGTCTGGTCAAGTACATATCATAACATACATTCGACTACCAACAGTGCTTGCATATCTAGATGTGTGGCGCTTTTTCCATATGGTTTCTTTCTTCTTCTATTTTAGGGTATTGTTCTTTGCTGAGGTATAGACCCCTTTCCATAGGGGTATCTATGGGTTTGCAGTCTTGCATGCGAAAACATTCTTAAATTCTTTTGGTATAAGTTTCTTCAGACAAACTCAAAAATCTTTTAGAACGATTTCTCGATATCTTTACCTCGAGTATATATTCCACTTCACCCATATCTTTCATCTCAAAAGTGGTCGATAACCAATTTTGAGTTGTGACTATTAAATCCTTGTCATTTCCAACTAGGACGATATTATCCACATACAATGAGAGAATGAGAAACTTATTCTCAAGTTTCTTAATGTAAACACAATGGTCCTCTTCAGTCATCACAAAACCAATTGATAAAATAGCTTGGTGAAACCGAATGTACCATTGTCTGGATGATTATTTCAAGCCATAAATAGAACGTTTTAAGTGACACACTCTGTGTTCTTGTCCTTTGACTTGAAATCTAATAATTCTAGTTGATCCCTATATATCTCCTCCTTAATTCTCCATTGAGAAAAGCTGTCTTCATATCCATTTGGAACAATTCTAAATCTAAATGTGCAACAATTGCCAAGACAAGTCTGATGGATGCAAATCTCACCACAAGAGAAAACGTCTCTTCATAGTCTATACCCTTTTTTTTGAGTGAAACCTTTAGCTACAAGATGGGCCTTGAATTTATTGATTGATCTATCATCCTTGTGCTTGATTTAAGACCCATTTGCTCTTAATAGTCTTGTGTTCGGGCGAGAAATCAACCAAATCCCATATGTGATTCTTAGCCATGGAGTCTACCTCCTCTTCCATTGCTGCTAGCCATTTACTTGATGCTGGAGAGTTCAATGTCTCTTCATAAGAATTGGGCTCATCAGCATCCATAGATACACTCAAAAAGGTCTCAACTTCTATCTCGAATATGTGAGGAACATTTCCGCGCTTACTTCTACATAACCGTGCGTCTTGAGAAGGTTCATAGACGGCTGTGCTCCCACTATTCATAATATCCTCCGGAGTTGGTTGTGTTTCCACATCCAATCCACCAGGTTGAGATGCATCATCTTGATTTTCTTTTATTTTATAGAGTTCAAAATTTTCCTTATTTACCTTTCTTAATTTTGGAAACTCATCTTCTAAAAAAGTAACATCACAGGATTCTATTTCAGTCAATCCCCCATCAAGGTGTTCACCAAAATTACATAGCCTTTAGAGTGTTGTGAGTATGTTATGAAGATACACTTATTAGCTCTAGAACCTCTCTTCCCATACTTATGTTGTGAACATACCCTGCGGATCCCCAAGGATGCAAATCTTATAGAGAAGGCTTTGTCCTGTTCCATAACTCATATGGAGTTGAGAGGATCTCTTTTGAGGGAACTCGGCTAAGGATATAGGCGTTCATAAGAACATCTCCCTAGATGTTAATCGGAAGGTTGGCTTGAGCCATCATTGACTTTACCATATCCAATAACGCATGATTCCTTCTATTTTGCAACACCAATTTGTTGCGGAGTTCCTAGAATTGTCAACTGCTGTTGAATCCTTTTTTTCTCACAGAATATCCTGAACTGATCAGAGAGATATTCTCGGCCTTATCAGTGTGAAGAGCTTTTATATTCCGCTATTTCTGCTACAAACCGTTTGAAACATTCCAAAGCATCGTAGCAGTGAGTTAAAAGAAAAATTGAGCCGTAACGCGAGTAATCATCATTGAATGTAATGAAATAAGATGCACCATGCAAATGGATAAGTTCTAGAAGATGAGAGGCCCTTTTTGGTCTTTCCAAAAGGTTTCCTGCTACACTTACCAACAAGACAAGGCTCGCAAGTTGAAAAAATTTAGTTTGGCGAGAGAGTCCAATAGCCCTTCCCTAGCGAATCTGGACATTCTATCTTGTCTAATATGCCCTAATCTAGCATGCCATTTAATTGAATCGCAAGCAATTTTAGAAGAAGAAGTTGAAACATAAGCGACACTAGCATTATTAGATTCACTTAATCTAAGAGAAATAAACCATCCATAATAAATCCTAAACCATAGAAGGTATTTTCAATAAACATAGACAAACCTTTATTCTTGAAATTAAAAATAAATCCTAGTCTCACTAGTGCTAAAATTGAAAGTAGATTATATTGGATTCAGGGCATGTAAAACACATCATGGAGGAGTAGTGTGCATCCATTTTGCAAGGTGAGTTGGTAGGTTCCTTCACCAAGAACCTCTTCCTCAACTCCATTACCCATCATGACAAAGCTTTTTCCTAATGTTATCTGATGATAATCTACAAATACTGCATGACTGCAGGACACATGTTTTGTTGCTTTGGTATCTACAATTCAACCAAGGAGTGAGTGAGCTATTAATACATGTGAACAAACAAAATTGAAAAGAGGGTTTAGTTTTGGACACACCTTTTTGGGCTGGTACACTCCCGAGCAAAGTGATCATTCTTTCTACAATTAAAGCACTTGAGTTTAGATTTATTTTTTTTGCCACCAACAATGCTTGCCTCTTTGGTGCTTGGTGCCTTTCCCAGCCTGATTAGGTCCCGTATTCTCAGACTTTTTATTTATGTTATTTTTGCGATGGAATTTTTTCCCTTTATTTTGCTTAGCTTGTGCAATCATCGCGGTGTTGCGGTTCACATTTTTGTGCTCCGCTTCAAGCTTCAAATGTCAGGAAATGTCATCAAAGGTCTTAATATTCTCATTGTGTGTGAGAACTAATATCACCTTTCCCTACGTAGATTTAGGAAGCGACCTTATGATAGATAGAACCTATTGCTCGTCAGAGCGATTATAACCAGCTGATTTCATTTCTCTAATCATGTTGGACATCAGCCTAAGATGCTCAACCATTTAGTGCTTAGGGTCCATCATATATTCATTGAACCTTAGTGTCAAGGCTCGGAGCCGATTAGCTATTGTGCCACCAAATTTGACACGGAGCTGATCTCACATAGCTTTGGTGGTGGGAAGGGTTCAAACAACCCTACGAGATCATCATGCAAGCAGCTCAACAAAGTAAAGCATGCACTATGATCCCTCTTTTTCCAAGTTTCAAAGGCCTTGAGGTCACGTCGATGTTGGGTTGAATTCCCAGCTTCGGGTGGAATCATGCTATTGGTAAATGGTTAATAGCTCTTGCTCATGAAGAGGTACACAACCTTCTTATGTTAGATATCATAGTTTGTGCCATTCAATTTTTCTCCCTTGTTTAAGTCAGCCAGGATATTTTTGGTGGCCATTTCACTAACAATCATTGAACACAAATTTGATTTAAACACATATCCAACTTTATTTTGCCATAATAATCAAATATTTAATTTTTACCTATTTCCTTAGATCGAAAATTTTGATTTTAGCTAGTAATCAACTCCAAGGAAAAGAAGTTAAATTAATTATTTAAATTATTTTAGCCAATAAATTTTGTGAACAACTCCCACTTATCCACATACAAGATGAATAATTAACCATATATAAATGTCAATTCATCAAGTAAACATATCCATTGATATTTTGATGCCCATGTCCAAAATTAATAAATTTATGTATGAATTAGGTGTGTAAGCACATCCCTTTACAAGGCTTCAATAAATAATACATGAAAAAAAAAATTACATCAATTGATTCCTACTACATCAATCTAGTATTAATATAATAGTGATGCCGCACCTTTTCACGTATAGAAAATAATTTTGGAACAAATAAATAAATAAATGAATTACGCATAAATTTATGGACATTCAAAAGTATCGATGATTTAAGCATGAAATTAAACATATTAAATGACAATAATTATTTCATATTTATCACATATAAATAATTAATTTATCTGAAAGATAAAATGTGCGTGTAATCATAACAAATATGAATGCAATAATATGCCATGCATTATCACAAAGATAATAAACAACTAATTTTATCTCAAAGGTAAAATATATATGCACAAATTAACTACCAACTTAAATGCAATTCATAACAAATATGAATATGATAATGTGCCACACATTTATCACATAGTATAAATAAAAAATAATTAATTTTTCTCAAAAGAAAAAATTTAAAGATAATATTTAACAACTAAGTTAAATATAATTTATAACAAATATGAATATTATATTGTTCCAAAAAAAAAAAAAAGGTTTAATTCAATTAACCAAAAAAAAGTCATTATCTACGCCCCTTTTTCTTTATTTTATTTAAACCTTTTTTTAAAATGTAAAGAACTGGGTCAATATTGGTGAATCATACACCTTTTGGGGTCAAATATGAAAAGGACATATTATTCTGAGCCCATGTAAGAAACTCCCAAACTGTTGGGGCATGATTATAAAGACCACAAACTTTTTTGGACCAATCTTGAAACAAATTAAAACGGTTGGGCTATACTTGGGTTGGAGAACTTTGAGGGTCTAAGTGCCAAAAGCACAAATGGCTCACTTTTTCCAACTTACAACTACAGCAGCCAGCCAAAGGAAATTAGCCTTGTCACAGATCTGAACAAAATTCATGCACCACCACTAGAATAGATCTGGCTAGAAATTAGTGCAATCGTTGCTGTCACATGGCGTGGTGGATCGATTAATGTTGTTGGCCATGTGTCTGCCTCTTCCTGCTGGATTTTCTGTGATCATGGCAGTGCAACTTCTCAAAATTCTTGGCTGGACGCGACAATCTGGCGAACCACCACTATAATCCTTTTTATTTTTTTAAAATTTTTATTGAAATCAATCCAAATGATTAAAAAAAATATATTCTACTACATGTCACAATTACCAATTTGGCTTATGTTTAGTGTTGCATGTTTAAGAAACACACATCTCGGGTTCGAAACCAACGAAAAACATTCATTTCTTTTATTTTCAATTCGATAAAATCTAATAAATTAAAACAAATACTACAATGGTTACAAAATCCAGGATGGCTTGGCGGTGACTCAGTTGAGTTTAAAATTTTGTGGTGCTTTAAAATCTTACACCGTGTAAGTTTTTAAAGTTAAGGGAATAGTTTTCTAAAAGAGATTGTAAAATTTTCACATATATGATATATATATATATATATATATATCTGTGTGTGAATTGAGAATCCTGCCAATACTACATGTAGTATTGGCAGGATTCTCAATTCACACTATAAAACAAATTGTGTTCGAATTGCAGCCACCAAACATGATTTTTTTTTAATTATTGAATACCTCAAAGGAAACGGATTTCTTTATATACGTGAATACACAAATAAACCCAAAAAAAAATTATGGATGAAAGCTAGCCTATGCAGTTCTAATACCAATGTTGGTATAATTTAATTTGATCAAGGAATTATACCTCAAAAAATTCACAATTTTTACAGGATGGGCTAGTTTTACGAATTCAATTTCTGACAGAAACAATCACCTTTCTCAGTCAGATGGAGCGATGATAACTCTAGTTTACTAGAGTTATTTCCCTGTAAATTATGGCATTTTGATAGTGTATAATCTGAACTTTGGGTAGTAATTGATAATTTTAATTAATTTCTTATATATGTGTTTATATTTTTTTCTTGTTAAAGATGAGAATAAGTTTTTTAAAAATTTTGCTTAATTAATGGCATAATTATGTTAATTGGGTGCAGGTAAAAATTAGAAGTTGGAAGCAGGATTAAACAAAGCTCGAGGAACCGAAATGCAATAATCAAAGAAAAGAGGGGCTGCTAGAAGAGAGTCCAGATCGCGACTTGGACTAGAGAAGGTCATTTAAAACATTACTGCGATCTCAACTTACGAATGCTTAAGTATGGAAGGCAAATTTGTAATAGATTAGGGACTACTTTCTGATTTTTACTTGTTCTATTTAAGCTACTTTTAAAGGATTGAAGTAAGTAAGTAGGGATAGTAATAGTAATTAGAAAAACAGATTTTAGGATAGAATAGGATTTCTTGAACCTTAAGTTTCAGCTTTAATGAAAATTGCTCTTTAATTCTCTTTTAGATCTTTTTATAGTTTCTTGTCAAGCTCAAATTTTGATTAGATAATTGTAGTAGGTTAATCGCAAGTTTCACATAGATATAATATTTACTCTCCTTCTTTCTAGTCTAATTTTGTGAGAATTTCTTTACTTTCATTCTAGGGTTTTATAGATAAATTAGGGTTCTTGTTCATTATTGTGATTTTAGTTATGAATTTTCAATTCCTTGCTTTAATTTCTAGTTAATTTGTAGTGGGCTATCGTTATTACCTTCAAAAATCCAAAAAAATATTTTAATATTAAGTTTTACTCTTTCAAATTCTAGTTTAGAATTAGTAATTTCTAGCTTCATAATGTCTCTACTTAGTCTTCTTTTTAAGGTAATTTACTTGCTCTTTAATTTGAGTTTTCTTTTAATTAGTTTAGAGTAGAATTAAATTCCTTCTTTTGATTGTTTTACTTGAATAGATTAGGTATTCTCTAATTTCCATACTTGTTTAGTTTCACTTACTTGCTTTTTAGTTAATCTAGTTTAGAGTTAGATTTTAATTGCTTTCATTTAATTATGGCTTTTATTAGAGTAGTTTCACCATCCATTGTTTGATCTTTCTTAACTATGAACACAAAGACTCATAAAACTTGGTAATTTCCTTCCAAAAATCCTTATGGGACGATACCCACTCATTCTATACTACTACCAACTCCGTATACTTGCGGAAGTGAAGTAGAGTGTATAGGTTTTGTGATGTTTCTTATCACTTGTTTGCTCTAAATTGATCTCTACCTTAGTAGATTAGACAAGTTTTGGGCACCGTTGCTGAGGATTGTCTTCGATTTTTGGCAATATCAAGCGCTATACGGGTTGTGTAGATTAAGCACTTTAGTTTAGTTGTTAATTTTGTGTATTTTTATGTTTGTTGGATATCTTGTGGAATTGACTTGGAATTTCAATTGATTATTTGCCTTGGTTGTGTTTTAGTGCATGGTACGAGGTGATCACGGTCCATTCATTTGCTTAGAGAAGGAAAGGAAGAAAGAACTAAGATGAATTAGAAGATTGAGAAGGTACAACAAGAACAAGAACGAATTGCAATGGCAAATGCTAATGCTCATCAAAGGAATTTGCCCAACATGGAAAACGATGAAGAAGAGGATGTTGGAAATAATGGGATTGGTGGCTACGGGAATGAAAATGACATGAATGGGAATGGAAGGCCATTGAGGGAGTATGCTTTGCCTAATTTTGATGGGGCGAACTCAAGCATTGCACGGATGCCCGTGCAAGCCAACAATTTTGAAATTAAGCCCGCCCTAATCTAATGCTCCAAGCCCATGCCATGTTTGGGGGTAGACCTAATGAAGACCCCTACACACACCTCATTAATTTTGAAGAAGTCTTGGACACATTCAACTTTAATGGAGTACACCCGGATTGTGTGCGGATGAGGGTGTTTCCTTTTTCTTTTCGTGATAGGGCAAAGTCATGGTTGCAATCCCATGCGCTAGGAACATTCACCACTTGGAATCAACTTGTTCAAGAGTTCTTGGCAAAGTACTTTCCACCTGCAAGAACTGCCAAATTGAGGAATGAAATTACATCCTTCAAACAAGATGTTGCTGAAAGCCTAGGAGAAAAGCTTGGGAAATATTTAAGGAGTTGCTAAGAAAATGTCCTCATCACGCCATTCCTTTGTGGCTTCAAATCCAAACTTTTTATAATGGGTTTCTTCAAGAGATAAAATCCATCGTGGATGCCTCCGCCGATGGTTCTCTCTTATATAAGACTCCAGAAAAAGCTCAAGAGTTTTAAATAGGATGGCATACAACCACTACTATCATGGACTGATGACTCCACAGGTGGTTCAACACCAAGTTAATCTAGCCAATTCAAGTATAGTGGAGCGTTGAATTTAAATATGCAAGATACCCTTTTGGCACAACAAAGCATGTTCATGAGTATGATGAACAACATGGCAAAGGCGTTGGAGAATCTAGGGAAACCTAGTAGTGTAAATGCTATGTCTTCTTTTCCAACTCAACCAAGCATGACATGTGATTATTGTGGAGGCGGCTATGCCAATGGATAATGAGAGATGCTATATGGATATAATGAGAAAATCAATTATGTGGCTAATCATTTTCACCAAAACCATCATTTTCAAGGAACCAATCCGAAACTTATGGGAACACATACAATCCTTCTTGGAGGAATCACCCAAATTTCTCATGGAGTAACACCAAAAACCAATCCATCCTCCTTACCAACCAAATCTCCCACCTCAAAATGCCCAACATACTCAAGTCTCGATTTCCTCATCTAGACCTTATCAACTGCCACATCAAAGAAACTTCCAACCCAACTCATATCAACCTTTCCACAACCCTTCATTTTAAAACCAACAACAGAGACCTCTTTTCATTATGCAAATTCTTCCCAACCCATGTCTCATGATCAATATACTCCAAGACAGAATTTGGGTAAAGAAGATTGGAAAAGAGAAGTCGAGTATTTGTGAAGAGAGATGGATAGGAAAATAGAAGAGCGTAAAAGGGATTATGAGAACTTGAAGGCATGTACAAGGAATTTGGATATTCAATTGGGGCAATTGGCAATGTTGAATAATGACAAACCTATTGGGGCATTTCCAAATTTTATGTGATACTATTCCAAACCCTAAGGAGCAATGAAATGCCATAACCCTAAGGAGTGGAATAGAATTGGTTGAATCTAAGGAGAAGAAAAAGGTGGAGGAAGGAAGCAATTTAACAAAAGTCCAAGGTAATTGAGAATGAAGGGAAGTGGTTGATGATGAAGCCAAGAAGGAACAAAAGAATGAGATCAAGGTATCCAAGAAGAAACATGTGGAGAAACCTTTGAAGATAGATCCATCAATAAAAGTTCTATACCCTCAACAACTCATTGATCCAAGGAAGGAGGAAAAAGAGAAGCAATTCACCCATTTCTTGGATAGGTTGAAAAAGATTAATGTCAACATTCCTTTGATTGATGTCCTCACCAAGATGCCCAACTATGCTCGTTTCATGAAGGATCTTTTGGCAAGGAAGCCGAAGTGGGATAATGATGAGATAGTATGCTTTGATGCCCAATGTAGTGCCATTGTTCAAAGGTGGTTACCCTAAACTCAAAGATCCCAGTATACCAGTTTTATGATACCGGTGATTGTTGGAGAAAAGATGTGTTATCGATCACTTTGTGATTTGGAGGCAAGCATAAATGCCAAAGGCCATCTATGACAAATTAGGGATCAACAATGTCAAGCCAACTAATATCACACTCCAATGGGTAGATTTATCCGAGAGGAAACCATATGGCTTGTTGGAAGATGTGCTTGTACAAGTTAAAAGTTGGTATTTCCCGTTGATTTCTTCGTGCTAGATACGGGTGAAGAGAGTGAGATTCCATTGATTCTAGAGAGGCATTTCTTGTCGACCGCTCATGCATTAATTGATGTGAACAAGGAGAAGTTGGTCTTACAAGTTGATAATGAATCAATTGAATTTGATGTGTTTGAATATAATGATAATGATAACATTCCCATTGTTGAAGAAAAATGCGCTAACCAATCTCTTAGTTCTTTCCTTGCTAGGTCAAATGAAAGGCAAAACAAAGTTAGCCAAGGAAATTCACTCAAGCAAGTGTTAGCAAATAAATGAAGATCCGAGAAATGATTTGAAGGAAAAATCACCCGAAAAGGGATGTGTGTTGACGAAGGATGTAGAGATTTTTGAAAAGAATAAGCAAAATGATGATGTCAAGAAATTGAGAAGGCACAAAAAGAAAAGAAAATGGTTTGAGAAACAATTGGAGATGTTAATTGGAGCTCTAGCAATGGCTAAGGCTAGAAAGAAAGGATTTGTGCATGGAAAACCCGAAAATCAAGCTTTAATCATAAAGAAAAAGGGGATCAAACATTTTCCGTGGAAACCAAATGGAAATGGATGGTCAATCATCCTCAAATACTTGGAATGAAGTCCATGCCATAGTCAAGCTAGTGACTATAAAGGAGCGCTTCTCTGGAGGCAATGCATGTCTTTGATTTAATTATTATTGTGTTCTTTTTGGTGTGATTTTTCATTTGTTTGATTTTGAGTAAATTAGTTGAATTAGGTTAGAATTTTGGCTAAAAATCTATGTTTTATTTAGTTGAATAAATGGTGCTAAGGATGAGTAAAATTGTCATCCTAACTTGTTAATTTTGTATTTGTAGGTTGTCCTTGCACATGGAGAAAAGTGATGAAGAATTGAGCAATCTTGACTAAGTGTAAAAATTACACTTTGCAGAAATTGAGTCGAGATCGCGATCTCGATTTGCTGGAACATTTACTTGTGCAGCTTTTCTACTTCTTTTCTCAAAATTTTCAATATTCTTTAAAAAAAAAATCATTTTCTTCCATTCAAAATCACTTCAACCATCATTTTATTTTATTTATAGTCTTTTGATTTGGAGTAATTTAATTTTCCTTTTAGTAATTTGGCTAATGGCCTTAAGCTGATACCAAGTAGCTAATTATTTTGATGCTTCATGGATTGACTCATTGTGGAATTTCTTGCTAGATACTTGGTGTAGCTTTGGTCATGATTATTGCCAAATAAGAGTAGCATGGCTAAGAGCCCTAAGCTGATGCCATTTCTACATTTATATTGGTGGATTGAATTGGATATAGATTTTTATAGAGCTTAATTGGTGAGATGCATGGCATGGTTTATTACTCTTAGCATTTTTACTCTATTTGAATTCTTAGCTTAAAATTAGGTCTTGGTTTGAGTAATTTTTGTTATTTTTGGACATGTCTTTATGTTTCATTTTGGGTGAGTGGAAGGATGATTTATTCATCAATTGGAATCCTCGGGTAGGGAGGTTGGCGGATGTTGGTTGGGGTTGGTGTTGTGGTTTTGTGTGTTATAGGAATCTAAATTGTTAGTGGCAGTTTGCTAAAAGAATGCTATTTTTCCTCCTAAGAGTCCTGATATAAGAACTTATCTAGTATGATAGGGATAATACTAGAAAGATAACAATTAAGTAGGCTAGAGATAGGAATCGACAGATAGAGCAAATCATTATTTCATTTTATCTTTTTTCAATATAAAATGGCATGCCTTTATAGGATTCAATCAACAAAAAATGTGGTTCAATTTTATCCGTATAGTTTAATTTATACCAATTTTACACAAAACGAGAAAAAAGTTAAATTTGCCAAAACATTCTAATAATCATAAAACACATTAAATCTTAGAAACAGAAATTTTTGTTTGAAATGAGACCTAAATGTCACTGTCAAAAAATGCGCGCACAGGACCAAATAATATTTAATTTTAAAAATTATCCTAAATGAATTTTGAAAGTAACCAAAATTCATGATATGCCCAAAAAGTATAAACTTAAATTTAGGCTAAATTACATTTTGCCCACTATAAATAGAGACAGTTGCACATTGCCCCTAATATTTATTTTATCTACAAATCACCCTCATGATTTAATGAAGCTAAAATTTTCATCTGAAGAGAGTAGTAAAATTTTGGAGTTTTCCAAAAATATTTTTATTTACACTTTGTGAATTTTTTTACTAAAATTCTTCTCTTATATTTGAAAATGATAATAAACTAATTTATTATTCTAAATTTTTTTCTAGGTAACATGGGGGAATGAGTTTTAGTTGATAAATTTAAATTTGTTTAAAATACATTTTGATTATATCTCAAAGTAGTGTATTTACTCAAATAATATGGTTTTCAACTACAAGTCATGATTTAATTGTTCATAATAGATAAAATAAGTAAAAGAAATAAAACTAAATAATGTTATTAAATAAATAAAATACTTTATTCTAGACATAAACATAATATTGGTGGAAGAAATGTTTGATGGCATGCTAAAAATAGATGTGAAGAAGAAAATTTAAAATAGTAAACTAATACATATAATTATTATAGAAGGGTATTTTTTTTTCCAATAATACAGGGTGAAAAAACATCATTACTTTATAATGACATATTGCTTATAAATTAAAATTAGATACTAAATTGCATCTCGCTCTAATTTTATGTTGGTTAAGGTAATTAAATGATTGAGGCGAATTATGACATTTTACTTTCCCTTTATATGAAAATTTTAACTTCATTTAACCTTGGGGCAGTTTGTATATAAAATAAATATGCTGAGAGTAATTTGCAACTATCCCCTATTTATAGGGGGGAAACTGTAATTAGGCCTTAAATTTAAAAACCTTAAAAATTTGAAAGTGACACTTAAATGGAAAAAGACCGTTTTGTCCTTGCCTTTTCAAGAAATGATTTAAAATGGTTATTCAACCCCAAAAAATGTAAATTTTTGTTAATTTGGAACTTTGTCTTGAAAAATGCAAAAATTTAAAAATTTACCCAAATTCGATACTTAACGTTAACAAACACGTCAAAATTTGATATTTGTAGAAACCTATGTCGAATAAATAATTGTTCTATCTCCTATCGACACCTGGATTGTAGCAACTATACGCATACCAAGCAACGGTTCTACAAATGACTTGGCATGCAAATCATGAAACGTAAGAAGGGATGATGTGTCACCCTTCAGATGTAGAAGCATGGAAGCACTTTGATAGATTGCATCCATATTTTGCGAGGGAGGATTGTAGTGTCCCGTTCGGTAAATCTGAAAGGACTTGAGTATTCATGCTAGTCGGTTATACTCATTACTAACATCCTTCTATCTGAAATGTACTTGAAGATACTCGATGTGTCAATCATACTGATTATACCTAGCCCCTAAAATCCAAAGAAGCTAATTGACGTGTAGATGCAACTGTTGATATAAGAGTTGCAGCAGTTGTGGTACCAAGGTATGCCTATTAATGATGTGAATACTAGCATGTATTTTGCATAAGAGTTGCAATTCTGTGTCAAAAACTTTCAGGTTTATGCATTGCGGGAAGGTTGCTACTTTTATTGCCATTGAATTTTTTACTACAAATCATCCCTCTATGAGGAGTATGGAGTTTACAAATGAAGTGTTGAACAAACCTCCATGTAGTCGAGGTTGTTGGGAGATGAAACTTTGGCGTGAGTTAAAGGGTCTTTGACTACAATCAAGGAACCTCTAGGCACAATTCATATTTGTAGAGTCAATCATAAGTAGACAAAGTGGTTTATATTCTGGGATTTTCCATACTAGATAATGGACTAACCTAATTCCCCACAATTCCAACATTATGCACATAGAGAAATATTTTTTTCAAAATATCTTGAACACCATCATATAAGTCAGCGGGAAGATAAAGGACAACATGAATATATGGAAGACTTGTGAGAAGTTTTTGATCATCGACATTGGCAGTAGAGGCATGGAGCTACAGTTTAAAATGTAAAGTAGCATACACTATTACCAATAAGAAGAAGAGAGTTGTGTACAAATGGTTGAAAGAACTCAAATTCATCGATAGTTGTCGAACATTGACAGATGTGGAGATTTTAGTGACTGCAAGTTCATGGGAATGGAGATTTTAGTGACTGTAATAATTATGGCTTTTATTAGAGTAGTTTCACCATCCATTGTTTGATCTTACTTAACTACACAAAGACTCTTAAAACTTGGTAATTGCCTTCCAACAATCATTGTGGGACGATGCCCACTCATCCTATACTACTACTAACTCCATATACTTGTGGAAGTGAGGTAGAGTGTGAGATAGTAGGTTTTGTGAGGTTTCTTATCACTTGTTTGCTCTAAATTGATCTCTACCTTAGTAGATTAGACAAGTTTTTGGCGCCATTGCTGGGGATTGTCTTCAGTTTTTGGCAATATCAAGCACTATATGGGTCGTGTAGATTAAATACTTTAGTTTAGTAATTTTGTGTATTTTTGTGTTTGTTGGATATCTTGTGGAATTGACTTGGAATTTCAATTGACTATTTGCCTTGGTTGTGTTTTAGTACATGGTACGAGGTGATCAAGTGCCATTCATTTGTTTAGACAAGGAAAGGGTGAAATATCTAAGAGAAATTAGAAGATTGAGAAGGGTACAACAAGAACAAGAAAGAATTGCAATGCCAAATGCTAATACTCATCAAATGAATTTGAACATGGAAAACGATGAAAATGAGGTTGTTGGAAATAATGGGAATGGTGGCTACGGGAATGGAAATGGCATAAATGGGAATGGAAAGCCATTAAGGGAGTATGCCGTACTTAATTTTGATGGGGCGAACTTGAGCATTGCACGGATGCCAGTGCAAGCCAACAATTTCAAAATTAAGCCTACCCTAATCCAAATGCTCCAAGCCCATGCCATGTTTGGGTGTGGACCCAATGAAGACCCCTACACACACCTCATGAATTTTGAAGAAGTTTTGGACACATTCAAATTTAATGGAGTACACCCAGATTGTGTGTGGATGAGTGTGTTTCCTTTTTCAATTCGTGATAAGGGAAAGTCTTGGTTGCAATTCCATGCCCAAGGAACATTCACCACTTGGAATCAACTTGTTCAAGAGTTCTTGGCGAAGTACTTTCCACCCACAAGAACCGCCAAATTGAGGAATGAAATTACATCATTCAAACAAAATGTTGGTGAAAGCCTAGGAGAAGCTTGGGAAAGATTCATGGAGTTGCTAGTAAAATATCCTCATCACGCCATTCCTTTGTGGCTTCAAATCCAAACTTTTTATAATGGTTTGCTTCAAGAGACAAAATCGCATCGTGGATGCCTCCGCCAATGGTTCTGTCTTATATAAGATTCCGGAAGAAGCTCAAGAGTTGTTAAATACGATGGCATACAACCACTACTATCATGGACCAATGACTACACGTGTGATTCAACACCAAGCTAATGAAGCCAATGCAAATAGTGGAGCATTGAATTTAAACACGCAAGATGCCCTTTTGGCACAACAAAGCATGTTCATGAGTGTGATGAACAACATAGCAAAGGAGTTGGAAAATCTAGGGAAACCTAGTAGTGTAAATGCTATGTCTTCTTCTCCAACTCAACCAAGCATGACATGTGATTTTTATGGAGGCGGCTATGCCAATGGACAATGTGAGATGCCATATGGATCTAATGAGCAAATCAATTATATGGCTAATCAACCATCATTTCCAAGGAACCAATCTGGAGCTTATGGGAACACATACAATCCTTATTGGAGGAATCACACAAATTTCTCATGGAGTAACACCAACAACAAATCCAACCCTCCATTACCAACCGAATTCCCCACCTCAAAATGCCCAACACACTCAAGTCTCGAATTCCTCATTTATACCTTATCAACCGTCACATCAAAGAAATTTTCAACCCAACTCATATCAACCTTTCCCCAGCCCTTCATTTCAAAACCAACAACAAAGACCTCCTTTCCATTATGCAAATTCTTCCTAGCCCATGTATCATGATCAATATGCTCCAAGAGAGAATTTGGGTGAAGAAGTTGGAAAAGATAGGCCGGATACTTGAGAAGAGAGTTGGATAGGAAAAATGAGGAACACAAGAAGGATTATGAGAACTTGAAGGCATCTACAAAAAATTTGGAAATTCAATTGGGCCAATTGGCAAGGATGAATAATGAGAGACCTCTAGGGGTGCTTCCGAGTAACACCATTCCAATCGCTAAGGAGCAATGCAAGGTCATTACCCTTAGGAGTGGTAAATAGTTGAGAAAAATTTGTTGAAAAGTACAGAAAGAAAGAAGTTGAGGATGAAGAGAAAGAAAAAAGAGAGTCTTCAAATGGGCAATACAAGATGATGAATGAGTCTATGAAACCCAAATCATCAAGCAGTGAAGGCAAGGATCCGAAGCATGATGAGGCGGAACATATTAATGTGCCCTTTCCTCAAAGGCTAAAGGATGAAGAAAAAGAAAAGAAGTTCAAGAAGTTTTTTGATATTTTCAAAAAGTTTGAAATCAACATTCCCTTCATGGAGGCAGTTGAGAACATGCCTACCCATGCCAAATTCATGAAACAAGTCCTTACTTCAAAAAGGAAGTTCCATGGAGTTGAAATTTTATGCTTAACGGAGAATAGTAGTGCACACCTTACAAAAAGGTTGCCACCAAAGCTGAAGGACCCCGGATCATTTTCTATACCATGTGAAATTGGGGGTTTACAAATTGGGGGTTTATAAATCTCATGCCTTTTTTGGTGTTCAAGAAGTTAAATGGAGGACAATTGAAGCCAACAAGTATCTCATTGCAACTTGTGGACCGTCTACTGAGTATAAAGTTTGCAAAAGGGATCATTGAAGATGTGATTGTGAAAATTGATAAACTCTACCTTCCGGCCGATTTCGTTGTGCTTCAAATGGAAGAGGATGAAGAGATGCCAATCATTCTTGGAAGACCATTCCTTGCTATCGGTCGTGCACTTATTAATGTTCAAGAAGGGAAGTTGGAATTTCGAATAAATGATGAAATTGTTACATTCAATGTTTTTGCTTCATTAAAACTTCCTTCAATTTTTGAAGATGTTATGAATATAAATGTGGTAGATGACTTAATTGATGATTGTTGTAGGAATGCAATGGAGAATTTTTCAATGGAGGAAGTGGTCGTAGAGTCAAATGTGCAAAATCAAGATGATGAAGAAGGGATGAGGCATGTGAATCATTTGGAGGATGAGACCTTATTGCAAAAAGAGGATGAGGAGAATGAAGAAAAAGGTAAAGGGGGGTCTCTAACCAACGAACGCCCCAAGTTGGAACTTAAACCTTTTCCTATCAATCTTACCTAATGTATGGATATCTTGGTGAATATGAGACATACCCGGGGATTGTGAATGCATCTTTAACAAGTGAGCAACTTTATAGATTGATTGTGGTTCTGAAAAAGCATAAAAAGGCCATTGCTTGGTCCATTGATGATATTAAGGTAATTAGCCCTTCCATATGCATGCATAAAATCTTGTTGAATGATGGAAATAAACTGGTAAGGCAACCTCAAGGGAGATTTAATCCTACTTTAAAAGAGGTTGTGAGGAAGGAGGTTCTCAAACTTTTGAAAGCCGGTATTATTTACCCTATTAGCGATAGTGAGTAGGTTAGTCCCACTCAAGTCATTCCAAAGAAGGGTAGTATTACCCTAATCATAAATGAAACCAATGAGCTCCTCCCTTATAGATTGGTTACGGGTTGGCGAATGTGCATTGATTTTTGAAAGTTGAATGAAGCCACCCGAAAGGATCATTTTCCTTTACCTTTTATTGATCAAATGCTTGAGAGGTTGGCCAAACTTATTTTGCATATTATTGTTTCCTTGATGGTTATTCCGGTTATCTCCAAATTTTTATTTGTCTGGAGGATCAAGATAAATCAATAGGGGCTTTGCAATGCACCAAGCACATTTCAACGTTGTATGTTTTCCATTTTTCATGACATGGTTGAAAAGAGCATAGAGATCTTCATGGATGATTTTAGTGTATTTGGTGTCTCATTTGATGATTGTCTTGCAAATTTGTCCAAAATTTTGAAATGGTGTGTAGAAACTAACTTGGTTCTCAATTGGGAAAAGTGTCATTTCATGGTGACGGAAGGAATTGTTTTGGGTCAAAAAGTTTCATCAAAGGGGATAGAAGTTGATAGGGTAAAGGTGGAGGTAGTTGAAAAGTTGCCTCTTCTAGTTAATACTAAGGGGGTAAGAAGTTTCTTAGGTCATGCGACCTTTTATGGAAGATTCATTAGGAATTTTTCATATATTGCTCGACCTTTGTGCTTATTACTTCAAAAGGATTGTCCTTTTCACAATAGCAATTTATTGACTCTTGTTTGGATGCATTCAATGAGTTAAAATATGCTCTTGTGATTGCACCGGTCATTGTAGCACCAAATTGGTCTTTTTTGTTTGAGCTTATGTATGATGCTACTGACTGTGCAATAGGTTCCGTTTTATGTCGAATGGTGAATAAGATGTTACATGTCATCTACTATGCAAGTAGGACCTTAAATGATGCACAATTTAATTATTCTACAACGGAGAAGGAACTACTTGCTATAGTCCTTGCATTTGATAAGTTTAGATCATATTTGATTGGATCAAAGGTAAATGTTCATACCGATCTCTCTGCACTAAAATATTTATTTTCTAAACAAGATGCCAAGCCACGTTTATTGAGATGGATACTTTTGTTGCATGAGTTTGATTGGGAGGTGGTCGACAAGAAGAGTGTGGAAAACATGGTAGCCGACCATTTGTTAAGGATTGAAGCATCTAGACTTCTCAATCATGAAGAAGGAGCCATCAATGAAGAAGAATCTCGTATACATTGAGAAATTATATGAGGTGAAGGAAGTGAGTCCATGGTATGTAGATATTGTGAATTATCTTGTGCCAAGGATAGTACCAAAGATGCTAAATGTCAATGAGAATAGGAAATTCATTGCGAAACTTAAACATTATTTGTGGGAAGAGCCATATTTGTTCCGAAGATGCAATGATCAAGTTCTAATGAGATGTTTTTCGGAATGTGAAGTATCCGATGTATTAAAACATTGTTATTAATCTCCTGTTGGGGGACCCTAAGGAGCTCAACGGACGGCTTTCAAGGTTCTCCAAAGTGATTTGCATTGGCCAACCATGTTCAAGGATTCCCAGGACTTTATGCTCAAATGTGATGAATGTCAAAGGATGGGTAATATTTCAAGGAAACATGAAATACCCCTTCATGGCAATATTGAGTTGGAGATATTTGATGCATGAGGGATTGATTTTATAGGACCTTTTCCGGTCTCATACTCTAATAAGTACATTTTGGTTGTGGTATATGACTATGTGTTGAAGTGGGTTGAAGCAATTGCCACCCCAAACAATGAGGCCAAGGTGGTTACTGAATTCCTTCGTAAGAACATTTTCTCTCGGTTCAGAGTTCCTCAAACTATCATTACTGATGGGGGATCTCATTTCAAGAATTCCCAATTTGAAGCATTGATGACAAAATATGGGATGAAACACAAGGTTGATTTAGCTTATCACCCACAAACATTAGGTCAAGTGGAGGTGTTAAACAAAGAATTGAAGAGAATTCCAGAGAAAACGGTGAATAATGCTAGGAAAGATTGGGCATTGAAGTTAGATGACACTTTGTGGGCTTAGCGTATAGCATTTATGACTCCCATAGGCATGTCTCCGTACCGTGTTGTGTATGGAAAAGTATGCTACTTGCCGGTGGAACTTGAACATAGGGCATATTGGGCCATAAAGAACTTGAATTTTGAGTTGAAGAAAGCATATGAAAAGAGGATGCATGATTTGAATGAATTGGATGAATTCCGAAGGAGAGAGCCACTTGAAAATTCTTTAATTTATAAAGAGAAGACAAAGGCATGGCATGACAAGCTCATCCTAATGAAGGAATTTAAAGTCAGTGCTTCGGTGCTCCTTTATAATTCAATGCTCAAGTTATTTATGGGAAAGTTTAAGTCAAGATGGAGTGGTCCCTTCGAAGTGGTCCTTTTTCTCATGGAGCGGTGGAAATAAAAGGGAAAGAGGGAGCTTTCATGGTCAATGGCCATCGACTTAAACCCTACCTTGGAGGAATCATTGAAGGCGGATGAGAAATTGTCCAATTAAGACAAGAATGAGGTCATGCCATAGTCAAGCTAGGGACTATAAAAGAGCGCTTCTTTGGAGGTAACCCAAGTTTTTCATTTAGTTTTTTTTGCTTTCTTTTAGTGTGATTTTTGGATTAGATTAATTTTGAGCAAAATTGGTTTCAATTAGGTTAAAATTTAGTTAAAAATCTAAGCTTTGTTTAGTTGAATAAATGGTGCTAAAGAATCGGTAGTAAAATTGTCATCCTAACTTGTTAATTTTGTGTTTGTAGGTTGTCCTTGCAAATGGAGAAAAATGATGAAGCATTGAGCCATCTTGACTAAGTGTAGAAATTACACTTTGCAGAAATTGAGTCGATACCACGATCTCAAATCTGAGATCGCGATTTCAAACTCAAACTTTGAGAGGGCAAAATGGTCGTTTGGTCGAGATCATGATCTCATTTCTGAGATCGCAGTCTCAACTCCAAGCCTCTGCAAAGGGATTTTTCATGCCGAGTCAAGATCACGATCTCGATTTTGAGATTGCGATACCAGAATCGAGATCACGATCTCGAGATTAGGCCAGATCGCGATCTCGAAGAGCATATATGTTTTAAAATTTCTCTTCTTGTTCTTCTTTTTTCATGAATTTTTTTTATTCCTCTTCTCTCAACCGAAAACCCTAACCCCAATCCCTCAAAATTCTTCCATCATCTTCCCAAAAAAAAATCACTTCAAACCCACACCCATCACTACAAGTTTTATATCATCCTATTTTCCTCTAGGAACATCAAAGCTAGCATTTTGTGGCAGGATTCTTGGAGAAATTTGGACTTTAAGGAGAATTGAAACACAAGAAGTTCTGGGAAATTTCAATCCCAAAAATGGGTAAAATCTTTCCTTTGGTTTTAGTTTCAATTGTCAATTTGGTGAAGATAATTGTTGGGTTTTGTGGATTAATTTGTGGTGAAATTGTTGGTATACAATTGTTGAATTTTGGACAATTATTTGGGCAAAATTTTTTAGGAGAATTTTGATATTGAATTGTTTAATTGTTTGAATTGTTGAATTGGTGAATTGAATTGAATTATTCTGATGTTTGTTGGACATATGTGATTTTGATTTTGTTGTTTGCGAATTTTAAATTGACTGTGAATTTTTGAGTTGTTGATTGAATTAGACTGTTATAATGACTCGAGGGGTTTATGGTAGAACTGAACGTAGGGTGAGAATGAATGGGAGAGGAACAGGTTTGACGAAAAGGAAAACTCCTGCAGGAGAGGGCACTAGTGGAGAAAGGGGTTCAGAACAACTGTTTGAGGGAGGTGAACAAATTGAACCTCAGTTCTTGAGCAATAGGGCTGAACAGTTGCATAGGAATAACGTGAAACATGAGGTAATTAGAGTGCATAACTTTGATCTTTCAATACATTGGGGTAATTATGAAAATGCTAGAAGAGCTACTGAGGAACAAATTAGGTCAAGGCATTGGGAGGGTTTTAACACTCCAGTTGACCTCAGGGCTTCCCAATTAGTAAAGGAGTTTCATTGCAACTTGTGTGAATTGGAAGATGGCAAGGTACGAATATGGGGGGTGTTAGTAGACTTTAGTGCATATTTGATTAATGCATATTTCAACATATCCCCCGTACCCTCTAATCAATACTTGGCATTCTTGAATAAAAAAGAGAAGGACATGAATGCAATTGAAGAGCCGTTTGTGATAGGAGGGTTGATTGGATCAAGAGTACTTCATGTACCACTGAGTTGAAATTTGCTCGATGTGGGTCATGGACTTTCAATGGAGGCTAAGTTGTGGTTTTATTTTATTAGTAGCCGTATTTGGGGGTCCAATGCTATGAGCTTTATCTAGAGGGACAAAGTACTCTTAGTTTATGCCATCATGATGGGGGTGCCAGTAAACATTGGTTACCATATTAGATAGGGATTCTTGGAGAGTGGAAGGTCCATAAGACCTATATTTTATGCCCCTAGTCCAATTCACTATCTATGTACTATAGCAGGTTGCCATATTAATCCTGAGGAACAAATGACACATCCACAAGGAAGGATCAACCGAGAATATGTCTACAGAAAGTTGAGAGAGTAAGAGAAGCATCACCCAGAGGAGCACCCAACCCAGCCACCACCATCTCAGAGTGCTTCATTGATCCCGATGCCCCCAGGCTTTGTATTCAATGCTCCAATGAATGAAGAGGAGAGGAATGATCTGCAAGGGTCTCTTATATAGTCAAATGGTGATGGACAACAATTTGATCTTCGTTGGAGATCAGCTCTGAGGACCACTTCATTGGGCACACGGATTATGCCACCACCACATCCGGTATGGCACTTTGGTCCACCTCGTGGACAGTACTACACACCACTTGCTGCTACAGAACATCATGAGATATCTAATCACACGGGTGCGACCGGAGGGGACATGGAGGATGATCATGAAGAGGCTCAACCCAGTAATGCTGAGGACGGTCAAGAAGAGACGGAATGAGAAGATGAATGCCACTATTTGCTTGAGCATGGATGAATACCAACCCTGGCCACTAGATTGACTTGATGAATGATGACAATTCTCTTTGATTTATTGATTCAACACCATACTGTTGATTACTTTTAGTTACTTTTGTTTTGCTTTATTTTCATTTTTTGAATTTGAAGTATTTGAGTTTTCTTTTTTCTTAAGTAATGTGGCTAATGGCCTTAAGCTGACGTCAAGTTTATATATATTTTGATCTTTCATTGATTGAATCTCTTTGGGAATTTCGTGTTTGACACTTGGCTATAATCTCAAAGGTAGTTTTGGTCATTACTTAATAAGAGTAGAATGGCTAAGGGCCCCAAGCTGATGCCATCTTTTCATTTATTAATGAATTCAATTGAATTTTGATTTTGTTTGAAACTTGAATGATGAGATGCATGGCGTGGTTTGATGCTCTTAGCATTTCCACTCTATTTTAGTTCTTGGTTAAAATTATATCATGGTTTGAGTAGTTTTTGTTATTTTTGGTTTGCCTTTATGTTTAATTTTGGGTGAGTGGAAGGATGATTTATTCATCAATTGGAATAAAAGAGACAAGTTTGGGGGGTGTTTATTTCTTTGTGTTGGGAATGGTTATTTTGTACATATTGTTGCCACGTGATGTTTAATGGATGGAAAATTGGTCAATTAGGTACTCAATGATGATAAATTTTGATATTCAATGCTCTATGATTGATTCATTTCAAGAATTTTTGTGTGAGTGAGTAATTCGTTTGCAACATAAAGATTTCATAAACTTGGCATCACTATTTTTCAGAGTAAAAAGTAGTGCTCAAATTTTAGGAAAATTTATTTGAAATGTTGTTTATGATCAAATCACTTACATTATTTGGTTGAGAACTATCTTTTGGAAAGAAATGAGTTAAATGAAATAGAAGGAATTTTGGAACATTTCGTGTGTTTGCATAGTGAATATTCTTCTAACTTGTGAATAATTGATATTCGAGATTAATTTTAGGTACATTTCACTCATTTTCCTTGGTTTAGGACCGATTGAAAAAACAAATTAGGAATAAGGCTATTACAGGATTCCGACATGTACCCATGTTGTTTCTCTGAAATAAGCCATTAGGGTAGTAATAAGGCGAGTGCGGGATTTCGACATGTACCCATGTTGTTTCTCCGAATTAAGCCATTAGGAATTGCGTTTTAATATACCAATAATTTAAGGAGTAAATGTTTGTAATACTTATCATTAATCTCATATTACTTATTCCTTGTTAGAGGTCTATTCCCGAAATGTGTGACATTTGCATTTAAGTTGTATTCATAATTGAACTTCGATTTTCATGATGCCAAGTCGAGATAGTTGACTAACTTTATAATATTTGTGATTTGAAAAGCAAGGATGTTTTAAATGTATTGAACTAAAACTTTTGGTAACTCTTTTTGAAAATGGTAAAGCTTGGTGATTAGAAATCATGTGTCATGATTGAACATGTGTTTCTTTATAGGGAAATTGCAATCTTGAATTGATTCATTTAAATACTTCAACTATTATATAGTATTGAAAGTCGCTTGAGAGGTGTCTTAATTGTTCTAAGTACATCCATAATTCATCAAGTGCAGTGCCAATTTTGGTGGTGTTTAAGGTTTAAGTGTTAGTGAACTTCTTTTTAATTTGTTTTTTGTTTGCTAGGACTAGCGAAACGCAGGTGTGATAACTCTAGTAAACTAGAGTTATTTCCTTCTAAATTATGGCATTTTGATAGTGCATAACCCGAACTTTGGGTAATAATTGATAATTTTAATTAATTTCTTACATATGATCGTGTTTATATTTTTGTTCTTGTTAAAGATGTTAAGTTTTTATTAAAAATTTTGCATAATTAATGGATTAATTATGTTAATTTGGTGCAGGTAAAAATTAGAAGTTGGAAGCTGGATTAAACAAAGCTCGAGGGACCAAAATGCAATAATCAAATAAAAGAGGGGCTACTGGAAGAGTGTCCAGATCGTGATCTGGTCTCAGGAAGGTCACTTAAAACATTACTAAGTCAAGATCGCGATCTCGATTTCCAGATCGAGATCTCGACTCACGGATGCTTAAGTATGGAGGGCAAATTTGTAATAGATCAGGGACTACTCTCTGGTTTTTACTTGTACTATTTAAGCTACTTTTAGAGGATTGAAGTGAGTAAGTAGAGATAGTAATAGTATTTAGCAAAATAGATATAGGATAGATTAGGATTAATTGAACCTTAAGTTTCAGCTTTAATGAAAATTGCTCTTTAATTCTCTTTTAGATCTCATTTTAGTTTCTTGTCAAGTTCTAAATTTTGATTAGATAAATGTAGTGGGTTAATTGTAAGTTTTACGTATATATAATTTTTACTTGCTTTCTAGTCTAATTTAGTGAGAATTTCTTTACTTCCACTCTAGGGTTTTATAGATAAATTAGGGTTCTTATTCATTATTGTGATTTTATTTAAGAATTTTAACTTGTTTTAATTTCTAGTTAATTTGTAGTGGGCTTTCGTTATTACCTTAAAAAATCCAAAAAAAAAAAATTAATTTTAAGTTTTACTCTTTCAGATTCTAGTTTAGAATTTGTAATTTCCTAGCTTCATAATGTCTCTACTTAGTCTTCTTTTTTAAGATAATTTACTTGCTCTTTAATTTGAGTTTCTTTTAATTTGTTTAGAGTAGAATTAAATGCCTTCCTTTGATTGTTTTACTAGAATAGATTAAGTAGTCTCTAATTTCCATACTTGTTTAGTTTCACTTACTTGCTTTTTAGTTAATCTAGCTTTGAGATAGATTTTAATTGCTTTCATTTAGGCAGCGATTACGGCTTTTATTAGAGTAGTTTCACCATACATTGTTTGATCTTGCTTAACTACACAAGACTTATAAAACTTGATAATTGCCTTCCAACAATCCTTGTGGGACCATACCCACTCATCCTATACTACTACCAACTCCGTATACTTGCAGAAGTGAGGTAGAGTGTATAGGTTTTGTGAGGTTTCTTATCACTAGTTTGCTCTAAATTGATCTCTACCTTAGTAGATTAAACAATAACGACGTTTGTATCTTCCTACTTTGAGCCACATGTCTAATCGAAAATCCAAAAATCTAAGAGAAATTATGGGGCCTTGTTAATCCCAATATCCCATTGTTCTCTATTTGAATTATTTAGCCAGATATAGCCAAGGCAATAGGCATAGTTACCCAATAGATGATGAAATATGTGCAGTTAAGAAACACATCTTACTAAACTGAGGCTAATTGCTTGGAACAAGATTACAAACAAACCAAGGTTTATTCTAGTAAGTAGGGTTGGATGCATAGTGAATCCTGCTATGCCATTGCGCTTTGTCGTGGACCTTATCCTCCTTAATTCCTAGATGGGCTATATCTTTCTTACAAGTTATCCACCAACTCTTTTTTAGTCTTTCTCTACCCCTCTTAAGTTGACCACTCTCTCTAAAATCTACTTGCCTGACAAGCACTTCTATTGGCTATCTTAACACATAACCTAACTACCTTAAGCGTATTTTCTCATCTTCTCATCAATAGGTGCTACTCCAATCTCATCACGAATTTGCTCATTGCGTATCTTATCCATCCTAGTGTACCCACGTATCCATCTTAACATTTGCATTTCTGTTACTCTTATCTTTGCTTATGTGTGTAATTCACTGCCCAATATTCAAACCCATAAATTATCGCTTGCCTAATTGCTATTCTATAAAATTTAACCAGAAGTCATAAAGGAAATTTGCAGTCGTATAATATTCCCAATGCCATTTTCCATTTAGTCTAATCCACTTGTATCCAATATGTAACATCTTGATACGTCTATACCACCATTACTCTGAATAACTGAACCCAAATACTTAAAATTTTCCGTTATAATTGTTTGGAACATGATTCTTTTTTAAAATTATTGCATATATGTGACTTTTTGAGGGCGTTTATGGAATTGTGATTATTGATAAGCTCATAAATTTCTTATATTTTATACATCATTCATCGCATTTTCATGTGACAAAAGCAATATTTGAATTAATTATGGGCTTAATTGTTTTTATTTTTAGTTTGTGTTGATTTGGAATGAAATATGAGTCAAAAAGGATCACACAGTTGGAGAAAAATCATAAGATGGAAAACGTACACTAGTGAGGAGCAAATTTGGATATTGTTTGGTATTTTGTTAATAACTTTCTTGTCCTATATCTGATCTATTTAATTGAAGATGCATTGGAAATTTATTAAAAAAAGCTAGAACTTTTATGTTTTGAGTTTTTCCAAATTCTATAAGCATCAAGGTCAAAATTGAGGAGGAATTTAATGCAGCACTTATCTAAGGAAATCACGCACATGCCCGACCAAAAGCTTGCGCATGTGCGCAACTTCTAGAGAGGAGAAATTTGTTCCTATAAAATGTGCATGTGCATGAGCATTTGTACGCATGTGTGCATGACGCAGTGTACTTCAGCAAAGTTTTAAATTTTGGTAGCCTTTTTTGTTTGGTTGGATTCCTTCATGGGCCTTCACGTTTTTGTCATTAGAAAGGGGATTTAACTCTAATATTCCCTATCAATACCCCATTGTAGAGAGATTTAGACATTAGATCATTAGATAGCATTGGAAGTCATTAGTTAGCGTTTTAATTTTTTTATCAAGATTTGAAACTTCATCAACCTTTGTTCCGGCTACAATTACTGAGTTTGCTTTCTTATATTTAGTTCAATTCTAGTTCTTTATTGCAATTTCGTATTTTAATTTGATCTTATTGGGGTTACTGTTCCAGTTTATTTCTTGAAGTTTGATTTCATTATAGTTAATTTATTTTCTTTATATTTAATTAGATCTTTTCATAATTGTTCTTTTTTTTAATCTTCTTAGTAGCTAGAATTAGTTTGGTTAGATAGAAAACAAAATCTTTTAATTAATTTGTTTAACTAATACATAGGTTTGTGAACCCTAGTAATTGCACCATAATTCTCATGGGAACGATCCTCACTCACCCAATCTACAAACTTATCTATATCCTTGCGAGCATGTAAGTGTTGATGAGGGTCATGAAAGGTTTTATTTATTATTTATTACTTGTTTGTGAACTAAAAGACCTAATCAATTATTTATCCTAGCAAGTTTTTGACATCGTTGCTGGGGATTATTCTTGGCGGCAATATTAGGTTTAGCGAGCCTTACTAGATTATATTTTTTTTCTTTTTCTTTTAATTATTTACAATTGCTTTTTTTTTTTTTTTTTTATTTCTCTTTTTGGATCTTTCTTTGATATTCAAACTTTGGTCTCTTTCTTATAGTTTATGGTAAATACTCATTCTTCCAAACAACCACTACATTCCAGTGACTCTACAATTTTGGAGATTAAACGAATTCTAATAAAAAATTGTAGGAAACAACAAGAATCAAGCCAAGGAGAGAATACAATGGAGAATCAGAACTGCAATATTCAGGAACAACACGAGATAGCAGGTAACAATGGCAATAGAGTTAATGCTAATTCTCAACCTCTTAGAATTATGCTATACCAAATTTTGAGGGGGTAAGTTCTAGCATTGCCCGAATGCCTGTACAAGCTAACAAATTTGAAATTAAGCCTGCCTTGATTCAAATGCTCTAAACCCATGCTATGTCTGGAGGTGGGCCAAATGAGGATCCCTATGCATATTTGGTAAATTTTGAGGAAGTTATTGACATATTCAAGTACGATAGAGTGCTTCCAGATTGTATTAGAATGAGAGCCTTTCTGTTTTCTTTGAGAGATAAGGCAAAGTCTTGGTTGCAATCTTTTCAATAAGGCACTTTTGCCATAGCCAATTGGGTCAAGAGTTTTTAGCTAAACACTTTACACCAGCTAGAATTGCTTCAAAGCTCCACAATGACATTACTTCATTCAGACAAATCACTGGGGAAAGCTTGTTCGAGGTGTGGAAGCACTTCAAGGAGTTACTTATAAAGTGTCCACACCATGCTATTTAATTGTGGCTACAAGTTCAAACATTTTCCAATGGATTATTTCAGAGACAACATTGATTGTTGATGCAAGTGCATGAGGTGCTTTTCTCTTAAAACCCCGGAAGAAGCACAAGAACTATTGGAAAGAATGGCATCAACCTACTACTACTATGGGACAGTCGCTCCTTCAGTTAGACAACAACCACAATAGCAAGTGCAACAAGTGAATGCCTAATATGGATGCACAATTAATCTCAATGATGCTTTCTTAACTCAACAGGGTAGGAAGATGAATGTGATGACAAATTTGAAAAATGCCCAAGAGAATATGGGAGGAGTCCAATGAATTCCATTGCTTCAACAATTCAAGGAATGCTCAGTTGTGATTTCTGCAAAGGACATCACCAAAATGGCCTTTGTTAAGTGTCAATGAAGCAAGGTTAGGAACTTTAGCATATTTCCAATCACAATTCTAGCTCAAGGAATCAACCTACCTCCCATGGTAATACTTACAACCCATCTTGGTGTAACCATCTAAATTATTTTTTGAATAATCAGAACAATGCTCAAAATCCATCTTTCCAATCTAACTAACCACAAAATTTTTCTAACCAAGCTTCATCCTCTAGACCATATCAACCATCTCACCAAAGGAATGTCGAAAGCTTTCTACCTCAACAAAATAACTCGTACCAACCACCACCACCAAGACCCTTACCTCAAAATCTCAATTATCCTTCACATATAACCCATGATCAATCAAATAAAGATAATTTGAGGAGGTAGTTGGAAACTTTGTAGAGGGAGTATGAGAATTTTCCAGCTTCTACAAGGAATTTAGAACTTCAATTGGGACAATTAGCTCGGCAAAATAATGAGAGACCGATTGGGGCATTGCCAAGTGATACCATTCCGAACACCCAGGGATAACATCCAGGGGAGAGAGCATGTTCAAGGAGTTACTTTGAGTTGTGGTAGAATTGTGGAACCAAGGAGAGTTGAAGAGGATGATGCAAGAATTATGGAGAAAATGGGGAAAAGGGAAAGGGAGAATCCTCCATGAGCAAGGATGATAAAGAGGAACCTACAAAATCTCTTGACCGACAAGGTGAGAACAAGGATCTCTTAGCTTTAATGGGTAAACTGGTAAGTATTCCTTTCCCTCAAAGAATGAAAGAGAATGAGAAAGTTAAGAAATTTAAGAGAATTTTAGAAATTATTAAAAAGATTGAGATTAACATTCCTTTCATTGAACCTATTGAAAACATACCCAATTATGGTAAGTTTATAAAACATATTTTGTTAAGCAAGAGGAAGCTAATGGGGGATAAGATCATGTGTCTAAATGAAAGAAGCAGTGCCATTATCCAAAAGAATCTTTCCACTATACTCAAGAATCCTAGCTCATTTTCTATTCCATGCGAGTTACATTGGAGGGGTGACATTTCAAAAGCCCTGTATGATTTAAGTGCCTCCATCAACCTTATGCCTCATTTTACTTATCTTAATGGGGGAGGACCGAAACCCACAAATTTCACTCTTTAATTGCCCGACAAAAGTGTAAGGCAACTGGTAGGAGTGGTCGAGGATCTCATCGTCAATGTGGGCAAAGTATTCCTATCAGTAGATTTCATAGTGGTCGATATGGAAGAAGATATAGTGACCCCATTAATTCTAGGAAGATCTTTCTTGGCCATCAGACGAGCCAATATAGATGTCCAAGTTGAAAATCTATAATTTAGAGTCAACAATGGCATTGTTTCATTTAATATTTTTGATTCTTTTAAATTTCCTGCTAAATATGATAATGTAATGAGTGTTGATATTATTGATGAATTGGTTGTTGATTTTCATAGGAAATCTGTGGAAGAGGACACCATAGACACAAAAGGTATCCATGACGGTGAGATGGAGCCTCGCAAACAAGAGAGCATATTAAAGATGAGGAGTTGGAGAGAGCTATGGAAGAGAGCAATACAAAGAGTAAAGGTAAAGAGGGGTATCTGACCAATAAACCCTCCAAGGTTGAACTCAAACCACTTCTTTCTCATTTTAAATATGTTTTTTGAGGAGAAAATAATACATATCCTGTCATTGTTGGTGTCTCTCTTTCTGATAGTGAACTGGGAAAGTTGTTTTGAAAAAGCATCGTAGCACAATTACATGGAACATTCAGGACATAAAAGGAATATGCCCTTCATTTTGTATGCACAAAATACTCCTTAATGATGATTACAAACCAACTAGACAACCTCAAATAAGGTTAAATCCTACTTTGAAAGAGGCAATTAAAGAGGAAGTTTTAAAATTACTAGACGCTGGGATCATTTATCCCATAAGTGATAGCGAATGGGTAAGCCCGACTCAAATATCAAAGAAAAGAGGACCACAGTAGTTTTAAATAAGAAGAATGAGCTAATTTCTTCTAGAGTAGTAACAACGGGTGGCAGCTGTGCATTGACTTCAGAAAACTTAATGAAGCCACTAGGAAAGATCACTGTTCCTTGCCATTCATTGATCAAATGCGTGAGCGCCTCTCAGGACATGCTTTTTATTTCTTTCTTGATGGTTACTCAGGGTATTTCTAAATGGCCATAGCACCTGAAGATCAAAACAATACCACTTTTACATGTCCTTATGGTAATTTTCTTACCGGCATATGCCTTTTGGGTTGTACAATGCTTCTAGCACGTTCCAACGTTGATGTTTGCTATTTTCCATGACATGATTGAAAAATTTATAAAAGTCTTCATGAATGACTTTAGTATTTGTGGTGATTCTTTTCACCTTTCTTGTAATTTGAAAAGATGTCAGTCTACCAACTTGGCACTGAATTGGGAAAAGTGTCATTTCATGGTAAAGAAAGGGATTGTGTTAGGCCATCGATTTTCTGTTAAGGGCATAGAAGTAGATACGTCTAAAATATATATCATTGAAAAATTACCACCATCTTACAATTGTGAAGGGTGTGCGAAACTTCCTTGGTCATACCATTTTGTACTAATATTTCATTAAACATTTCTCTTTGATTTCTCACCCACTATGTACTTTGTTGCACAAAGATGTCTTTGGATTTTAATGATGAATGATTGTCTTCTTTTAATAAATTGAAAGAAGCTTTGATTATCGCATCAATCATAGTCGCTCCAAACTAGAATTTGCCTTTTGAACTAGTATGTGATGCAAGCGACCATAAGCAGTATTATGTCAAAAGAAAGATAAAGTTTTGCATGTTATATACTATGCTAGCCATACCCTTAATGAAGCTCAAGTGAACTATTCCACCACTGAAGAATAGTTGCTAGCAGTAGTTTTGCATTTGATAAGTTTAGGTCATATCTCATATATAATAAGGTGACAGTTCATACAAATCATTCAGCTCTTAAGTACTTATTGACTAAGAATGATGCAAAACCTAGACTAATTAGGTGGATTTTACTAATTGTAGGCTGGAGCACCCAATTCTATTAGGAGGTTGTAGATAAGAAGGGAGCTGACAACACAGTGGTATATCACCTATCGAGGTTATAGCAACCAAGGTCAAAAATAGGTAAGGATGTGCCGATTAATGAGGCCTTTCCGGAGGAGCACTTAATGAGAATGGGTAGTAGCGCACCTTGGTATGCGAATATCGTTAATTTCCTCATGGCCAAGGTGATTCCATCAACTATAGATTCCAATCAGTGGAAAAAGAACCTTTCAAAGATGAAGTATTACATTGGAGATGAAAATTACCTTTACCGCCGGTGTAAGGATCAAGTGATCCGTAGATGCATACCAGAAAGTAAGATTCAAAGTGTTCTATATCATTATCACTCTTCACTGGTATGGGGGCACCATGGCTTTCAAAGGACGGTAACAAAAATCCTTTGAAGTGGACTACTCTAGCCTACCTTATTTCATGATGCAAGAGACCTTGTGCTATAATATGATAAACGTCAATATGCTAGTAACTTGTCTAGGCCTTTTCCTTCCTAAGGAAGAAATGCCTTTCAATAATATCCTAGCTCGTGAGATCTTTACTGTTTGGGGTATCGATTTTATGGGCCCCTTTCCTCCATCACACAATAATAAATTCATTCTTGTAGTGGTGGATTATGTGTCCAAGTAGGTGGAAGTACTGGCACTACTAACCAATGATGGTAGAATGATGGTGAATTTTGTGAGAAAGAACATTTTCTCAAGGTTCGGTGCCTCGCTAGCTATTGTAAGGGACAGGGAACACACTTCAATAATTTCTTGTTTCAGTCCGTCTTGTCCAAATATTGAGTTACCCACAAGATAGCCTTAGCATATTATCTGTAATCTTCTAGACAAGTGGAAGTATCTAATCGGGAGTTGAAGCGTATTCTTGAGAAAATCGTGAATTCTTCAAGCAAGGTTTGGTCTAAGAAGCTTGATGATGCATTATAGGCATACAGTAATGCCTTCAGGACTCCAATTGGGATGTCTCCCTATAGAATGTTTTATGGTAAGGCACTTGTCATCCCCTGATTGAAATTGAGCACATGGGCAATCAAAAGATGGAATTATGATTTGAAGGAGGCTGGGGAGAAGAGGCTTCTAGATTTGGACATGTTGGATGAATTGTGAAGAGAAGCCTATGAAAATGCAAGGCTTCATAAAGAGAAGACAAAATTATTGCACGACAAGCATATTTCGGGCAAGGAGTTAAAACTGTGGAAATGGTTTTATTGTACAACTCAAGACTCAAATTGTTTCTCGGAAAGTTGAAGTCAAGATGGAGTGGACTGTTTGGAGTAGTTCGGACATTCTCGTATGGCACGGTGGAGCTCAAAGGAAGCCAAGAAAATTTCAAGGTTAATGTCCACCGTGCAAAGCGTTACTATGGAGAAATCATCAACGAGGTACAGGAAATCATTCACTTTGTTAATACCTGAGTTTAATTGCCAAAGTTGAACCAACGACAATAAACGAAGGCACTATACGGGAGGAAACCTTTATCCTTTTATAATTTATTTTAAATGTGTGTTTGCTTTTTATTTTCATTAGTTTTCTTGTCATTTGTGTGCATATCATCTCAAATTGTAAGTTAAACAGATTAGAACTTAATTTTAAGGTCTTGTTGTTGGTTAGAGTGGTTTAGGAAAGGATTCACAAGTTAAGGGGATTTATTTTGCACACATGCACACCATTCAATGAACGAAATCGAGAAGGAAAATTTCAAATTCTGCGACTCACGAACATGAGCACCCTAACCTTGCACATGTATGCAAGAGGCAGAACCAAACAAAACCCATTTTGCTTCTCGCGCACATTCATGAGTGATCATTCGCATGTGCGTAAGCTAAGTTAAATAGCCAAACCCCTTTATTTTCAGCACTTAACCAACATAATCCCTCTTTCAACCATTCTACTCTCAAACCTTCTAGCCCTCAATGTGTTTTATTCCCTGAAGTCAGTCCTTGATCCCTTCCATTCACATCAATTTCTTCTTCTTTTAAGAGTAAACACCATTAAGGTATAGATTTCATTGATTTTCTTATGTTTTTCCTTTGTGAGTTTTGTAATTTTGTTGAGAGAAAGTTTTGATTTTTGATAATTTGGTTATACTTACTTGTGATGGATTGAATAATTAATTGTTGATGTGCTTAGTTATTGAATTGTTCTTTGAATTGGGAAGTAATTGTGTGGTATTTACATGGAGAAAAGTTCATTTTTTGTTTATGCATGCCAAGTGTTTGATAAAATGCCGCAGTGAAAAAAAATCTTAAAACACTGGGCATTTGTGCATGAATTCAATTCCTAGTACTTCAATTATGACATATGATTCTTGTCTATTCATTTTATTGGTTAAAAAGGTTCTTAGAGTGTCTTAAACATATGCACATCACTTATTATTGGCACAAACATATTTGATTTTATCTTTAGAATACTAAGGTTAATTATTAATTTGAGTTTATAGAAATGAATATGTGTGGAGTGGTAGTGGTTTTACTTAGGAGTCTTATATATCACAATTCACTTTTTGCACTAGGAATGGCAAGCGAAGGTAAGCAACCGACCATTCGAAGAATGACCGGAGCCTCTTCTTCTGCAGTGCCACAACAAGAACCTCAAGGTAATCCAGTAGAGGAAAATGTTCAGGAGTGATTCCTAAATGCCACTGCCTAGAAAAAGTACTAGTCAGACATTTTAATGAGGGTAGCAATCAAGGAAAAGGGTATACAAATCCCTAGTACTGGAGCCCCGGAGATTCACGATGTCATTAGGATGCGCGATTGGAATTATTTCACATCTAACCCCAAGGACGCGGTACTCCCTGTTTTGCTAGAATTTTACGCTAATTTGGCTGAGTATAGTGATACTAAGGTATATGTTAGAGTGAAAATGTTGATATTTTTTGAAATATGATCAATTGGCTAACGAGAGTAAACTGAGTTTGCAATGATGAGTGGCTGACTATCGTGACACCAACATGGAACTTAATGACACAACAAACCTTATTTGCATGGGTGAAGAATAGTGGACATATGGTACTACTGTGGGTGCTCCGCGTCATTTCAATGCTAATATGCTTCAACCTGTTTGGTTATATTGGTTCAAGTTTTTTATGTGCTCGCCTCTTCTCAGTTAGTCATCTTACTCATGTTATATTGGAACAAGCTAAACTTTTGTATGCCATTGCTTTTGGTAGGTTAGTAAATGTGGACCACCTGATTAGCCAGCAAATTCGTTATACAATAGTAGTCAAACAATCTGGCCTATGGTTCCCATATTTTATTACTGCATTGTGTGTTGAGGAAGGTGTTGAAATTGATTCAACCAAGGAAAAATTGAAGCCAGGTAAGCTTATTACATTGGATGGGGCGAGGGCCCCAGTTAGAATAACCCATTCTCAGGCTTCAATTTCACTAACATCTTGTAGTGAACCAATTCCAAGGCTTAGTTAGGAAGATCTTGAGAAAATTTTGATGGAACAACAGTGTATGTGACGCCAATTTGATAACTACATTCATTTTTAGCATGCTTGGAATCCAAACATGGAGGTCTCTTACTAGTTGGCACGATAGCGAGAGGATGACTTGTCTACATTTCCACCTTTTCCTCTATTTTCATAGGAATTGGCACCTTCTAACGATGAGTCTTGATTGATCCATTATCATGTCGTTGAAGCCTTGGAATTTTATTGTTGTCGTTGAGAAACCTAATGATGTTTTTCTTGCATTTTTTTTAAGATTATGTCATGCGTTTTGTATTTTATTTTTAACTTATTTGTTATGTTAGTAATGTCTGTTATGTATTGACCTTAAGGGATTAAGTTTTTTTTTTTAATATCATGGAATTTTATTCCTCGATTTTCTTACTTTTCTTAATTTCTTAAAGGGTTTAACATGTTGCTTTTGTTCTAGTGTTAACATCAAGCTTCAACTCACACTGTGGTTATTTATGTTGGGATATATTGCACCAAACGTTCTTCATTACCAGAGAAGCTTTTCCTTCTCCTCTTTATGCTTTTATTTTCTTTAACATTGACGACAATGTTTATATCTAAGTGTGCACACGATTGGGAAATTATATGGATTTACAACTGTTGATGTAGTTTGCTCAATTTTGCTGCAATATTTTAACTTTTCTTTTGATTTGAGAGCTTTTAAAGATTTTTGAAAATTTTTGTGCGAACAAGTTGAATTTTTGGCATTTTTGAAAATTTTGAGATGCATAACATGTCACTTTAATTTTCTGCATGATAATTTTTGAGTTGAACCATCATGAGTTGGGTAGTTAGTGTTAATATTTTCCTTGAATGATTTTTGAGAATTCTTCAGCACTTAGTCATAAATTATTTTTATTTCTAACACTTAGGGATAATTATGTAGACTTACTTATTTTGCTTCTAGAAACTTGTTTTATTACATTCTCAAGGAGAACTTTATAGACAGCTTGATTTGGTTTAAAGATGAAGATAGAGCCTTCTTCGGTCATTTGAGCCTTTCAAGTAAACCCTTTTTGAAATTTATCCCTAGTACCCTATTTGAGCATTAATTTGTAATTAATGGAAAGAAACACCATTCGTTTCTTTCATTAAACCTCATTTTACCTGCCTTTATGAGCTTAATAATTTCTTTTATTTTTCTAACTTAAATTCCCTTAAGAGATTTATTACACAATTATTTGTTAAGGGGATATAAGGGTGGAAGGGAGTTGAATGAGGGCAGTAAATTGTAGGAGTGAATGGTGTACATTTATGGGGCAAGAAACGGGTAATGAAAAAACAAATTGGAAATAAATTATTGAAAATTATAGGTAATACCTATCACTGGAACCTGCATTGATATGATTACGAGTAATGCCTATCACTGTTGCCCGTTTAGGTAGTAGACATGAAAAAAATGATGGAAAGAAATATGATAGATATGTTCGGGAAAATATTAGTATGTTGGGTTGAAATTGAAGAAGCACTTTTTGTTGTTTGTTGCATGAAATTCTTTATGGGTGTTTTTTGATTAAGTGTGGGGTTCTTTCCCTATAAGGGTGGGTGGTTTAATATGTTGGAGAAGCAGTATTATTTGCTTGTCCTGATGCATGGCCAGCATTAATTTAAAGCTCTTTCTTTGGTCTTGTAATATCCTTATCCCTTCTTTGATTAGCCAATTCCCTGGCCTAACGTTACAAGCTAAAATGTCCTACCTAATTTAAATTGAGTTGGTTATCTACATTAGTGAAGAGTTGTAAGAAAAGTGAGCTATGGGGAATTGAGAAAAATTATAAGAGTTTGCATAATTTAATCCGAGTGTCTTGAAAATTGAGTTTTTATTGAATGGGTATGTTTACACACACATCGGATGATAAGTTCATAATTGTGATATATCTTATGTGACCTTTATCATGTTTTTATGTGTTGTAAGCAAGATTTGAGTTATTATTGAGCTTAATTTAGTTAATCTTAGTTTTTGTAGGGTTAAAGTGAAAAAGTTCTGAAAAAGATGGAAAAGATGAAAGGAAATACTAAGGGCGGAACATGCATAAGTAAGACGCTATTCTAGACACTGTTTTATATTTTAAGCGTAACTTTCGACACAATGTCCAAGCTCCGACTGAGGTGATTCAAATGTGTTGGAAAGCTAAAAGAGATAGCTACAACTTTCATGTTTTACACTTTCCCAAATTGTAAAAGCATCAAGGTCAAAATTGAAACTGAAGTTAAAGTTCACTGTCAAGGCCTAGCGCACATGCGCCCAAATCAAGCAGAGCATGTGTGCTGAGTCCAGAAGGGAAAGTTTTAGCACTGCCTAGGGTGTACATGCACACAAACAGGCAGTGCATGTGCACTCAAAACATCTCGGTTACGTATTTTTGGATTTTTGGTAGATTTCTTCGGCTGGTTCGACTCTTTTCCGTACGATTTCATGTTCTTATCCTTAAACAAATATTGTAACCCTAGTACTCATTATAAATACCCCAAGTAGGGTGATTAGAAAGGAGTACACACTTTGTTTCCTTTTTTATCTAGGGTTTTCAGTAGAGAAAAAATTTTTGTTATTATTTCATTGCACTTAGTGCCTAAACCCTTTTTCTTGGTAGAGGGATTCGAAGCATTGTCATGGTCAATTCTACTATGTTGTGAGACTTTTTATTCTTGAATATATTCAATTTTTATATCAAGTATTGATTATTTTTCTGTAATTAATTTTATGATTGTTCTTCTTAACTTATTATTGCTGCAGAATAATTAAGTTATTGGAATTAATCTATAGCTAGATTGTTTTAACCACGTGTGCTTAATTCAATCTGTGAACCAACTAAGTTTGATAATTGCTCAATTAGTGTTACTGAATTTAGGGAAAATAATCAACTAATTGGCATTACCGCGTGTGTTTATGTTTAATTAGGCTAATTGTTCTTGTTGATTTTAATGTTTCTATTAATTAATATTTGGCTCGTGTCTGGATTAAATTAATAGTTCGACTTAATTTGATCGCATGTTGAAAATTAGCCAACTTTAGAAAGAAATAAGAATCAACTTTGAATTGGAATTTGGATAAATCTTTCAATTAATGTTTGATATAGAAATTGAATTATCTTTGGTATCAATGATTGACTAATTGTAGTAAAATTTTCATGGTGGAAATGACCAAAACCAAGATTCTTCTTCAATCGAATTTTCTCTAGTTTACTTTATTGTTTTAGTTTTTAGTTTAAAACCATCCAAAAACCCCCTTTTCATTTAGCACAAGAATAAACTCTATTCTCTGTGGGACGATCTATACTCACCACTACTACATTATTATTGAGAGTTGTTAATTTTGGATGCCTACGACAACATTTCATCAAAAAATTTGGCATCGTTGCTGGGGAACAGTTCAATTGTTTTAGTGATATTTATTTCAGGTTTTATTTTATTTTATTTTATTTTGTTCTTCCACTAATTGTGTATGCCAGTGACGCAATCTGCTGAACAAGTTCAATTTCAATTTGATCTAGAAATACAAAGAACGTTACACAAATTAGGGAAGTAATTAAGGGAACGCTAGTTAGGGGAAGATCAATTGTTCAATTTTATCTTTGCTTGGTGATAAGGAACAACACAAAGAGATAAACATGGCACAAAGAACTTCTCTAAGAGAATTAGCAGCGCCCACCTTAAATCAATAACCTTTGTGCATTACATATCCTGAATTAGATGCAAATTTTACATTTGAATTAAAATTTGGACTAATCCATGTATTACCTTTCTTTCATGGATTATCAAGTGAAGATCTAGACAAGCATTTTAAAGAGTTTCACATAGTTTGCGCAAGTATGAGACCCACAAGAGTGTTAGAGTAGCATATTAAATTGAAAGCATTTTCATTCTCGCTCAAGGATGAGGCAAAGGATTGGCTGTTCAATTTACCTTCGGGCAGCATTACAACCTGGGAGCAGATAAATAAATTATTCTTGGCAAAACATTTTCCAGCCTCTCAAACTGCGAATATCCAAAAAAAAATATGTGGCATAAGGCAGTTCAAATGAAAGAAACATGGTCAACGCCGTAAATGGAAGGGCATTAAATAATTTGACCATAGATGCTGCTCGTGAGCTTATATCGAATATGGCCACGCGTTCTCAAAAGTTTGGGACAGTTGCATACAACGTGATCAACCTCTCAAACGTGTTAACGAGGTAATTGTTTCATCTTTAGCACAACAAATGGCTAGTCTGATTTCTTTTGTACGACAATTGGCTTGAGGAACTGTGTAGACAGCACAATCCCACGGCATTTGTACAGACGAGGGGCATCACATTACAAGAGGAATCCCATGAGCAAGTAAATTCGGCAAGAGGATTTTCGGGGCAACCACGAACAAATTATGATCCTTACTCTAACACGTATAATCTTGGATGGAGGGATCATCTTAATTTGAGATATAAGAATCTAGCACAACCTCAAGCACAATAGAATCGACAGAATTTTTAACCATACAGGCCCCCATTTGCTCAAAGACAACAAGCTAATTTCAATAATCAGTCTGGTACGTCTATAGAGGAAATGCTAAATGCATTAACGGCTAATACTATGCAATTTCAATAGGATACCAAGGCTAGTATTCAACAGTTGCAGCACCAAATGGGACAAATGGTGACTGCAATCAGAGCTGACTAGAATTGCAAAGTTTTGAAAAACTGCCATCTCAAACTATCATCAACCCCAAAGAAAATGTAGGTGCAATTATATTGAGGAGTGGTAGGGAGGTTGAGGTACAACGCAAAATGTTTCCTGAACATGTTAAGTCCGAGAAGAACGAGGTCGAGACTGAAAAAGATTTTGTTCCATGCAAAAGTAAGGCAGTGGCATTGAGGAAGAAAATGTTCCTGTGAGGCCAGAATATAAGTCTAAACCCCATTTCCTGAGGCATTGAAAGAGTTTTCAAAAGAGGATCCCGACAGGGAGTTGTATGAAATTTTTCATAAGTGCGAGGTAAATATTCCTTTATTAGATGCTATTAAACAAATACCTCATTATGCTAAGTTTTTGAAGGAATTGTATACCCATAAACGAAAGCAAAAAGAAAAGAAAGTTCGGAAGATAGAGGTTGGGAGAAATGTATCATCAATAATTCAAAAATCCCTACCTAAAAAGCATGAGGACCCAGGTATGTTTTCTCTGTTCCTTGTAAGATAAGGCATTCACAATTTGACAAAGTCATGCAAGACGTAGGTGCATCTATTAATGTAATGCCATATTCTATTCATGATGCATTGAAAATTGGTCCATTGAATAAGGCTGGTATGATAATTCAACTGGTTGATAGATCTTTAGCTTATCCTAAAGAAATAATAGAGGATATCTTAGTTCAAGTGGGAAGTCTTGTTTTTCCTACTAATTTTTATGTTCTGGAAATGGAACAAGGTGATTCTACTGCTCCTAATTTATTAGGAAGACCATTTCTAGCTACTTCTCAAAGAAAGATAGATATTTTTAATGGCACTCTTAGTATGGAATTTGGTCATACAAGTGTTCTATTGGCCCCAAACAGCAACCTAAGAGGGGGGGTGAATTAGGTTGTTTCTAAAAACAAACCTTATGATGTGCTTAATAAGAAATGCAAACTTTATGCACCAAATAAAAACTTAAGCACAAATGAATACAATAGATATTCAACAATTTAATTAAGCTTAAAGAACAAATAAGAAGATTGAGATTAAGAGTATCAAACCAAACTCCCAAGCTTCTCAAGCTTGGAGCTTACAACCACAAAGAGCTTCTTACAAGGCAACTACCAAATTCTCAACTTGAAGTTTAGCCACTAAAAGTCTTTTTAAAGTAGGTGAGACAATAACCTCTTGTACACAAATGAGGATCACTCTTGCTCACACTAATTTCCTTTAGTTGAGCCAAGAGTTTTACACTCACAACCTCTCTTTGTTACAATTGTTATCTCTTCAGTCTTACACTTGAAGAACTCTTACACTTCTAAGCTCTTTTCACAAAACTACCTACATTATTTCTCCCAAATAGCTCAAGTATTACTTGTAATCAATGTAGAAGTCTCTGTTATTTAATTCAGGCTTACGGCTATTTATAGTTGCCCAAAAATTGCTTCCAACAACTTTCCAACGGCTATTTTCTATTTACTGAAAAACTAGCCGTTGGACCTTTCGGACGTCCTTACTCTGAGGGTATTCATTCGGACGTCTGAGGATGCATCCAAACATGAATCCGATCGAAGCAAAGTCTTCTGGAAATATGATCGGACGTAGTTCTTCGTCCGAGACTACTTCAAATTCTTTGTGTCGGACGATTACCATCGTCTGAAGCTTTGTCTTTCGGACATTCATTTGCGTCAATAGAGTCTGCTGGTTATTTTGTTCAGACGATCATTTGCGTTCGAACCTACCCATTTTTCTGCACACTTATTTTCAAACCATTAGTGCGATTTGGTCATCATCAAAACATGATTAACATAACTGGGTTCAACATGTTCAATTCAACATTTATGATGATGTTGAATCGTCTGACCATACTGAACTTGTTTCTGTAATCGATGTATTTAAGCCTCCAATATAGGAAATTCATCGACGTACCAACAATAGGGAGGTGGACATGAACCATAAAGAACATCTTGTGGGAAAGAATAAAAACTTGTCGCAGCAAACAAGTAATGAAGGTCCTAATGCTTGCTCATTATATCTCGTACTACCTTCTAACGAGAAGTTGATGCTATCTATTATGTAGGGCACATATTCATATTACAATCTCCTTCCTCCAGATTACAATCGCCTTCTTAGTCACCTTAAATACTTATTTTTGAAATATAAGAAGAAGGACATCATCTCAAGTCAACTTAGCAATCCACAAGAAGAACAACTTGTTCGGGTCCTAAACGAACAGAGGAGATTGAATCCATTATTTATGAGAACAGTGAAATGGAAGATCCTTAGACTCCTCAACATGAGAGTTACTTGAAGTGAAAGAGCATCAAGTCGAGCCAACGACATTAAACAAAGGCGCTACATGAGAGGCAACCCATGTCCATTTTAATTCTATTTTGTTATTTAATTTTTGCAACTTTATTTTTGATTATTTTATTTTTAAAGGACAACATATTTTAATTTCGTTGCTAATTGGGAAATTGACTTCATTAATAAGCTAAAATGAAAAAATGGTCCTTTGAAGATTTTTTGTTATGTGGGTGGGCGATTTAGGGTAGAAATTTTATGTTTAAGGGGTTGCTTTGTAATTAAAAAAAATTATAATTTGTTTTGTTCCTAGCGCACATGCGTGCTACATTGCCAGCACATGTGCGCGAAGTAGATTGTGAAACTTCGCTTCTACGCTATAAGCCCAGCACATGTGCGTGAGGCTGAATAGCAACCGGATTCACTACTTCATGCGTACATGCGTGCTAAACTTACAGCGCATGCGCGTACAATTGCTTAAAAGGGTAAAAACCCTTCTTTACAAACATACCACCCACATACTTTTTGATGACCAATGTGATTTAACTATCTTAACTTGAGCTGTGCAGGATTGCTAGTATATTTGCTCTTAGCAGAGTTTTCGGACAAAGTACACCGTCCGAACAACACTATGTCTCTTAGACGCACAAGGTCGTCCGAACGAGATTACGATAGACACAATGCACCGTCCGAACAATGAAGCAAAAAGTAAGATTTTGGAGTATCACCTACAACGGATGCACAAGCTCGTTCGAACGAACTTATCTCGGACGCATTTCACCGTCCGAAAGGTCAAGGCAGAGGCAAGATTTTGAGGCACCTGCAACGGATGCATCTAACTGTCCGAAGAAGATTATATCGAATGAGGCTAACTGTTCAAAAGAAAAGCATCCCTAGTTAAGCACCAAACCTTTTGGACACACTACACTATCCGATGTCTGAAATCTTTAACATACCTGGCTCGGACGAAGGAACGGATGCAAGCTCAGCCGTCCAAACAGCATCCTCAATTCCCTGATATTTCTGATCAGATGAGTGATCGGACGCTAAAAAATAACCTCAGATGTCTGAGACCCTTAACAGCTACTTTTTGTAGCATTTATTATCTAGTTGTTAGGAGGTGGTTGAGAGCTATTTTATTGCACCTATAAATACCAACCCCTCTGTATTATTTAAAATAATCCCTTATGTATTATGTAAAATAATCTTACACATTGAATGCAAGCAAAAAGAAAGTTGCAATTTGAGTGCAAATTAAGTCTTTAGTGACATTGTATTAGTGTGTACTTAAGAGTGCAATTCAAAATATTAAGTGGAGTGATAATCTTGTACAAAAGTGAGGTTTAGTGTAAAATCCTTAGCTAAACTAAAGAGAAGTAGTGTGAGCAAGGGTGATCTTACTTTGTGTACACATGAGGATTATTGGCTCATCAAATTTGAAAGTGCATCTTAGTGGATTACTACTCCAAGCTAGCAAGCTTGGATGTGCTATTTGTTTAATCACACTCTTAATTTATTCCATTGATTTTATACTTAATTATTTATATTTCTATCGTCTTATTTGTCAAGCGCAAGAAATTTGAATTAAGCATTATTTGCAAATTAATTTTAAGAAAGCTAATTCACCCCCGCTCTTAGGTTACTTTGGGACCAACAATTGGTATCAGAGCATTGGTCTGTTTATTTTGCTTAAATTGCATTTGAGTAAAGATCCCTTATGGCAACCAATAATACGTTATTCCAAAATTTGAGGGTCAATCTATCACTAGACCACCTATGTTTAATGGGGTAAACTTTATTAGTTGAAAAGATAGAATGAATTTTTTTTTGCAATCTGTTCATATTGACTTGTGGTATGTGGTAAATAAAGGTCCTTTGGAAACCACCATTATTGATGACCATAAAAATAGAAGAATAGAAAAAACACGGGATGAGCTCACTCTAAAAGACAAGGCAAATTTGACCTTAAATGTCAAGGCTATGAACGTACTATACAATGCCTTGGATGCTAACGAATTAACTCGTGTCAAAGGATGTGAGAGCTCACAAGAGGTACTGCAGCATATGTGAGAGCTCCTTCTAATAGAAAAAAGTAAAATTCAATGAGGATCCAACATGTATACATCATGGACATCCGCCTTTCTATGTTCTATGGACTTGGATATAACTATTGAGAGTGAAAATATTACACATAATGCGAATATCCCACCAAAAAGTTTTCTTGTAGTTTAGAATGATCAGTATGTGGTTAATCAGAACAAGTGATTGCTAAGATTCATGTGGCAACATCCATTTTGAGTTTTAAAGAGAAGGTTCAAAAACATATTTAATTTGATCAGTATGTGGAATCAGAACAAGTGATTGCTAAGATTCATGTGGCAACATCCATTTTGAGTTTTAAAGAGAAGGTTCAAAAACATATTTATTTTGACCCAAAATAATAAATGCATTGGCGTACTGATATGTATCATGTATCTAAATTTACATATGGTAGTGTGCATTTATTACCAAAAATAAGTTATTTATAGATATTATTCGGATGGTCGTGCAGACCGAGTCTAGGCTCCCTTTCGATTCATAAGGATCAAGAATCAAATGAACGCCCATTCTCGCTCTATCAAGTGAAGATATACTTCTATCTTCTCAGTAACTAATGATCGCTTGAGATACAAATTCTTTAGTTCTGATTCTTATGGTAAAGACATGTAGGATTCCTAATTTTGTAGATCTTAACCGAATCATATGTACCGGTCACAAGTTGTAATCTCATATATCTGGCCATTTTCTATCAGAATTCTGATTTATTGTCAAAGAGGTAAAGAAATAGATTTGTTATACCACTCTAATCGATTCAAGAATGCAAGAACTAATTAATATCCGGACTTTTATTAAATGAGACAGAAAGCCACCAGGGCAAAATACAATAAATACAAGATATAAAGGGGGAGTGAATGCTTTCTTTTTGCCATTTTTACATATGTGAATTGTTAATCAACCCACCTCATTCATGAACTCTATTCAATCAAATATTTCTTTCATGCATGAGTTCTATAAAAGATACGATAATTGAAAATCTATTTTTTTGTGGTTATTGAATCTGGAACAAATAGAGAAATCAATTAAGAATCCCCTTCAAATGAAGAAATACTAAAAAAATTGTATCATTTCTTGATATCTCAATGGCTCAACAATTGTTTCCTTTTGACGAATGATCAAAAAACCAACTTTAAGTAATGAATATTAATTAAATTTTGATGCGAAAGAACATCTTTATCTATCAAATATCAAAATATTCAACATTTCGAAAAAAAAAATCACTAATTACCTACAGTCAGTAATAGAATAATTTAAGGAAAGAGATTGTGGTAATCAAAGTGGCAAAACAAGATAGAAATTGTCTTGTTATCATTTTTAAGAATTAAATCGGTTTGAGCTATTAAAATGGGTAAGCTGCCGTAGCGTAGATCTAATCGAGGAACTCCCAGATATGCCATATTCCCACTAATAAAAGTGGATCTTGATCCTTCTCCTGCTACAAAATTGTTATTTTCATATGGCTCATTAAGGAATAAAAAAGAAAGGAGAAAAAGAAACGTACATTGACAAAAAAAATAGTTTAGAAGATAGGATTTGTTTGTATCAATCTAATGAATATTAAACTTACAAAGAAGATTAATTTCTTTATACCGAAATGGTTTGATACATGAGATGAATATATTATTTTGTTTTGTTACTTGTATGAATTAAGTTCCGTGTATTTGTACAGGTATAAGAAATCCACAAAAAGATTTTCGTCTGATAGTTGTTCTGTCTTCTTTGGCTGGAATGAACCTTCTAATGAAACTTCATACTTAAGTTATGTTATAGAAAAATAAAGATTCTTGCATTTTCCATCCTACTGAGAAAGCATATGTTTTTCACGTATTTTGCAAATTCCCTCAATTGGTAAATGAAAGAAATAGGCCAATTCAGCTACTTTTTGTTAGATTTCTCTTGGAGTCAAATTCTCATTAGTACCAGTTAAGGTATTGGCCCCCTGCCCTCAGATGCATAAATCCCTCTTTAAGTTCTATTTGAATGGACTGAATATCTTTTGTAAGGAATCAGAGAAATATACCACAATTTTTTCCAGGAAATCCCCAACATAAAATACACACTATGCCTTCCATGCTATCGAATCGTAATAATCGGTGCCTACATTCCAAGAAATTGTGCACTGTTTATGGGAGATAATGAAGAGATTCGCGATTCTGTAGAAAAAAATCACAATCCGTTGTGGAAAAAAAAACAATTTGCATAGACAAAAAAGAAGATATCAAATTTCTACAAGGTAACTGAAAGTTCCAACCATTAAGAATCCTAATGAACCTGGCACTCTATTTGATTGGTATCATTCAATCAAATCCAATTTAATTGTTTCTTTATTCAATAATGAATTTGAACATTCAATCAACCTATTCTAGAATTTCAAGTGGATGACTAAGTGTGTTGAGAAAGTCTTTTATTTGTCCATCATTATAGATAATCCTATCTATATAATCTATTTTAAGCAATTGGAACCTGAACTCTGTTTAAATTATGATTCATTAGTTACGTTCCGTTGGATTTCCTTTTTATTTTAGCATATCGGTATATACCTAGACTTTCTTTAATTTTTTTTTATATCTTTTCATATACGAATTCTGTCATTCTCACACCTAGGATTTACTACTGTCATGAGGGAATTTCTTATTAGTTATATATAACAAGAGATGTAGGCAAAGGTTTACAATCAAGCATGCCAAATTTAACAAAATAACATTTTTAGCATACTTCTTTTGACAAATAAACACTCCATCATCTTGTTGATCAATTTCCATGCCAAGAGAATGATGTAATACCCCATATCGTTCATTTCATATTTTTTCATCATGTCTATCTTAAATTCAGCAATCATGTTCTTATTGTTACCAGTATATAGCAAATCATCCACATATAAAGCAGCAATAAGAATGCTTGATGTATCTTGTGTCTTCACGTACAAAGTTGGCTCACTTTTAGTATTTTTAAATCCTTTCTCTATGAAGTAAGAATCAACTTGGCTGTACAAAGCCCTTGGTGCTTGCTTCAACCCATACAACACTTTCTTCAACTTGTACACTTTGTCTTCCTCTCCTTCTTTGACAAAGCCTTGAGGTTGTTGAATATAAATTTCTTCCTTCAATTATCCATTCAAAAATGCAGATTTTGCATGAAGTTGGTAAAGATCCCATCCTTTGTGGGTTGCCATAGCAATAAGAGCTGGAATGGTATCATGTAGATAATCTTACAACCGGTGCAAAGGTTTCATTGTAGTCAATTCCGAGCAATTGAGAAAATCCTTTTGCAACAAGTTTCTCTTTCTTTTTCTGAATGGAACCATTTGGATTCAGTTTTACTTTGTAAATCCATTTCACTCCAATGATCTCCTTGGTTTGTGGTTTGTTTACAAGCTTTCAAGTCTTGTTCTTCTCAATTGCTTGAATCTCATCCTCCATAGCTTTCCTCCAATCTTTTTCAGCATTTGCTTCTTCAAAATTTTCTGATTCAATAACATGAAATTTGCATCATGCATAGACATCAATCAAGTTCCTCATCTTCTTTGGTGTTGAGGTTGGACAACTTGAACTTGGTTAAGGAGGTGGGTTGCTTTGATTGGCTGAAATTTCCTCCTCATTTTGTTCATCATCAAGCAAAATAGTCCCCTTTTCTACTTTTCCATGAAGCAATTTCATCAAATAAAACATCTTGACAAATAATTATTTTGTTAGTTTTCAAACTATAAGAGACAGCTATAAATAGTAACCTTTAAATTTTGAACTATAACCCACAAAAATACATTTTTCACTTACTTCATCAAGCTTGTACCTCTTCTCCTTGGGAATATGTGCATAGCAAACAGTTCCAAAATGTTTCAACTGATTCACTGATGGTTCCTTCCTCTCCATTCTTCAATTGGAGTTTGATTCCACACTGCTTTTGTAGGACATCTATTCAAAAATATGCGGCTGTGTAAACTGCTTCAGGCCAAAAGGCTTTTGGCAATCCTTTGTCATGCAACACAGATTTCGCCATCACCAACACGGTTTGATTCTTCCTTTTGGATACTCCATTTTCTTGAGATGTATAGTCAACCATGAGCTGTCTTTCTACTATTTCATCTTCGTAAAATTCCTGAAAAGCATTTCAAGTATACCCCTTCCCTCTATCACTTCTTAAGGTCTTAATACAATGACCACTTTGTTTCTCCACAAGATTTTTAAACTTCATAAACAAAAACAAAAAAAAAAAAAAAGACTGAGTTCCATTTTTCTTTCATGAAATAAATGCAAGTCAATCTTGAAAAGGCATCAATAAAAAGAATAAAGTACTTGTTACCTCGATGTTTGTTCTTATTGGTCCACAAACATTCATATGAACTCACTCCAAAATTTTCTTAGCTTTCCATGGAACTCCTTTAGGAAATTGCTGTTGGTGTTCTTTTCCAAGTGCGCATCCTTCACACAATTCATCCTTCTCCTCAATTCTTGTAGTCTGTAAATCATTCCCTTTTGTCGAAGTAATCTAAGGCTACTAAAATTCGAGTGTCCAAGCCTTTTGTGCCATAGCCATGACCTTTCAATGACATGAGCCTTCATGACTTGATCTCCACCATAGCTAAACTTTATTGGAAAACTTCTATCTTCTCCATTTCAATTTTCGCAACAAGCTGTCTACCATGTTTCTTGTCATAGATTGAGCACTTGCCATCATCAAAATTAAGTGCATACCTATTCTCAAGAAGATGCCCAAGACTTGACAAATTTTGTGTACTCGATCTAAGTCAGGTACAAGCAAAACATCATGGATTAACTTTTTACCTTTCTTGGTTTGAACACCAATGGTTCCCAATCCTTATACTCGAACAACTACTCCATTTCCTATTTTCACTTGAGTTTTTACTGATTCATCCAAGTTAACAAATATGGATATGTCTCTTGCCCTATGATTACTACAGCTCCTATCAAGAAATCGAACATCCCTTTTGCTTTCGGTTACCATGTGACAAGCATAAACCAAGTTGCTTTCTTCTTGCTTCTCTTCTGAAAATTGTGCTTGTTGGTTGTTTTGAGTCTACAATCCTTTGCAATATGACCAAAGCGCTTGCAATTGTCACATTGTGGTTTCCCTTTATCAACAATCATTTTTCACATGATTGCTCTAACCACAAATGTTGCAAGATTGTGAATTTTCAGTATTATTGGCCCTTTGAAAGTTGTTTCTTCCATTTCCTCTATCTTGTCCTCTTCCACGGCCACGTGGTCCAGCTCTTTGTGCAATTTTCTCAATCTTATCTTTATCTCCGTCTCTTTGATAGTTACTAAAGGACTACTCTCCTTTATTTATTTTGGAGCTAAAATTTAACTTTGATTCAAAGGCACTTTCAATGGATTTTTCAACATGTCTACCTATTCTTCTCTCATGAGCCTTCAGGGATCCCATCAGCTCTTGAGCACTTAGTGAGGAAAGTTCTTTTGTCTCTGCAATTATAGACACAATAGAATCAAATTTTTGGGGTACACTCACAAGTATCTTCTCAATAATTCCGCCATCATTAATTTGTTCACCAAAGGTCTTCATCTCATTGACAATCTTGGTGATCTTTATGTAATAGTCTTAGACACTTTGAACTTCATTCATCGTCAAGTTTCAATCTCTCTTCTAAGAGTTTGGAATGTGCCATTCTTCACCTTGACATTTCCTTGGAACTCTTTTTATAGAATCTCCCATGCCTCTTTGGCATGACTCGAGACCCATGATTCTTGAGAAAATATCTGGACTTACACCTTATTAAACATATCAGTAGTGCTTTAGCATTTTTTCTTCTATGCTCCTTGAGAGTTCTTACTTATTGATCACTAAGGTCGGTTGTTGGTTCCGATTCATCATATCAATCTTCTACATCATCCAACAACTCCTTTGATCTGAAAAATATCTTTATCTTTACAAACTAAAGATCATAGTCTTCACCAAAAAATATAGAAATGGATGTACCATCATTGTTTTGATTTGCCAACACAATTTCTTCCATTTTTGGGCTATATTTTTATGAAGCCAACTCTAATACCAATTTTGTTAGAGATTAGGTCAAGAAAGTAAGAAGAGTTTTTGGAACTAAGTAATATTTTTCATTGATATATTTTCTCTTTTTTATTGTTACATAGGAGCTGAATTTATAGCGGAAAAATTATATAGAACATTGACCTAAATTAATAGAAAATATTTCCAAAACTCATTGAACATCTAAATGACATTTGACTCATAAAATACTAAGAATTATCAAGCTACATGTCACTCAACATACTTTCAACGTAGTTGACATTGAAATTAATTAATTCCCTTGTAGTGTTTTTTAAGGTTGTTTCATCAATTGTCATTGTGTTGTTTTTTTAAGGAAAAATCATGGCTTCTTTTATTGACAGCCAACAAAGTCTCAAGCATTTACAATGTATCAAACAAAAAACACAGAAATATGAAACTGTAGCCAATAAACTCAAACTCCGCACAAACTCCGCACAAACTCTACACAAAACTATCACCTAATCTTTGAAAAATGCATTGAAAAATTTTCAAGTGATGAAAATCTCCCAATTCTCCTTTATTTGTCTCATTCTTCGCCATCCAGCAACATCTAATCGAACCAATTTAATCACCTCTTCCATTATTTATAGCTTTAGCATGTTTATTCTTACTCATAAACACTCTCTTGTTCCTTTCTCTCCATAACGCATAATTATATAGAAGCACCAAGAACCACTTTTCTGAGCTGGTCCGGGAAGTTGTTTCTTTTGACATTTAAACACCACCACTTAGTGCTCATCACACCATTCATATGTACCTCTATACATCAAACAATAATGATGCAGCCTACTCTACACATAAGATGTATAATCACACTTGAAGAACAAAATCAAATGATCTACTGTTTCCTCTTGCCTGCAACACAAAGTACACTACTTTTCACTAATCATTCCGCACGTCAACAAACTTTCTTTAGTATTTAGCGTGTACTCACAAGCAAACCATAGAGTGAAGGAATGTCTTGGTACATGTTTCTTGAACTAGACAACATGATACCAAGGTACTTTGTCCCCAACTTTTGTAAGAGCATCCACTACTGACTTATAGTGAAAATCCTTGAACCATCACACATCTATCTGAACTCATCAGCTACATCAATTTCAGGGACACAAATATATAATAAATCAATGATCATAGCAACCTGCTGAGTCCTCTTTCTTCCCGCAGGCCAAACCCAAGAACATAGTTATCGGAATTATTAGGTAACCCCATAAATTGCATACTAGTTCACGTATTTTTGATTCGCAATACTTTTGCGATATGGAATGCGATGGTACACATAGTGGATCGTCAAATTTGACGTACTATTATTAAATTCAATCTGCTGAAAATTTGACCAAGAAGTGTAATATTTTATCAAGTCTCCATATATACACAAAAGATATATATGTATCTCTCACCAATATTAGTACCAATTATAATTAACTGACTAATATTTATTGTTGTCTTAATTTTAAGAGAGTAATTATTATCATGTCATCATATAGTATAATTTAAGATTTATGAAAATTATGGTAAGTCAAATTATACCAAGAGGATAAGAAGACAATAAAAAGAAGCAATAAGAGATAAAGGGAAAAGATAATTTGAGGAAGATAATTTCTTTTAAACTGTTATGCTTGTGTTTTTTATTGTTTTGTTTCTTGAATTTTTGTTGTTTTGTGTTTTGTATTTTGTATTTTTCAAGAAGATGTAATATTTTTTTAAATAATTCCAACTTTTTACATTTGGATAAAACATTATAATAATTACTTTCGCTATTTAAGTTTAAGTTTGCATAAAAATTTATATTGAGAACATAATAACTAAACTAATTAAGTGTACAACACACCGAAATAACATACTGATTAAAACTATCCCAACGTACTATATTTTGCAAAGTAACGCATTGCATATTCATATCCGTATCGTGCTGGAGAGTAACACAAAGCCCAAAAACCATCACAAATAATAGAGTTCAACCTTGTTAGACAGTTGCTTCCAAATGCCTTCATGATAGATTGACCATAAGCATCATGGAAAGGACCGTATGGATGCCAATGATCATGCAATAAAAATATATCTCCACCATCCCCTACCATTGCGTGTATGTAAGGTCTATCCACTTCCCTTAACAGCAGTAGTTTCCTCCAGAACCGTGAGCTATCACAGGCCAGACCCAAATCCCTTCTTACCATGAGCTATCCATTGTTACTAGTTTTGACATTTAGTTTAGTTTACAGTATTCAATCATTCAATTTTATCTTGATGCTTTCTCAGATAACGGGTTAGTACTGAGATTGGAATTAATTGAACATGTCATAGTTTTCGTAGGAACAACCCTACACCGATGCCTCTATTACAACTTGATTAGTATATTTGCTAGTATATTTAGCAAGCATAAGACATTTTAACAGAATCCTTAAAGATATACAAAATTAGAAAAATGTGCAATAATCTGTTACAATATTTTGGGCGCACATATAAAAAGGACCAATTCTATTTGCATCCTTTAATTTAAACTTAATATTTACTTTGCATCGCAAATTTCAGTTTTGAATATTTTGTACTCCCAACTCTCAAATTTTTCCTACTTTAGCCTTTTTTTTAACACCATAAAAAAAGTTAACAGAACCTTTATTTTTGCATGCAAAAATATAGTTGTCCATACTGCTGAATTTTTCATACATACGAAAAATTCTGTTAATTTTTGGGATGGCTTGAAAAAAAGAGCTAAAGTAGGGCGAATTTGAGAGTTTAGAGTGCAAAGTATTACCAAAACTAAAGTTTAGAGTGCAAAGTGAGAATCGAGTATAAGTTGAGGTGTGCAAAATGGAATTAGGCCCATGCAAAAATTTTATTAATTTTGATGATGGTGTCAAAAATTATTGAAATGAGACAAATTTAAAAAGTGAAGGTGAAAAGTGTTCAAAATTAAAATTGGAGTGTAAAGTGAAAACAATATATAACTTGAGGGTGCAACGAAGAATTTTTTTTTGAGCGTCCAAAGTGGAATTAGTCCCCAAAGAGTATATCACACTCCTATAGTGCAGCTAACTACATAATAATTAATACATATATGCTGCTGCACGCCATTAGCTTTTAGAGATAGGAAAATGGCAACGCAAAGATTGTGGAACAAATGCTGAGGGTTGCTTTTTCCTTTTATCGGTCGTTTTAGCAAATCCTTGACGACAAGAAGTAAAATTACAATGGTCCTCTAGCAGTTCAAAAGTGTTGCTTAGACAAGCATGCACCACGTTCTGATTCCTCCAATAGCACTCTTTCTTAAGTCATTCATTTTTTGTGTCAAAATACTATTTGGTTTCCAGTAAACGACAGACAAAATAAAAAAGAAGACATAAAAGCAAACATAATTCCTCCAAAAATTTCGAATTCACTCCAAAGCGAATGAAAAGAACGAGTCCTCTAAAAAGCTTATACTGGTTAGAATATAATACAATTAAGAGATCGCACAATCTTGTTAGTTAAATATACCTGCATGGTTTTCAATCGTGTAACGCATTCATAAAAACCCCGGGCAAACTGGACTCCGTCGTCGTCATCATTGTCCATTAATTGTAAAAGGACCAGTACTCTTGCACTAGATTTTATTCCACTTTACATGCTGACATTGATTTCCAAATGCAGTTGGATTTTTTGTTTTAATCAATTAAACCAATAGACATTTAAATAGCAGTGGATTTTTTTAAAAAAAGTTTTCTGTATACTTAAAGCTTAATAAAGAGGTAATCAACAATATCAAATACCTCACGTATTCGTCATTTTTTGCACTTTGAAATAATTGCGTGATGGTATAATTCATTTTATGCGTCCAACCGCGCAGCTTAATAGTTAAACTAGCATAACTTTTCTTTTCATTGGGAATAGGACAACTAATTTAAAGCGCAAAGTGGACTTCATTGGGACAAATAAGTAACAAACGGTGGAGATATATTCTTCGATATTTACCTGATATTACAAAGCACAATTAATCATAATTAATTAATACCCCTATAGCGCTGAAGTAAGTCACAATAAATCAATTAACATCAAGCTTAGGTATATATCACTAGATATTAACCGGTGCATTATACGAAATTGCATATTTATTTGATAAATAGTCGTATTAGTACCTTCATATATTTATTTACGTTAACAACAGAATTATTAAACTTTGTTTTTCATGGCAAATTTGAATTTTTATCTTTAAACATTCTAAAGAGAAATTATCTTGAACAATGCGAGAAATTTTGTTATAAAAAACATTCCAAAGAGTAATTATCTTTAATAGTGGGAGAAATTTTGTCTCCAATAAAGATGTGTTGAACAAATAAACTATGTATATACTTAAGATATTATTTTATAATATTATTTGAAATAAGTCTTGTCAACTTTTTAAAATGTGATATGTAATATGAAAATTGGTTAGAAAACGTGTTTAAGAAATTATTATTTAAAAAATAACCAATTAACTATAAGTATTCAAACAGGTCTATTTGTTGTCTTATATGTCAATAATAATAATATAATAAAATAAAGTTATTTTCATGTAATTGAATCACTTCATCAATCTTCAAAAGACAAGACAAAGAAAAACATTTACCACCTAAAATAAAATTTGTGAATTCACTCCCACCAACACCTGAGATAATTGGAATGATATTCATAAGTAAATTCCATATTGACAGGTTAATTTGCCTTTATTCCCTTAACGTTTAGAGTTTCTATCACTTTAATCCCTAATATTATTTTTCAGATACTCAAGTCTCTGGACTAACAGTCAAATCTAGCGATGTTATTCTTTTGCTAAAATGATAGTTTCCTTTCCATCCTCAATTTTTCATTTAATATTGTTGAGTCATGCAACAAAATGAGATAACAAAAGAAAATGAATCGTTAAAAATATGAAAGAAAAAAAAGATAATGATATTCGTATAAAGATGATATTTTTTGAAACAAAGTTATACGGGTATTTTTGTCAAAATGTGCGACAAAATTGAGGTGGATTTAAGGAATGGACTTATGTGTATAAAAAATAACATTTGGGACTAAAGTGATAATGACCCTAAACGTTAAGGAGGTATAGTGAAATTAACCCTACATTAACATCCCTCCTCAAATTCAAGATGGTTTAGCATTGACCAACTAAAATTTGGAAACTAAAGCATGAAAACATCCAGGAGGATGCACCTTCTTGAAAATATTAGCAGCCTGGTTAAAAGAGAAAGTAAAAGAAATTTCATTATTCTTAACATAATGTACTGGCAATCAAAATGATAATTTGTTTCAATATGTTTGGCACGCTCATGAAAAACATCGTTATAGCTGCAATCTAGATAGCATTTATATTGTTAACATGAAGTATAGTGGGAGATTCATGAGCAATACCTATCTCAGATAGTAATCAATGAATCCAAATAAGTTCTTGAGTAGCGTCAACAATAACATGATACTCAAATTCGGTACTAGATCGAGAGACAAAAATTTATTTCTTACGGCACCAAAATATAAGAGAGTCACCTAAAAGAAAACAGAATCTAGTGGTCGAGCACCTATCAGTAGGATTTCATTCCCAATCAACCTCAAAAATAGGCATGCATGAAAAAAGAGGATTGAGAAGAAAATAGAAGCCCATGATACAAAGGTGTTTTGGATATATCAAAGAATATGAAGAACAACTGCAAAGTGAGAACTTCTTGGGGTAGTCATAAATTGACTAACTATATGGATAACATAGGCAATATCTAGATAAATAACAGTAAGATACCACCTACCAAGCTATCGATAAAGAGTTGGATCATAGAGAAGGGAACCATCATTAGAAGTAAGATTGTATTTCTGAGTGTTAGTCTCAATAGGAATAGAGGCAGTCTTGTTGGCAATTAATCTAGCATGAGCAAGAAGATCTTATGCATAGTTAGCCTGTATAAGACAGTAGCTATTAGATGTTAAAGATACTTCAGGACCTAAGAAATAATTAAGAAAATCAAGATCTTTCATCTCGAAATGATGATTCAAATATTTCTTGAGTTTAGTAATGCCAGTGAGACCATCTCTAATGATGATTATGTCATCAACATAGAGAAGTAGAAGAATGATACCATGAGCAAACTGATGAACAAAGCAAGCAAAATCATAATTAAGGACTAAATTTGAAACCAAATTATTCAACTATGTGACTGAATTTAGAGAACAATGATCTAGAAGCTTGTTTGAGAACACAAAGAGCCTTACAAAGTTTATAGTCCTTGTTAGGATCTACAGAATAACTTGGTAGTGATTGCATATAAACTTCTTTAGAGACACCCAATTAAGAAAGGCATTTTTTAAATCCATTTGAAATCTAGCTCCAAATGTCACACAACGGTAATAGTAAAAAAAGATTTTAACAGAAGTAAGGCAAGAAACTTGTGTAAAAGTTTCTTCGTAATCAATGCCATATTTTTGTGTTAAACCCTTGGTAACAAGATGAGTTTTGTAGCGATCCACTCTACCATTAGAGTGAGTTTGGATTTTTTAAACCTACTTACACTCGGTTAAAGATTTATTTAAAGAAAGGTCAACCAAATCCCATAGTTTGAATTTTCTCAAAATCCTGCAACTCGTCAGACACAGGTTGTTGCCAAATAGGATTAGAACATGATTCTCTATAAGATGTAGGTTCAAGTAAGGAAAGAATAGAAGAAAAACAATGAAAATCACAAAAATGATTGGAAGGTATTCTTACCCTAGTAGATCAGCAAGTAAACAGATGTGGTGATGCAATGGGAGACTTAAGAGGGGTAGAAATGCTATGGCTGTTAGCTAGACCAGGATCATTGGATGGAATGACATTGCAGCCATCAGAGTTTAGTATGTAGTTACATCAGGAACAGACCCTGTGGAAGGAATAGTATCTAGAAAAAGATTTGGTATGGGATGAGTAAATAGAGGTGATAAAAAATGAGTTAAATTAAACATAGACATCGAGGAAAATATCGTATGTTAACAAAAAATAACATGACAGATTAGTTGTAACCATTTAGATTGAGGACCCCAATAATACTAATCATTGTATTCAATACCGTGTTGTAAAAAACAACACAACCTAGGCCGTGCTTCTGATTTGGTGTATTCATGGCTTATAGAATAACAAAACAAGCACACCCAAAACGTTTAGGTTCTTGTAGTTTGGAGGAGAACTATTCAAACGTTTATAAGGGGATTGATTATTAGCAACAGGAGAAGGAACCCAGCTGATAGTGTATACAACAGTAAGAGCGGATTCACCCTAGAATCGCTTTGGACAAGAAAAGGTAAGTAGTAGAGCATGAGTGGTGTCAAAATTCTGTCAGTGTTTATGGTTAGTATAACAGTTTTGATGGTGACCTGAAGTACCTGGACAAGAACGATAAAAAATGGCGCCTTGTTGATGAATAAAGTTTAGAAGGGAATTTTCTGTATATTCCAAGGCATTATCCGTACGAAAAAATTTAATGGATTGACAAAACCGAGTTTTTGACCATAAGAACAATATCACGATAGATATGTTGTAATTCAAACTTATTTTTCATAAGATGAAGCCATGTGTACTGAGTAAAATCATTGACAAAAATGTGTATAATACCTAGATGCTCCCATTTGGGTATTAGAAAAGGACGCCAAATATTTGAATGGATTAAATCAAATGGTGAATATGGAATAGAGTCACTAGTGGGGAATGATAATGCATGATTTTTAATAAGTTGGCTAGAAACATAATCAATAGAGTCATTTTGTACTGATCCTAATTGACCACTAGAAGTTAACATTTTAAGTTGAATCAAGGAGACATGTCCTACATGAGAATGCCAAAAGCTCAATGACGCAATGGAAGACGAAAATACTGCAGATTGTAGGACCTAGAAAGACAAAGGATGTTTGTGGTTGTCTAACTCAAAGAGATGCTCGACTTTACAACTGGTTTCAAAGAATTGTGAATTGCCTAGTCTGACAGTCTTGTAAACAACAACCAATGATAGAGAAAAAAAATCAATGCCAAAATCAACTAGTTAGCAAAAAGAAACTAAGATTTAAAGTTAAATTCGGGGCATGAAGGGTTTCAGCCAAGGAAAGGGAACCTGTAGATATGGCGCCCATGTGACTAACATGCATAGATCCATTAGCAGTTTGAATGGATGGTATATGTGGGTGTTGTTTGGAAGAAAAAATAGTAGACTTAGATGTTATGTGATTTGAACAAGTAGAATCCAAATACCAACCAGAACTAGGAACAACAGAATTTACACTATTGTAAGAAGGAACTAGTTTAGAGAGTAGCTGTTCGATGACTAATTCAAGATTATCAAGTGTTACAAGAGTTGAAGAACATAATTTAGGACTATGGGTTACTAAGCATTGTAAGAAAGGCCATCAGAGCAAGATTGAGAAATAAAACCGAAGCACTAAAGTCAAAGTATGGAGAGCAGAGCATCTTATGATTTGATTTTGAAAAAACCAAGGACATAGTTGGATTCAATAGATCGAAATTAGATAAGAACCAAAGTAAACGGAAACATAATTGGGTTAAAACAACCCGAAAAAGATGGAGACAAAGTAAACCGAACCGGATCAAACTAGGTGAAACAGGCCAATAGACCAGATGCTAAATTGGATAGAATTGATGACGTCTCATCCACGTGTGACAGAATTGATGACATGTTCTCCACATGTGACGATGAGTGGCGGTAAATAATCAAATTAACTGACTTGTCGGATGAGGTGGTGGTTGATGTGCGGATGATGTGGCTAATGATGTGGGAATTAACGTTGACGTGGACACCACTAGGCTTTGCATCGTAGATGATGTGGCTAGAGAAATAATAACCATGGGAGACAGCGTGTCTTGAAAACGAGCCTTTTTTAAATAGAACTGAAAGCATATTTCTAAAACCTGCTTTTGGTCATTTTTAAACTTGAGACAGACCCGTTTAGCAGACATGTCAAACAACGGGTGGATAGTGCGTGTGGGCATGTGAGACACTTTTCAGTGATGGAAAAATAATCAAATCGATCAAAGCAAGGTTGGGAATAACTGAATGGTAATTATGGAAACTGAAACTAACTGGAAAATGATCAAACTAAAGACTAAGAGTAAGAGCATAAACTGGGTATTATCGGAATAATTTTGGAATTAACTGAATAAGGGAAAGATCAGGGCCCAAGATGAGGCTTTGATACCAATAGAAGATATGTGAAAAAATGTTGTATTAATCACCACACTAACAATAGTACAAGATTTTGCCTTTATATAGGCAAGAATACAATCTATCTAGGGAAACTAGTCAATAACAACAATAAGAGATAGAATCAAGGGAATGAATATACACCTCACTTAAATATGTATAGTTCACACATATATATTAACATTTTCCGTCAATGTAATAAACCATACCGTCAAACTTTCCTTTATTCCATCCTTTATATACAAGAAAGAACGGCTCGATGGTGCAGCTTATTTAATAATTAATTTATAGAGAGAAAGCCATTCATTTTATTGTTTTATTTTTGTTGTGTAATATATTAAGCAACTTGCACAAAATTCATTCCAATGCACTTCATCCACTGGAGAAAGTTTTCAGAAAATAATTATATACAGATTCAAAGTGAATATAGGAACCGTCGAGTATATATGGCAATGTAAGGAGGTTCATTTCCCATAAAGTTGCCAATTGCCAAATTGCATGGTTAATTAACCTAGAAATTGAAAACAATTAAAAATGATCCGCTAAGATTATTTTCGTCTCTTACAAGGAAAAAAAATTAAAAAAAAAGAAGATAATTTTTGTCGCGACCTATACGCGTAAATTAGGTTCTAACTTCCAAAGGGATAGAGTAATACGCATGCGCGGGTATTTAAGTCGGACCACATCCTTGCACTTGACCCATTAATTATATAGCAACTTGAAAAGTCACAGCAAGGAACAATGATTCCTCTTTTATGCTTTCTGGCTCTAGTTATCACAGGACTCACTCATTGGGTTTATAGGTGGAGAAACCCCAAGTGTAATGGGGTATTGCCACCTGGTTCGATGGGATTTCCAATTATTGGAGAGACACTCCAGTTCTTTTCTGTACACCCGCTTGAAGGCGTTCCTCCCTTCATTAGCAAAAGAGTGTCAAGGTAAACTAATTAGATGTCACGTATTCTTACACCAAATATTACCATTTTTTTTTTTCTTTTCCATGTCTAACAAAGAACTGATCATGGATTCCAAGTATTTCGAATTCTTTCTTGTTCATGAATTATTTTAAATTGTGTTTGAATGGAAAGATTTGGGTGAATTTGATTTGAAATCTTGGTATATAATAAGTTATTCAAATAAGTTAATTAATTTAATTAATCTACCAACAAGAAGAGTGTGTGGTTTAATGGTTAAATGAGTGAATTTGAAATTTGAATAGACCCAAATTTCATGTCATTTCAAATCTTTCCTTCAATTCAAATCCATTCATTTCAAATATTTCCTTCAATTCAAATCTATCCATCCAAACACAAACTTGAATTATTGTTGAAACTCGCAACTCATCATGTCATTTGGGTGTTGTACGAAATTTAGAAAATGAGGGCCTGTTTCTTTCGTTAGAAAAATTGTATGAGATGAACGGTAACTGACCTTCGAAGAATTATTAATTGAAAATTAGAGCAGTGGTAGTGATTAGTGAATACCAATAGATGATACGGTCTATTTGGAGTCCCTTTCAATAAAAAATCACGAGGATTGTATTTACATGGAGGGATTTGAGTGGAATCTATTTTAAAATATTCAAACAAGTTAAATAATTTATTTAAAAAATTGAAATCTACTAAGAAATGTGTACAGGATTTTAATGATTAAAATGAATAAATTTCAAATTTATTTTAAATTTTTATATCGTTTCAAATTTATTGTGGCTGCGTTTGGATATTCTTGGAGAGATGTGAATGAATTTGGATTTCAAATACAAAATCCCTCTAGTATTATCCAAATAAGTGAAGAAATTTGATTAATCCAACAAAAAGTGGGAGAGAGATTCTTATAATTAAGATGGGTAAATATTAAATTTCATATTATTTTAAATCCACATATTTAAAACATACATTAATTTTTTCTTTCTTTCTACAATTTGCTCTAGTCATGGCTTCTGCCTGTTGAAAAATTGGATCTATTCAAATGTATAAGATCCAACTGCAACCAAAAGGCACTTGCTTATGTTATGTGTATTTTTTAAAAATTTTTTTTTTTTCTATTTTTTGTTCATCTCATTGATAGCTTCTTTGGAGTAATCAATATTACATTTCAACTCTTCTATGCTTTTTGGCGATATCAGATATGGGACATTTTTCAAAACAAGTATAGTTGGGCAACCAGTTGTAGTTTCTACCGACCCCGAAATTAATCACCATATTTTCCAACAAGAAGGGAAACTTTTTCATCCATGCTGGTATACAGAAAGTGCCGGTCAACTTCTTGGCGAGCAAGGTTGGTCTGTTCACAGTGGAGCCATGCATAAGTATATTAGGAGTTTGGCACTGCGACTTATAGGCCCTGAGAGCCTAAAAGATGGACTACTACCCGAAATGGACGAAATGACTCAAAAGCATCTGCATCTTTGGGCAGGTCATGCCAACATCGACGTGAAAGAGGCAACTACAACTGTAAATAATCTTAGCCTGTAACTTATGATTTCTATTATATTTAGTACAATATTATTTATTCCAAGTTTAAACGGGATTGAGTTTGAACAACAACAATAACTAAATGGGGCAACTACAAGAATGCTATTGCTTTATTACATTATACGGTCTTATTTTCAATTTTGGAATGTCCCCCTACAAATGTCATCGTACTAAAGGTTGACAGTTTACAAAGAAAACTTTACAACTTTACCCATTTTGAACAAATAAATTGTACATTCCATGCAAGACCAAAAGGCCAACAGAACTAGTTTTAAAGGGCATGATTGGACAATAATTTACTGTTAGAGAAAAGTAAATTTCTAAAACTAGTTGGATGACAAAAATAATGAGACAGAGGGAGTACATGATTGAATTTGAAGACTTAAACAACAACATTTCAGAATATTTTTAAGGCAATATGGAGGAAAATCTTAAGTATAATTTAGTCAGGAAATCTTTTTTTCTATTAATTTACAAAAGTTACTTAATATTTTGAGCTTTATATTTATAGCGTAAAAGAAGCTGAAACGGTATTTTTTTTTTTCTGAGACTAACTTCACTTGACACCTTTAAATATTAGAATAGATCTTGCAATATTTGGAAACCTGAAGATTTATTCATGATAACAATAAGTACTATACATTTGTCTTTCTCACTTTGACCGATCAAAGGTAACGAAATTTGGATGGAAATTTTGCACTTGAATAGCGCATCAGTTCCATCTTATTTTATTTCTTTAGGAAAGAGACTGATTATTATTGTTTGAATAGGAATAGTTCCTTAAGAGCATATTTTCAGTTGAAGAATTAATTTATCAAAATATAACTGGATAAATGTTGTAAAATATTGTAACATTTTAGTTCAGTAGACAAAGTGTTTCATCATAATAGATTAGCATTTCGAGGGTGCTCAATGGAATTAATTCATTAGCCTTAGAACATCTATCTGTTTATGTTCTTATTGGCTGCTTTATTATCTGTAATAGATGATTTTCGCATTAGCAGCAAAAAAGCTACTGTGTTGTAATGAAGAAGAGGCTTCGAAACTGGGTAGGGAATTCAAGGACTTTTCAAATGGTTTTATTTCATTTCCTCTCAACGTTCCAGGAACTGCCTGCTATGCTGCTTTGAAGGTACTGTATCCTCCGCAATCAAACTTAGACAGTACTAATCTTTGGCATTAATCACTCAGCTGACTGCGTGAAACATAAGAGACTCTTAAAAAGAAAAAGGACTGATTCCATTTTGCTCCTCACAACTTAAACGCAATTCACAGACAACTTTGCACCCACAATTTTAGTTTCGTACATTTTGCACACCTAACTTACAAATCCCTTCCACTTAATTTTAATTTTCAAAACCATCATCAAATTTAAACTGAATCTTTATGCGTATAAAATAAATTCAACAAAATGTACAATCACCTACCAAAATATTTTGGATCCACATATGAAAATTCTGTTAATTTTGAGACCAATACATAAAAATTAAACAGAATTGAGAGGGATTTGAAAGTTGATGATGCAAAAATAAAAATAAGGTATAAATTTTGATGTAAAGTAGAATTATTTACAATTGTATGAACTTGTTTTTAACTTGAAAGGAAGATGGAGAGGGTGAGAACCAGTGGCAGAACCACATTCAAGTGGGAAGGGGGAATCGCCACCACTCAACTTTGAAATTTTTTTAAAAATTTTAAATTTGATCCTAGAATTGAACCCTAAAATTTGTTTATGTACTAAATTTGAAATTTTTTTGAAATCCTTAGGTTTCCAAATAACATATATCCATCCTTTTTAATTCTGTTATTTAGAGATTTGAAATCTTTAGGGGTCAAATAAAAAAAATTTATTTTAAATTCATTTTTCAAGTATATGTATAAAAGTTGAGCAAATCGTCTATTTTGTATAGTATATTATTTTACATTGTAAAAAGTTACTACAACAACCATAATGTTCATATATTTACATACAAATAATTTATTGTATAAAAAAGTTACTTATACGCACTTGTTAAAGTCGCTAACCCACTAGGGGTCTTGGAGCTTGGCTTTGAGCAAGTCTTGCTACGGAGTGAACATGAAAAATAGTAGAATTACGTTACTTTTAAATTATCTAATGATTTGAAATACTCACCTGTAGAGTGAGTAAAAAATATAATTTTTGCTTGGTTCAGTCCCTGGTGAGAACGGAAACCTTGGTTCCAAAATTTTAAGGAAAAAAAAACAGAAAAAAAGAGCTTTTAACTGCGAGGTTATACCCAATTTAAAAGATAAAGGATCTTACCTGCATTAATTTCTTAACCTTGTTGCCTGTGTAAAATAAGCCATGGCATCCGAGTAAGCACACAGAAATTGTGACAATATTAAATGGGGATAAAAAAACCTGTATGGTCACTAAATATTTTTATAACTCATTTTTGGTCATTTAATTATTTTTTTCAAATTTTTCACTAAGTTATTTTTATGGTTCATTTATAGCCACTCAACTATTTTTGGCTTCAAATCACCTAGTAAAATTTTTAAAAAATTTAATATAAATCATTAAGATGACTAAGTGTAATATTTATATAATGGTTATTAGTGTACTCTTTTAAAAGTTAAGTGGATAATTTAAAATAAAAAACAGTTCAATGACCATAAGTGAATCATGATAATATTTTAATAAAAAAATTTGAAATAAAATATAGTTAAATAGTCATAAGTGAATTATAAAAATAATTTAATGGTCATACTTTTTTACCCTGACAAGTATGACACCTTAGAATGTGAAAATTCTTTCTTAGTCATCGCACAAGCAGAGGTGATTATTTATATAACAACAATAGTTAGATTAATTATCCATAAAATTAAGGCAGCTCTAATCTGATCAACAACCTTAGAATGATGCCTGTATATCACTATGCCCTCGAACCTCTTAATTCCTCTCTCTCATTTGTATAGGGTCGCAGAACTGCCATAAATGTGATAAAGAATACATTGGACCAGAGGCGATCTTCAACAAAGAGAAATAACCAAGATTTCTTAGATCACCTACTTGAGGAAATGGAGGACGAAGAAGCACCTCTAAACGAATCAATTGCTGTTGATTTAGTATTCTTATTATTCTTTGCTGCTTACGAAACAACCTCTTCAGCCATTACTTTAGCTATAAAGTTTCTCAATGATTACCCCGAGGCGTTAAAAAAGCTAAAGGTTTGTACATTCGTTTTTTCTGTTCTTTTTGGCCAATTAGCCAAGCAGCTCATTATTTTTCATGAGAGCTTCCTTTAAAATTAATTAGTTTACTCCATCTACGTAGGATCACCAAAAAACAAAAATCGAAAAAATAAGTCTACGTAATCAAACAGAACACTGGAATTTCATTTATGCAAAATAATAGAGTTTAAAAGACTAAGACTGAAATTAAAATAAAGGACTAGTTCTATTTTGTACCCTTCAACTTATACCCGATTATCACGTTGTACCTGAATTTAGTTATGGACACTTTGCATCCCCGACTATCAAATTCATCTGACTTTAGTCCCTTTTTTAATGCAGTCACAAAACTTAATGGAATATTTATTTTTGATGTACACATCCTGCTCAATTTATCGTTATATAAAATTTTTTATTAATTTTAGAGACAACATTAAAAAATGACTGAAATAGGACGAATTTGAAAGTTAGGGATTCGAAGTGAAAATTGTTGTAATTTAAGGGGTGCAAAATAAAATTTGTCCTTAAATTAAAACTGACAAATGAGGGACCTAATTTCCTTTTTACTTTAATTTGTTTGATTGATAAATTGATGAGATTGATAATAGATTTCACCATCATCTAACCACATTAATGTAGCTTAACTTATTGACAACACTGACTATCAAGTTCTCAATTCATTTCTGAAATATCAGGAAGAGAACGAGACAATTATTAGAAACCGAGAGAAGAAGGAATCAGTCTTCACGTGGGCAGAGTACAAGTCAATGACTTTCACTAATATGGTGAGTTTCCTCGAAAGATTTTTCATATTATACATTGGCCGTGGATCCCATCGAAATTCAACTTTTCCTATTCCATATTTTACAGGTTATAAACGAAACAGTTAGGCTGGCAAACATTGTTCCTGGAATTTTTAGAAAAGTGATGGACGACGTCCAGATAAAAGGCAAGTTAGATGCTAAAATATGGCTGGAATATGGTTATTTCTTTAATAATTTTTAAGGAGTCATTTAGTTGCTAAAATTATTTTTGTCTGTAAGAATTAGAAATCATTTTAAGTTCCAACATTTTCTTTCTTAAATACAACGGATAATTTCACATTCTTTCCTTAAGGTTTAACATGATTGGATCATTCCAAAAAAAAGTTTGACATAATTGCAGAAATTTCCCTTCAATTCTCAGAAATTACACATACCTCATTTGGCTTAATAAAATTAGAATAGTAACCATCACTAAACATTTTTTTTTTTTTGAAAGAAACTACAGGAAAAATATATAAAAATTAATAAAATAAAAAAACCTACCACCGCATTCTCCCATTCTTTGTCTCATTCTACCCTTGTGTGTATTAAAATTTTTTGTTGTGGTAGTTTTGTGTATTGTTTTTATTGAAACTTATTTGAGTGTGTTAGCTAGTCTGTATGTTATTACTGAGGATAGTGAAGGTGTAGTGGTGGTGGTGTTTGTGTCTGCAACATGGAAGGCTTTGGCTAGCAGTAGTGGTGGAAGATTTTGGCAAATTATAGAGCAAGGATTGCGTAAAAGGTTATTTTTAATCTTTTGTCAAATATATTCTAATTTATTTTAAGAAATTCTCTAAAATTGCGCTAGGTTTCTTAGAGTTGGAATTGAATCATCAATCTTGTAAAATTGTAAATCTATGAATTGTAATTATAAAATATTAGAATTCCTTCGTTACGCAAACATATAAAATTAAAATGGAATTCATTTAGAATTCTAATTTAGTTGCTTGAACGGAAAAAATTCAATGAGAAATAGAATTCATTATATTTGGACTTTTTAATTCCCTCCAAAACAAAAAATATTAATTAGCGGAATTTTTTGAAGAACAATAAATATAAATATATGCCTAAAACAAAAAATTACAAGAATTGGAATTGATTATATTTGGAGTTTTTAATTCCCACCAAAAAAAATATTAATTATTAAAATTTTTTGAAGAACAATAAATATATGCCTAAATCTTGTACAAACTTTTTAATTACTACTACAATGAATATCTTTAAACTCCTCCTTTGACTTTTATATATTGGGATTATTACTAAAATATATTATGTCCTATAAAATCATTTTATTGTAAAATTACAAACAATAAATAACTGAAAATAAAGATGTGAAATACATAGATTTGTTTATATTTGAAATTGTTAATTCCTTTAAAACAAGAAAATATGTTAAATACTAGTAAATTTTTTAGAAGTGAAAACTTGTCTAAATTTAGACAAAATTTGTGTACAATGAAAATCTTTATATTTGCAAGATATATACATTCTGTCATTTCAAATTCTCATCTTAGAAATTAAAATTACATAAAAATGTGTCATACAAGTTCACAATACCAAAAGATAATGTAGTTATAACTATCTTCCGCCTTATAACTTATGCCAGCTCCCATCTTATAGCCAAAAACCTACCCTCAACTCATAATAATCTCTACGAAGATAAATTCATCAGACAATTACTTTCAGGACATCAGAATCACAAGAAATTTGAATCACAAAAATTCTCTCAAGTTCGCACCAAATATCATCCTCATCGGATTGTCCATCTTTCCAGGCTCCCAACTCCACGAGCAAATATAATTCTTTATAGTTGGCACCAAATATCATGATGCTTTGGAACGTGTATGAAAACAAAATAAGCCGGAAAAATACATATATGCAGAACTGTAACCCAAAATTGGTAATGTGACTACCTCTAGTAGTTTAGTATAATCATATAGATTAAGGGAGAAAAGAACAAATTATCAAAAAGTGTAGTCCTTATCAAGGCTACATTCGCTGTGGCAGCCCACAACAATGAAAGCATCAGATTAAGATAATTAACAACCTATAGTATCTTGACACCATGTAAATCTATATTGGCAAATTACAGCAATTGATCACCAAAAAAATCATGTGCTAAATAATTGTACATCCATATATGAGAATAGTAACAACCACATAAGGAAGAATTAACCATCATTTGACAGTAGACCTGGCCGAAGCAAAAATTTTCGATTGGATATAAGTACCTAGTTTTATATACTTCGAACATAGTAGCCCTAAACTATATGTTCGCCTTAAACTATAACTGCGATCAATGGGAAGTTTAGGTATCAATTATTAATATAATCTGAAAACTTGAATGTCTCGAGTTGAAATACTAGTCCTGAAAAACTGTGGCATATGACAAAGTTCTACAGCCTTCCACAGCAAAAAATCAAGCCTCCACTTCTCATGGTAACACAATATGCAGTAGACAACAAAGCTCCTATTTTAACTGCATTGCCTTCTTGACCACTTGGCCATATCATCAACCCTCTAAATTGTTGTATTATTTAAGTACTTTGTATTATTTAATACTTGGAAGGTGAAATTTAGTTTAATAATCAATACATAAGAAAAACGGTTGCTCACCAAACAGGATTTCTCATTTATAGTTCAAGTATTTTGAAAGCTTTAATCAACACAAACTAAGTAGAATACAACTTCGAAAATTCTCAAATCTCTGTATTGTTAAAACTTTAATTTGCAAATAATATACTAGAATCTAGATCCTATAAGATGCATAAGTAATCCCAAATCCCAATCACACAAGCAAGAGGCATGATCTATTCTACTTAAACTAGAGTACACTCAAAAGCATGATGTGCAATCATGTGAAAATATTTTGTTTTTCGATATGCTGAAGCTGACTAATTAATGGTTTGAGGCATCCCAGAAATAAGAACATGAACTTAACAAGAAGAGTCTGCAAAAGAAGAGGGGAAAAAAAGATCTTACCAGTAAGAAGAGGGAGTAAAACTTAAAAAGAGATGGAGTAAGAGACTTGACGTTAATGATTTTAAAGAAGGAAAATAATAGATGGAGTACCTATTGTCTACTTTAGATGTTGATTCTCAGCCATAGAAATAAGCAAATACGATAACTATTGTCTACTGTCCAAACGATACCATTAACTTTACACACATATTTTTTTCTTCTATTTGACATTAGAAATAAGTCATTACTATAGTTACAATTGAATTCTATAATTACCATAAAAAGAAAAAGAAAAATAAATGTGCACTTGTCCATTAGACTGTGCCAGCCAACAATTTGTTCACTAGTTAAGTATTGCAACAAATGTGAAATGTTGTGTTGCATTAAGTTTCTGATAAGTTCATTATTATTTGACTTTTCATTTTGCCAACAGTTATTTAGTCTTTAACATTTATAATTTTTCCACATGATTAGACAGCCTCATAGCTAAATTTGGCAAAATAAAAATTACCACAATGCAAGGAAAACAATTTGCTTTGAAAATCTTTGAACAAGGCATATGCAGAACATGGGCTCGAGTCAAGGAATTTCAAAACCTATAATCTAGCAAAGACTTGATAAAACTGAAAGTCCACAACAAAATTCTTAATATTTAAAGATTCAAGAACTGAGCTACAATCAAACTGGAGGCATATATGTATAGGGAGTCTCAGTATTACCTCCAATAGTCAAGCCTTCCTTCTAATTTCCTTCAACTCAAGCAACAACAGTATATCATGAAACGTTAAAAAAATTTCAGTAAAAAAACAACACCTTAACTATTATGATACAAAAAAGTTCACCCAAGAAAAAAAGAAAAATACAAAAAAATTAGAAAATCTCAGCATGTGTTTTTTTTGTATCTAAAGTAAATGAAGATACAAAAAGCACAAAACCACTTGGCTGTGAGCTTTCGGAACCCTAGATTCACTGGCTAAGAGGAATTTTCGAAAACCCTGGATTTGAGAAGAAGAAAAATAGCGAATCATTTGAGATTCATTACCTATGAGGAGTTTTCCAAACCCTAGATTTCCTTCGCCAATGACAATTTGAAGTTGATCAAAGGTGACTGGAGGTAGGAGCGGAGAAAGCAGAAAGGAATTGGAGAAACAAATGGTAAACAGAGAAGGGTAAGAAGAAGAGTCAAAATCGGATGAGGAAGAACATAGTCTGTTTTTTAAGAAACGGTGGATGGTATATAAATAATTATGAACTATACAAATTGAGTAACTAGTCAAGTTCGAGAGATTAGATAACTTAGTCTAACCAGCAAGGGAAACTATTTTCCCACATAATCAACTATAATAAATTGACATCAAAAGAGGCTAAATTCCTAACTCTAGTATTTTCAGATTTTGAAGTCCACAAAAAAGAGAAAGCAAGTGAAACGATCACTTAAATGAATGATATCTTCCAAAAGTTTGTCTGGTTTGAATCTACACAATCTCTTTTCTGGAGCTTTTGGATGATAATTCTACTGGAAGAGACTAACACAATTCTGTTCCAAATTGCTGATGTGCTTTAATTAAAGAAGTTCTAATAGTGTCTGCTTCAATTAAAACAGGATCAGTAAGATCTTCACCCTCTTTTGTCCAAACTTTTAGAAGCTTGTCATTAATGTTAGTACTAACAATCTCATAACCAATTCTGTTTCTGATATTGTTTACTGCTCTGGCAATCTTCACCATAATAGTCAATTGTCGATCCCTCATTAAGTCCAGATGTAGATTAGATGTAATAGGTCTCTCAAGGCTTCTTTCCTGATCAGGTTGAGTAAGACTCCTATATTCCCACCACTCATCTTGTGCTTTACGCATGCCCTTCACAAATTTGTCCCTTCATTAAGAAAAAACTATTTGTTCTTTTTTTCCAAAGTTGCCAAAGGGTGAGTATGTTAACTGTGAGGTTGGATGATTCTTCATCTTTTTTTTGTTCGGTGGAAATTATAACCATGTCCTACCAAGTCCAAAAATCTCCTCTGTACTCTATGAGTCCATCCCAATTGATGCGAACCTCAAAGATAAACTGATGAGACTCGAAATCATTGTGGAACCCAAAAATGCCTAAATATATCCGGGTTAATGGATTTAAACCCATTGACTAAGCAATCAAGAATTTGAAGTATCTGTTTTCGACTGTACGAGATATTGACGTGTTATCTATAATTAGACAAGAGTTGATAGTGTTCAAGATAAGTAGTTGCAAGAATCAATCTTAAAAGATACCCAAGTCTTTGGAAGACAAGATGGAGAATTTTCTCACAAAGTTTTTTTTTTTAATATTGATGAATGAATAATCAGCTGGGGTTGTGTTTCTAACGTAATAAGGGGTTGACCAAACCTTATAAATAAGGCTTAATATTAATAGGAAATAACCTTGTCAAATCCTAACAGATTTAGGTTTGATTGGAATACTAGATATAAAAATAGCAAAACTAACATTGATATAGGTTGATATTTTCACCTCAAATAAAACAAAAATCGTATAAACAAATGCTGAAAAATAAATCTTAATTTAATTAGGAATAGATGGCCGAATTGGTCCTTGATCCATATTAGGGTTTCCTTCATGAAATTCTTTAATTCTTGGACTTCTTGGAGTTGGACTTCTAAAACTTGCACGGGCATCTTAACTTGAACTTGACTGAATTTGTGGCCCCCATTTGTGAATAATAATGCTTGTTGGTCCAAAATCTCCTTGACAAAGCCCAGGATGTCTTGGTGTAAGTTCTTGGTCTTCGGCCTCGTGATTGGCCCCAATTGGAACTTGAATTGGATCCATTCCTTGAACTTGTTCCACGACCCCATAACTTGTTCCTTGGCTCACGTGTGCATGATCTCCTTCCCTTTTTAGATGATTCGTCCTTGAATCGTTTCCTACATCAAAATTAAAAGGAGAAAGATCAAGTAACATTAAATGTTGCACTAAGATTATACTCACTAGGAAGGTCGATCTTGTAAGCATTGTCATTAATTCTTTCTAGCACTTGAAATGGTCAATCCCCACGAGAATCCAATTTAGATTTCCTTTTGTTTGAGAATCTTTCCTTTCGAAAATGTACCCAAACACAATCTCTTGGTAGGAAGACCACTTGCTTTCAACCTTTATTAGCCTTTGTGGTATTATGTTGGTTCATTTTAAGCATTTTTTGCCTAGCTTTCTCATGGATAGATTTGATTAACTTAGCCCTTTTCTGTCCATCAAAACTGGTTAGTTCCTTCATAGGCAAAGGAATCAAATCTAAAGCTATTAGTGGATTAAAACCATAAACAACTTCAAATGGAGAAAAACCAGTTGAAGAAAGGATAGCATGATTCTAAGCAAATTCAACAAATGGTAAACAATCCTCCCAGGACCTCCAATTTTTCTTTAAGATAGCTCGCAACAAAGTTTCAAAATTTCTGTTGACCTACTTCACTTTGGCCATCAGTTTGAGGGTGATATGCAATAGAAAATAGCAATTTAATACCCAATTTTTGCCATAAGATATGCCAAAAGTGACTCAAAAGCCTGACATCTCGGTCACTAACTATACTCTTAGGAACCCCATGGAAATGAACAACTTCCCTAAAGAACAAGCCTACAAGATGCACAACATCATTTTTCTTTATTACATGGTATGAAATGTGCCATTTTAGAAACTTGTCTACTACCACAAAAATTGAATCATGACCCTTTGGAGTTCTTGGCAATCCTAAGACAAAATCCATTGACACATCAAATGAAAGGTGACTCAAAATAGCCAAAGGCACGTAAAGACTATGTGGATTAACTTTGGACTTAGCTTTCTTACAACCAAGACACTTAGCACACACATGTTCTACATATTTGCACATGTAAGACTAGAAAAAGTATTCTTTAAGCATATCTAATGTCTTGGCCATACCAAAATGACCCATGAGACCTCCACGCCTGTGCTTCCTTAACTAGTAGTTCACATAATGAGCAATAAGGAATGCACAATTTATTCTCACAAAAAAGATAACCATCATGCTGATAAAACTTATCAAAACTATTCAACTTATATGCTTCAAACACATTTGAGAAATCAAGGTGTTAGCACACAAATCTTTTATATGTTCAAAACCAAGAAACTTAGTGTTTAGTGTTGAAATCAATGCATATCAACAAGACAATACATCAGCAACTATATTATCTTTTCCTTGTTTATATTCATTTCAATGAATTCTAACCAACGTGCATGACGTGGGTTCAACTTACCTTGGCCCTTCAAAAATTGCAACGACTCACGGTTCGTCCGAATTACAAATTCTTTGGACCACAGATAATGTTGCCAATTTTGCAGAATCCACACCTATCGTAAAGCTCCTTATCATATGTCGAGTAGTTCAATGTGAAAGAGTTGTTTAGCTTCTCACTGAAGTATTCAATTGGATGTCTATCCTACATCAAAACAACTGCACCTATACCAATACCAGAAGCATCACATTATAATTCAAAAGTTTTAGAAAAATCCAGTAAAAGTAAAATAGGAGCAGTAGACAACTTAACCTTTAGCGTATGAAAAACGTTCTCTTGTGCCTTACACCACTTAAAACCTACCTCTTTCTTGATTATCTCAATGAGAGGGGGGCAACTTTAGTACTAAAATCTTTCACAAACCTATGGTAAAAACTTGCTAAACTATGAAAACTCCACACTTCAAATATGTTACTAGGAGTCGGCCAATCACTAATGGCCTTGACCTTTTCTCCATCGACCTCAATACCTATTGAACTAATAACAAAACTAAGAAAAATAGTGTCATTCATGCAAAATGGGCACTTTTTCATATTAGCATAAAGTTGTTATTTTCTTATAGTTTCAAGTACTAGACGCCCGTGAACAAGATGTTTATCTAATAATTTACTGTAAAACAAAATATCATTAAAATAAATAACAACAAATTTCTCGATAAATGCATGTAACATCTAAGATATGGTTCATTAATCTCATGAAAGTACTTGGTGTATTTGTTAAACCAGAAGGCACGACTAACCACTGATAAAGACCAAATTTGGTATCCACTTCATTTATACAAAGTTGGTGACATCCACTATTTATATCAATTTGAGTGAAAATCTTAGAACCATATAATTTGTCTAGTATGTCATCAAGACAAGGAATAAACTGGTTATACTTTACCATAATGCTGTTTAACGCGCGATAGTCTACACACTTACACCATGACCTATCTTGCTTTGGCACCAGAATCACCGACACAGCACATGGACTCATACTCTCCCACATACGCTCTTGAGCCATTAGTTCAACTTGCTTTTGAATTTCCTTCATTTCCTCCATAGTGGTTCTATAGGCGGGTTTATTTGGGATGACCGCACCCGAAGCAAAATCAATTTGGTACTCAATATACTAATACGTGGCATGCCAGGTGGAGTCTTTTTGAGGAATACATCATCGAACTCTTAAAAAGAGAAAACAAAAGATCTCGGCAAGACCAGATCAAGGTCAGACTGCACAAAATAATTTGGTTTAAAAGTAAGTAAAAACACTGGAAAATTTAAACTCATAGCTGACTGAACCTCTTTGAACCCTATAAAGAAATTAGCTTTCTTTTTGACTCCTTTCCCTTAGAATTTTCAAACTTAACCAATTCACTTTTAGGGTTTTCAGATTTAAGGGTGTCATTAGGGCTTTTCACTTGCTTACCCTTTTCCAGTCTAGCTTTTTCCTTATAGTATTCATCAAATGAGTTCTTTATGTACAATTGCTCTTTACTCACTTGATGTGGAGGTAGTGGCTTAAGTGCAATCTTTTGGCCATCTTTAAAGAATGTGCACTTGTTAGTATGGCCATTATGGTTAGTGTATTTATCAAATTGCCATGGTGTACCTAACAAAATATGACACACTTGCATTGGCGTAACATCCCACAAAATTTCATCCTTATACTTTTCAATAGCTAATGAAATTAAAGCTTGTTTATTTGAGTTACTTTGACCTCACTACATTCATAAAGCCACTGCAATTTATATGGATGTGGATGCTTTAGACAAGGCAAACTCAATTTTTCGACCATTTACTTACTCACAACATTGACACAACTACCACCATCTATGATTAAACCACATGCACGACCTTGAACAACACATTTGGTAAAGAAAATATTCTCACGTTGTACCTCATTTTGGTCATCCTTTGTCTGCGTATGAAGTGCCTGCAATACTACCAAGGCAGGTATCTGAGAAAGATCCTCTGGCTCTTCTTCATCATTGCTAGGGCCCATCAATACTAGCATGGTGTCATCTTCATCGTCACTCCTGTCACTTATCACTTCATTCCCTTGCATGAAGAGTCCACACTTGTTGGGGCAATCATTCGCATAGTGACCTGCTCCCAAACAACGATAACACTTAATATCACAGTACATTTGTAAGTGTTAGAAGATGCTCCTTTAACTAAGGAATCTATAGGATGTTTAACAGGTACTTATGCTCGGATTCATTATTTTTAGGATTAGTTGGTCTATTTTGAACTTCATTAGGCCAAGAAGAATTATTGTTAGACCAATTCCTATGCCAATTAGTGCTAGACTTACCTCTAGGTTTACCAACATTTTTAAGTTGCCTTTCCACTTTAATGGCTTTTTCAACCATATCCTATAATTCAATGTAATGATGCAACTCTACAATGTTGGCAATTTCCCTATTAAGCCCACATAAGAATCTAGCCATAGTGGCTTCTCTATCCTCAACTACATTAGCCCTCATTAGACACCTTTGTAGCTTCTTATGATACTCTTCTATAGATTTACTACCTTGCCTTAAGGTTTGCAAAGTTTGGTGCAAATCACGATGATATGTAGAAGGTACAAATTTTTTGTTTCACACAGCTTTTAAAGATGTCCAATCATTAATTAGTGGCTCTCCACACCTAATTATATTGGTTTTAAATTGATCCCACCACTCTAAAGCATAATCACTAAATGATGTCCTTCAAAAGCCAATTGAGCTTTCTTTCGTTAAGAGTAGTTATGACAATAAAAAATAACCTCTACTTTCTTTTCCCAATCGAGATAAACAGTAGGATCGTGATTATATTAAAATGTAGGGATAGTCAATTTAAGGTTACCAGTATCATCGTCAACCTTACCACTTTCACGCACATGGCATTGAGTCCTCGACCTCACACCTATATCATATAACTCATTGCCAAACTCTTATGAATTGGAATCATAATTGACATACGTATCTCGACGAGCTTGTTGGGCTCTATGAGCATAAGGCTCAGCTCGACTAACTTCCAGAGATGTCTCAATCATCCCTTTAGCTAACATCTCAAGAGAGCGTGGAATACGTTCAAGAGTGTTGGTCCCAAAGCAACCTAAGAGGGGGGGTGAATTAGGTTTCTTAAAAATTACTTTGAGAAATATTGAGATTTTCAAATTGAATGCAGATATAACAAAATCAATAGAACAGTAAAGTAAAGAGAGAATAAATTAAATACAATCAATACTTCCAAGCTAGCAAGCTTGAAGTATCAAATCTCTTGAATGCTTCACACACTTGGTGAGCCAATAATCTTTACAAAGTTGGGAAGTTCTTACTCACACTAAGAATTTTTTAGTTGAGCCAAGAATCTTACTTACAACCACACTTTCATACAAGATTATCACTTCACTCAAAGTTGAATTACACTCACAATTGCACACTAATACAACAAAGCACTATAGTCAATTTGCACTCAAATTACTCTTTTCTAGGGCTTGTATTCAATGTATTAGATGTTTATTTCAGGTTATTAAAGCACCTATTTATAAGAGCAATAAATAGTGGTTTCAACTACTTCCTAACGGCTAATTAATGTGTATAAAAAAATTGGTCGTTGGGGTTTAATGTCTGTAAGAGATAGTGCACGGTAGACGGTCCTGAGAGTCCGAAGGAAAGGCAGTAGGATCCCATTCTTTCTGCCAGTTCGTTCGGATGATGCAATGCGTCCGAGGAGTTTTGACTTAGTTCGGACGGTTCTGTGCGTCCGAAAGATCTGTTCCTGCAAAAGCTTGTTTTACAGAGTTAAGTGTTCATGTCCTCATCAACATAAGGTTTGGAAAACATCAATCTCCCCCTTTTTGATGATGACAAACCTCAATTGGATATGACTAATCAATTTGCAATATATCATAATTGGATATCAATTATCAACATATCAATCATATCAAAACACAATTATATAACTACTCCCCCTTTTGACATCAATCAAAAAGACTCCCCCCTTAGATCATGCAAGTAGTTTGATAGAAATGAAACAAGTTTAATACATCCAACTGAAAAGTTTAACGGTGCTAGAGTTAAGTAAATACATAACCAAGCCACAGAATTGCTGAAAACCAAAAGAAATACTGAAAGGGTCTAATAAGCGAGAACTGAAAACAAAGTACAAAATGGGAAAAAGAACTAATGGGAGTCATTGCGCTTTTGGAGCGCTTTTTAGTCTTTTGTCGTTTGGATGGAACATCTTCAGCAGTGGCTTCACTGCCATCCTCCTCTCCGGTACGACGTTGCATGATAAAGTCAAATGTGCCGTCAACATCTTCATCATCGTCGTCATCGTCATCGGCAGCTCCTTAAGCAGCTTCTGCATTGTCTTCACGTGTATGTTCATCTTCAGGTTCATCACTGTCGGAAGATGACTCAAGTGGATATTCGAATTGAAGATCAGCAAATTGAACTTGAGCTGAAGCAGACATGCCAAGACTGAGTGCTTCTTGGAGAATCATTTGACGAGTTTCAGGTCGTTTTAACTTTTGATTTGTGCGATGTTGAAATGAACTGACTTGAGTACTTAGAGAGGTGAGAAGTCCACAGATATGTGAAAGAGATGGTTCAGAAGTAGATGGTTCAGATGTAAGTGGAGGTGGTTGAGGAGCAGGAGAATGAGGGATAGTAGCAAAATCAGAGGTGGAGGCATGGGATTGTGACTGTGCAATATCAAAGGCTGCCTTAGTTAGCCATTGATCGTTGAAAAAATGGAGGCCTTTGCGTTCTGAAGGACTCGTCAAATGGGAGGATCCAAGGAAATTCTCAACTCTGGAATGTTGAGGAAATCAAATTTTAGTGAGAAATTTAAGACACAGGAATGTTTCTTCGGGTATCAGTGAGAAAGTCTCTTATACATATCTAGAACCTAATAAGATACAGGTATCTACTGATGCCCCTTGGGTCTAATGCTAATGTAATTATTTTTTTGTGTTTCTTCGATGTGTATAAGATACCCGTCAGTTGGCAATAACAGATTTGTGACAAGGGTGTATAGAATATTAAGTTCAGGAGCGACCAATGTAGTTTTGGCTTCCGAGGCCTGTTTAAAATGAATGTTAAAAATTGCTCTAACTTCATCAATATCAAACTGAGTATCATCAGCGGGCCATTTGTCTAACGAAAAGAAATAAGAAAAATCAGTGGAGCAACGGATTTGAGACTTCACATTCAAAAATGGTGTTAATGATGTTTGATGAAATCTCAAGATCAGTGTTGTTAACACGAGAAATGAGAATGCGAAAGTAGGACCTTTCCGAAGATTGGCCGTGAACTGAAGCACCATGTCATGATAAATAGGTAAATCAAGACGCACAAGATGACCCCAATTTTGTTTCTCAAAACAAGATTTGATAATGGGAAGATTATATTCATCAAATAGACTATGAGAAGCAGGACGTTGAACGATTATAGATTTACTGAGAAGGGAAGTATACCGTTCGGATGCCTTGGCATCGAAAAATTTTGATAAAGTTGGAGTGGTGGAGACTTGAGGATTGGCTGATGATTCTCCTCGTACTGGAGCCTTCCCTTTAGTTTTTCGACCCCGATTTGCTGTAGAGGAACCTCAATAGATTTCACACATCGTAATAATAGAAGAGAAAATTGAAAAACGCTCTAGGACTGGTGAGATTTTGAGGAAATGAGATGGTGGATGTCTCGGGGAAATGAGATGTGATTTAGGTGATAAGGGCTATGGGTAGGATGATTTTCCAATCAATTTTGGAAGAGAGAGTGGGAATTTGGAGGGGGTAGTGGAGAGAAAAAAATTCTCCTGAGGGTTTTCGGGGGAGGGGGTGAGTCCGAAACGGCTAGTTTGGACGGTTTTAATCAAACAGGTTTGTTTCGTAGATGAACTATTGCTAGATTCTCACAAAAAATCCTGTTATGCAAAGTCAAGAACAGACGGCGGGGCGAGCTGCGTCGAAGTTCTTTCGGACGATGCTGCGTCCGAAGATTTCGAGAGTTTAGAAAAAGAAGAATATTGTTCGGACGAATATGAGCGTCCGAGAGGTAATGAGATGCTTTCGGACGATCAAGAGTGTCCGAAAGAAAAGTTGTTCGGACGAAGGAGTGCGTCTGAACTATGAACCTATGCCAAATTTATCTGTAAAATCCCCAAACATTTTCTGAGCGATTCAAAGCAATCTAGAGCTAAGGGTTTTGTAAAAATATCAGCCAATTGATATGAAGTAGGCACAAAATCAATACGAATTTCCTTTTTACAAACGAGGTCTCTAATGAAATGATGCTTCACATCAATGTGTTTGGTTCTAGAGTGCATAACAGGATTTTTTGTGAGATTAATTGCACTAGTGTTGTCACACAATATAGGAACACAATCAAAAATTACACCAAAATCTTTCAGAGTATGTTTCATCCAAAGAAGTTGAGCACAACAATTTTTCAGAGTATGTTTCGGCTTCAGCCGTAGAAAGAGAAATGGAATTTTGTTTTTTACAAGAGAAATGGATCTTTGTTTTTTTTCATAAACAAACAGCAAACATGATATCTGGTCTACTGGCAGTTAAGTAAAGTAGATTTCTGATCATACCTCTATAATGTTTTTCATCAACACTATTACCTTCTTCGTCTTTATCGAGTTTGGTTGAAGTACACATTGGCGTACCAACTTGTTTGCAATCTTCCATACCAAATCGTTTGAGCAGCTCCTTTGTGTACTTGATTTGTGTAATAAATGTTCTTTCCTTAGTTTGATGAACTTGTAGTCCGAGGAAAAATTGCAACTTGCCCATCATACTCATCTCAAACTCTTCTTGCATTAATTGTGAAAAATCCTTGCACAAACTTTCATTAGTTGCTCCAAAAATAATATCATCAACATAAATTTGAACAATTAACAATCCTTTCAAATCCGTTTTTGTAAAAAGTATGGTGTCAACTAAACCTCTTTTGAAACCATTTTCTATCAAGAAGCCATTAATCTTTCATACCAAGAAGACAGGAGCTTGTTTCAAACCATATAAATCACTCATCAATTCTGGAAAGTTTGAAAACATAATTTGGAAGATTCTTATTTTCAAAGCCCGGAGGTTGTTCGACGAAAACTTCTTGGTCGATAAAACCATTTAAAAAGGAACTTTTGACATCCATTTGAAATAATTTTAAATTATTGAAAAATGCAAATGCAAGAAACATGCGAATGGATTCTAATCTAGCCACGGGTGCAAAGGTTTCATCAAAGTCAATACCTTCTTCTTGAGCGTAACCTTTTGCAACAAGTCTAGCTTTGTTTCTTATGATCTCACCTTTGTCATTTTATTTGTTTCTAAAAACTCATTTAGTACCAATAATGGGATGAGAAGAAGGTCTTTCAACTAAGGTCCATACATTATTTTTCTCAAATTGACTAAGTTCATCTTGCATAGCATTAACCCAAGATTCATCACTCAAAGCAACATCTATATGTTTAGGTTCAATGTGAGAGAGTATTGCACAATTACTATTCAAAGGTTTATGAGAACGAGTAGTTACCCCATCGGTATAGATCACCTATGATTAAATCTTGATGATGACTAGAGACAAATCTCCAAGATGACAGCCCCATCATTTTGGGCATCCTCATTCTTTTCATCATCAATTTGATGGTTGTTGACATTATCGCTTGATGTAATCTCTTGATGATCTCCATGAATAACGAGCTTTTCGAGCTCCTTTAAAATACCTACATCTTCATCTTCACATAATTTCTTTGAGATAACATCATTAGTTTCATCAAATGTAACATGCACAACTTCTTCAATCAAAAGCGTTCTTGAATTGTAAACTCGGTATGCTTTCTTGTCACTAGAATATCCTAGAAAAATTCCTTCATCCGATTTTTTGTCAAATTTTCCAAGGTTTTCTTTGATTTTTAAAATAAAGCATTTGCAACCAAAAAACTTTGAAATAGTTCACAACGGGTTTTCTACAAAATATGAGTTCATAAGGAGTTTTATTTAAAGAGGATCTTAATAAAACTAGATTCATAACATAACAAGCCGTGTTCAACCGCTTCGGTCCAAAAGTATTGTGGTAAGTCACATTCACTAATCATAGTTCTAGCCGTTTCTTGAAGAGTCCTCTTTTTCCTTTCAACAACAGCAAATGTTGAGGGATTCTAACAACCGAAAACTCATGAAAGATAATGTTGTGCCATCTCAAAAGTCGGGAAATCCCCCAAATTTAAATTCGGCACCATTGTCACTCCTTAGACGAATAATTTTTGTATCCAATAAGTTTTGAATTTTGGAAAAAAATTTTACAAATTTTTCAAATGCTTCATTTTTGTGAACAAGAAATAATACCCAACTAAATCTAGAATAGTCATCTACGATAACAAATGCATATTTGCAACCACCTAAACTAGCATATTGAGTAGGTCCAAATAAGTCTAAATGCAACAATTCTAAAAGTGTATGAGTAGACACAAAATTCTTTGGTTTAAAAGAAACTTTGACTTGTTTACCAAATTGGCATGCATCACAAAAGAATTTTTCAAAAATTTCAGTTTTGGACAAACCTCTTACCAAATCTTTCTTGGCAAGTTTTTCAATCAAATCCATATTAAAATGACAAAGTCTTCAATGCCAAAGCCATGGATCATCTATGGAAGCGGTAAGACATTTTACAATGCTATTGCTAATTTTATCAAGATGAATCACATACACATCATTGTGCCTAGTGCCCTTGAATAAGACAACATGATTTTTATCAAGGATAAGACATTCATGCTTGGTAAAAAATACATATTAATTTTTGTCAAAAAGTTGACTAACACTTAATAAATTATAGTTCAAATTATCAACAAGAAGCACATTCTTAATCAAGGTTTCACCATTTTTACCTACATCACCGATGCCGATTGATTTTGCTTTATTGTTATCTCCAAAAGTGACTTTTCCACTGTTTTTGGATGTGAGATTTGTGAAGAAAGAAGCATCACCCATCATGTGCCTTGAACATCCACTATCTATGAACCACTTAGCATTGTTGGTGATGTTAAGTACCTACACAATCTTCCTAAATCAATTAATAACTTTTGGTACCCATGTTTTCTTGGGTCCATTTGATTTAGTGAAATTGCTTTCAATCCATGCAACTTTCATTCCAAGTTTTTCATTCTTCTTGACATAACATATATTCTTAACATGTCCATGTTGTTGGAAATATCTACAAATAATGCTTTTATTAACATACAAAGATGATTTTGGTTTTACAATACATAAGTCATCCCTTCTAAACATGACAAAATTTTTGTTGATAGCTATATTTCTATTTCTTTTCATATCAACAATATTTTCTTTCTTTCTAATTAAGAGAGCATTCAAATCATCCATTATTTTCTTCAAGGAGGCTTGTTCTTCCTTGACCTTTGATCTCACATGCATTCTTTTCTTCAAATCACGATTTTCTTGTGATAGCCTATTGTTTTCATTCACAAGTTTAGAGTTAGCATTCAATAAAGCATTTGACTTTTTAACTAACTCCTTATTTCTAGCATATGATTCCTTTAAGCTATCATGTGCAATTTCAAAATGAAAGCTTCAAGATCATCTTCATCATTTTCATTGTTGGAGTCATAGTTAGAATTTACCTCATCATCTCCAATGGCCATAAAGGCCATTTGTGCCGACTCCATTTCTTCTTCAATTTCTCCTTCTTGCAATCATCCCATGTGATTTGAAAGTCATTGAATCTTGGTTTTCTTCCTTCCTTCTTTTTCTTGGAAGGACACTCATTTGCAAAATGACCGAGTTGACCGCATTCAAAGCTTTTCGTTTTGAAGGTTCAAGAGACAGCCTTGACTTCTTTGAGACAAATTATTTGAATTTGTATAACCTCTTCTCATTCTTCGTTTGTTGATGTAATGTTTGAGAAATCCTTTAGTGACGAGTGCAAGATCTCCTTCATCAAGATCTTCATCTTCTAGATTGATGGAGCTATTTTTATCTTTCTCTTGAGAGGTCTTTAGAGCAATGCTCCTTCTTGGCCTTGCTTCTTCATCATCCACACCCTTGGCCATTTAACTAGAGTTCATAAGATGTAAGCGAATTGATTAGTGATTCAATAGGAATTAAATTTAAATTCTTGGCTTCCTCTATAGCAATGGTTTTGGCATCCCATTCTTTGGATAGAGCATTTAGGATTTTTCTATTTTTTTCACCCAAAGAGTACTCCTTACTCAAGGCTTCAAGATCCTTTATAATGTCATTGAACCTGCAGTACATTTTGTCTATGTTCTCATGTGGTTCATATGTGAAGGAGACATACTGTCTCTTATAAGTATGGTATATAAAGGAGATCTGTTCCTAAACTCGTCTGTTCCTGTGAATTTCTTTCAACTTATCCCATATTTCTTTAGCAGAAATGCAACCCTTCACGCGAGTTGATTCATTTGCATCCAAGGCATTATACAACACATTCATGGCTTTTGCATTCAATGTCAAGTTTGCCTTGTCTTGTGGAGTGAGCTCATTCCTTGTCTTTTCTCTTCTTCTATTTGTGTGATCATCAATGATAGAAGCTTCAAAAGATGGACCTTCATTGACAACATACCACAAATCAATGTCAATAGATTGCAGAAATATTTTCATTCTATCTCTCCAACTAATAAAATTTGCCCCATTAAACATAAGGGGCCTAGTAACGGATTGACCCTCAAAAAATAGAGCATTGTTGGTTGCCATATTTCTTTACTCAAGAGCAGTTTAAGCAATATAATGAGACCAAGCTCTGATACCAATTGTTGGTCCCAAAGCAACCTAAGAGGTGAAGTGAATTAGGTTTCTTAAAAATTACTTTGAGAAATATTGAGATTTTCAAATTGAGTGCAGATATAACATAATCAATAGAACAGTAAAGTAAAGTCTCTTAAATTAAACAATCAATACTTCCAAGCTAACAAGCTTGAAGTATCAAATCTCTTGAATGCTTCACACACTTGGTGAGCCAATAATCTTTACAAAGTTGGGATGTTCTTGCTCACACTAAGAATTTTTTAGTTGAGCCAAGAATCTTACTTACAACCACACTTTGGCATACAAGATTATCACTTCACTCAAAGTTGAATTACACTCACAATTGCACACTAATACAACAAAGCACTATAGTCAATTTGCACTCAAATTACTCTTTTCTAGGGCTTGTATCCAATGTATTAGATGTTTATTTCAGGTTATTAAAGCACCTATTTATAAGAGCAATAAATAGTGGTTTCAACTACTTCCTAACGGCTAAGTAATAAATGCACAAAAAATAGCTTTTGGGGTTTCGGACTCCGAAACCCCTGAATGCGTCTGAGGCAGCGTCCAATCTTCTTTCAGTTTTTATTGCTCTTATAAATAGGTGCTTTAATAACCTGAAATAAACCGGTAATACATTGGATACAAGCTTTCTCTTATACGGTCTAGACCGTCCGAAAGACAGGTCGGAGTAGGACCGGACACTTGTACCTGTTTCATAAACATTAGACCTGTCTCTTACTGACATAGTTCGGACGGTTCTGTGCGTCCGAAAGTCTGTTCCTGCAAAAGCTTGTTTTACAGAGTTAAGTGGTTCTTCTTCATGTCATCATCAAAATAAGGTTTGGAAAACATCAAAGAGATATTGACATTTCAACCACACGGTATTCCAAGGCATTAACCCCTGAACTTTTCGCTTCTTGAGACATGTTAAATCTGGAAAAATAAACTAAAAAATAAGGAATTCAAGAATTAGGATTAGTAAGAACTAAGAAGGACCTCATAGCACTCCCTGAGTGTTTACGCTCAAATTTAAAGATTTCATATAGTTTCACTCATGTTTCATTCAAATCTAAGACTTTAACCCTATAATGAACTCATCACTCTTGCCTTTTTCCTCTCGTTTAAATTCTACTCAAAGTCTTTCGTAGACTTGACAACACAAAGCAAGAATGACCCAAACAATTACCAACACTTAGAATACAATCAGTAGTTATAGACTAATGAAGTAAAGAAATATCAAAGTAAGGGCTGATCAATTTAACAAAGAATGTACACTATGCAATTTAGAAAGTCAAACAATAAGAAGGTAAAACAAACTAACTAGTTTCAGACTAGAAAGAATTAACCTGAGAGAACAAAGGTATTTGTGGTATTTAACCAATTGTTTTATGTAACTCGAGAGCAAAATATGGACAAAATTGATCAGAATATAAACAAATTTCAGTCAAAATTATGCCTTAGGAAGGTAGGAAAATTGCTTGCAGTACTTTACTTCAAATCCCAATAGGAAAAGGACTAGAACTATTCCTAGTTGGAAATAGGAATTAGTGTAATCTGAGTGGAATAAGGATTCAAATCAATATTTTATTCCAACTAAGAGAAGGATTGAAAATATGCAAGAATATGGAACAAGGAATTAGCACAAAATTACAGTGATTCAAGTGAATATTTTATTCTAGGTAAGGCAAGGATTGAAAATATGCAAGAATATGGAACAAGGAATTAGCACAAAATTTCTAATGCAAGGGCTTGGAAACCCTAAATCGACTAGGGTTGGCATTCGACCTATTTTCTCTTCTTTTTTTTTTCCCTCACTTATTTTTTATACAACTGGTATAGCATGAATTCCCAGTAAGAAAATACCTTCAAAACTTGGCACAAAACAGTCACATAATTCAAAGCACAAGAAAATCACAACAAGGAAACCCAAGAAATGGTTAGGGTTGAATGATTTTTTTTTTGGATTCTTTCATAGAGAAATATGCACAAAATCAGAAGCCAATCCCAGCAAATTTTGCATCAAAATAACGTTGGGAAGAATCAAGACCAAAGCATCAACTAGCAAAACCCTAAAAAAAGGGGTTTAGGTGTTTTCTTTTTGAGTAAGAATTTTTTTGGGTCAAAAGAACACAACAAGAAAGAATAATATATGAACAACTTCTTCTTTTTTTCAAATGAACAGTAGCGATGAAAGTGATTATGAATAGTAACGATGAATGGTAAAAATTTCTTTTCAATAAATTGAAAAAATAGAAAGAAGACAATTTAAAGATGTATGAAACAAAAAGAACAGACGAGTTTAGGAACTAGATCTCTGATACCACTCTGATACAAACCCCACAAATACATTGACCAGATTCTATCCAAAATCGTTATGGAACCCAAGAAAGCCTAAACAAATTTGACTTGACAGATTCAAATCCATTGATTAAGAAATCAAGAATTTGAAGTATCTATTCTCAATTGTATGAGATATCGACCCATTGTATATAACGAGATAAGAACAGATAGTATTCAAGATAGGTAGTTGCAAGAATCAATCTTGCAAAATACCCAAGTCTTTAGAAGACAAGTTGGAGAATTTTCTCACAAATTTATTTCTAAATATTGATGAATGAATAATCGGTTGGGAGGTATTTTTAAAATGAGGCTGGAAAAACCCTATAAAATAGGCCTAATACAAATAGGAAACAACCTTGCCAAATCCTAGTAGACTTAGGATTGGAATACTAGACAGAAAACGACTAAACTAACATTGATATTGGCTAATATTTTCACCCCAAATAAATCTAAAATCCTATAAACAAATGATGAAAAATAAATCCTAATTTAATTAGGAATGGATGGCCGAATAGGGCTGTGGTTCTATGTAAAATTGGGGTTTTTTTCCGTTCATCAAGCTCTTCAATTCTTGGACTTCTTGGAGTTAGACTTCTAAAACATGGACGAGCCTCTTAACTTGAGATTGAATGAATTCTTGGCCTCCATTTGAAAATAATAATGCTTGCTAGTCCAAAATCTCCTTGACAAAGCTCAGCATGCCTTGGTGCAACTTCTTGGCCCTCGACCTCGTGATTGGCCCCGATTGGAACTTGAATTGAGTCCACTCCTTGATCTTGTTCCACAACTCATCACTTGTTCCATGTCTCAAGTGTGCATCACCAATTCACAGGAGCCAACATCCAAGTCTCTTTGGCAAACACATAGAAGAAGAATTTGTGCTCCAAAGTTTCAATTGATCCTTCACATCTGTTACATAAAGGACTGCTTTTATCTGTTCTCTTGTAGAACTCTGCATTAGTTGGCAAAATTCTGTTCAGACATTCCAAAGAAAGTGTTTAAGCTTTTGTTTGACATTGAGTTCCCAAGTGAACTTCCACAAGTTCTACTTGTTTCCCTTTTAGATTCAAGCCTATGTTTCTTTAGCTCCTCCTGCTTCTAAAACTCCTTATATGTAAAGTCAAAAGTATAAAGACCTGATGGAAAATTAGCCCAATATATTCTGTCAGTCTTTCTAAACAAAGAGATAGCAGTGTTAAGTATATTAGCCACATCAGTAGAACAGAAATTCTCCTTAATGACTCTAGTATTCTACTTTGTACCCACTATGAGTTGGTTAACTTTATGCACAGTACAAGTACTAGGTCTATAAGTAATCACTTTTCTCCCATCCGGTACTACTAGACACCTATCTATCCTCCTAAATATTTATTGTCTTGCATCCCCCATTCTCTAAACCCATTCCTAACACTACAAAGACTCTGTCAGAACCAAGAAGAATCTTCAGGAATAACAGAATCAAAGATAGAGCAACGGGGGAAGTATTTAGCGCTGAGAACTCTAAATAGAAAAAGTTTAGGGTGAGTAATAACCCTCAAGATTGTTTAGCCAAACAAGGCCTCATTGAAAAGTTGAATATCCCTAAAACTCAAATTCCTCTTCAATTTAGAATTAGTCATTTTCTCCCATTTCATCCAAAGCATTTTTATGCTCATCCGCAACTTCCCACCAAAATCTAGCCACAATGTTCTTTATGTCTTTACAAAGGCTCCTAAGAAATTTAAAATAGAACATAATATACACTGGCATAGCCAAGTAATGGATTTCAAAAGAACCTTTTTTCTAGCCATACTTAGAAAATTATTTTCCCAACCTTGCACTCTCTTAGTTACCTTATCTTTAACAGCTTAAAAGTTTGTTTCTTAGACTTGGTAATTGTTGGTCCCAAAGCAACCTAAGAGGGGGGTGAATTAGGTTACTTAAAAATTACTTTAAGAGATATTGATATTTTCAAGATGAAATCAGTTATAACATCTGTCAGTTATAATAAATGGGAATAAGAAAGGCTTTAAATTAAAGAGAGAATAAATTGAACAATTCTATACACTGTCTCTTATACACATCTAGATGTGTATAAGAGACAGGTGTGAACACTTGGTGAGCCAACAATCTTTACAAAGTCAAAGTTTTACACTAAGATCTTTTAGTTGAGCCAAGAATCTCACTTACAACCACACTTTTATACAAGATTATCACTCCACTCAATGTTGAATTACACTCACAATTTCACACTAATACAACAAGGCTCTAAAGTCAATTTGCACTTCAAATTACTTTCTTCTAGACTTGTATTCAATGTATTAGATGATTTTTCAGTTCTTAAAGCATGCTATTATAAATAGACTGTCTCTTATACACATCTAGATGTGTATAAGAGACAGGTGTAGATAGGTTTATAGTGTTGGGGTTCGACGTCCGATGAGGATTGAATGCGTCCGAGGAAGCGTCCGATCTACTTTCTTCGTTGAGATGCTTCGTTCGGACGTCCGTGCATGCGTCCGGTCCTTCGTCCGACAGAGGTTTCGGACGGTCTGAAGGCCCGAGGAAAAGGCAGAGAGTTCCATTTTTTCGCAGTTTGTTCTGACGATGCAATGCGCCCGAGGTGTTTTTGACCTGGGCCGACGGTCTGTGCGTCCGAAAGATCTGTTCCTGCAAAAGCTTGTTTTACACAGTTAAGTGTTTATGTCATCATCAAAATAAGGTTTGGAAAACATCAGTAATAGCCATAGGCAAACCCAAATAACACCCCTGGGAAACCAACTCGTCATTAAAGTCTCTAGCAAGAACCTAAAAAACACCCCACAAATTTTTCCTATTTTGGATCACCTTCCATTGCTCTTTCCTGATTTTTGCATCTGACCTGGCATAAATACCTATGAACCACCAATTTATGTTTCTAGAATCAAGTTTGACTTTAATAGTAATGAAGTGGAAAGGATTGCACTAAGAATAAGATTTTTACTCCAAAAAATAGTCATTCCACCGGCCTTTCTGCAGGAATCCACTACATGCCTATTATCAAAATTTATTCTTCTTTTAACCTTATCTATCACTTCTTTTTTACTGTTTAGTTTTAGAAATGAAAATAAGATCTGGAGGGAAGAGAGAAATATTCTCCTTCAATTGAGGAATTATCTAGGGACTTCCCACACCCTGACAATTCCACACCAAAACTCTGATTGGACACGGGGGCCCAAAATGTCCCCTTCCCTAGAAAAGTTGCTAAAATCTCAGAATTTATACCTGTGAATTTTTGCATCTTCAATTATACTTTGATCTCCAAGTTCATCTCCAGTACATCATCTCTTAGAGAATTTTTTCTCTTGTGTTGAATACCATCAACTTGCATCAGGTTAGTGATATCAGAACAAGTTTCCTCATAGTCTGAGGTAACATTCTTGCTTTCCTATTGTTCTTCTTTTGCTTCTTAAAGCTGGAAGCAGTTGATTGCCCCAAATAGGAAAATTCAGTCATAATTGAGGGGCTATGACACCTTTCATTGGAGACATTTGGTCTTTCCTCAACAATTTCACTATCTTTCTACAATGATCCTAGATCTAGAGTCTTCTCCAGATAATATTGTTGTTTTGCACCTTCTCTCACATCTTTGTGCTCACCAATTTCACTCGGATCATTTACTACCATGTTTGATTGCTGTTTCAGAGCTGAGAATGAAGCCATCTCCTTATCAATGCTCCTTGAATCCATTTTTGAGGTAGATGTCCTACATTTAATAGGGGTATCTTACAAGACTATGAGTTCATTCGCTTTGGTGATCCTTGCTGCACTTAGATCATCTATGAGATGGAGCTCTTTGGAAATGCAGAAGTTTGCTTGTTCTCGGAAAAAATGTCTTTCCTGGTGGTAGAGTTATGTTTGCCAACATTTTCTTTTAGCTAGCTACCATATGATTCCCCCTTTTCCTTGCTTCCATTATCCCACATAAACTGGGTTTTCTCTGAGTGACCTATGATACCACAATGATAGCAAAATCAGGGAGTTTCTCATATTTGAAGCTTACCCACTTCCTGATCCCTTCAACCCTCACTGTAGTATCTCAAAGAAGTGGTTTGTTGATTATCAACTTCGACTAATAGCTTCATATGTTCACATCTGTTCCCCTTATTTGACTCAATATCGCATCTTTAACAAAATGGAAAATTTATCCAATTCGTCTTCTTACTTCTTTAGAGAACCAGTGAAGATAGAAATTCCTAACTCGCACCCAAAAAGGTGATAGGTTAAAAATTCTCACATTTCCTTCTTTCTTCAGTTCCCATTTATGGATAGATAATAATTGATCCATTTCCTTCTTTATTCAGTGCCCATTTATGGAACGATAACAATTGATAATCCATAACCCACAGTCTATTACTTAGAGTTCTAGTCATGTCATTTTCCAAACCAAAAGTAAACTGAAAAGTAATTATACCAAGTTCAACATCTAAAAGATTTTTAGGATAGCTCCAAACCTAATTTACAAAGTTCTTGACTCTAACAAAGTTTGCCTGCTTTTCTCCGATAATTTTCCCGATCAAGCATTTCTAAAGGCTGCAATCTCCTTTCGCAATTCCTTCTTCTTTACTGTTAAGGTCGGTACCTGAAATTTCCTCTGTAAAAAATGAAAGCTCTACATTATTTCTTCCAACTCCTCAACCATCGCAAAACCAGACAAAAAAAAAAAACCAGCAGATCTGGAGAGTTGAACAGCCCAAGCCCTTGAAGTAAGAAAACCTATGAACAAGATTTGAAGATAAAATAGAGAGAGAAAGAAAAAAGGTGAAAAGGGAAACACATAACAAGAGGACCCTAATAAAAAGAAAATAAACACGAAGGGATTTTTTAATTTAAAACCATTTTCAAGATTTAAAATTACAGAAAAGCAAAGCTCACAAATAACTAGTTTACAACCGACACATATATTGCACCTGGAAGCAAACCAAAATATAAAGATTTAAAGAGAATAAACCAAAAAAGTTTGAAACAGAAAGATACAATAAATGTTTGGATCATAAATGCAGAAGACCAAATTTCATTTTGTACAATTCATTTAATGATTCAAAACAGTGGAAAAAGCATTAAGAGCATTTCTGAAGAAATTTTGAAAAAATTTGAATGGTGAAAAAGATAGGGCAAAACTCTCCCTAGTGCGAGAAAGGAAACTTTCACAAGCGAGAGCAAGAAGGTCCACTCTAATCTAATCAATAAAAGGAATCAAACAGTTTGAGGAAGAACATAGTTGACTCCTTAATTTTACACTATTTAATATGTATAGTTGACTCGTTTCTTAAATTTACTCATTCTAAGATCCACGCATGATCATCTATTGAGGGTTTGGGTATCAAATTGGAAATGGAATTTTTTGGGTCTAACTAAATAATTAAACCCGTACAATTGGGCCCCTTTAGAATTGGATTCAATTCTACCCAAACAACAAAAATAGAATTGGGACCTCCAATTTTAATTCCATAGTCCCAATTCCCGGGAACCAAACACAGCCTAAGTGGTATTGTAGTTGGTATATACATTTGGTTTTTAGCTTTGCTAGCAAAATGGCCTTTTTTTGTTGAAAACACTAATAAGGGGAACTTTTTTTTATCTCTTAAATGTTGAGTTTCTTTTATTTATACCAAAACTCACGTGACGGATGTGAAAGTATCCATACATAAAAGTGGTTTATATAGAGGAAAATTCATGCCTGCAAAAAATAATTGACAACGATGACAAAAGAAATCTTTAAAAGGAAGTAAGATCAGGAAACTATTTTTTGGAAGATTGGTAACATATATTGGCCTCCTCTAAGATTCATGATATATATTCATATATCTAACCATCTATTTTAAATTTTACTTGGATTACATTTAACAACTTATTCCACTCGGAAAAATCTTCTCTCATACTAGTTATTTAGAGTGAATGAAATATTGATTAATAATTTGCATACCCTCACCCTAATACTATTTATATGGACACTTTTAGAAAATTTTCAATACTTTTTCTTATATTATAATTACAAAAAGCATTGCTTGTCTAGCATGTGAGCCCATAATCTAGAATTGTACATAAACATATCATTGAATTCACCACCGAGAGGATATTAATTGATGTATCAGGACCTAAAAAAATATGTAACATAATACGAAATCTAATAAAAAGTAAGTTTAGCATACAAAACAAAGTGGGGGAGGTACACCAAATCTCCAAATCCACATCACATTTCTTTTATTGGTGAAATAAATTGATTGGTATAAAAAGAAGTATAATAGGAAAAATATGACAGAAAACCTGGAGCCGTACATATATATGTAACTATGACATTCCTCAATGTTATTTATCCTTTCATTTCGAAACAATTTTCTTAAATTATGTAGAAACACTGAATCTATTTTGGAGATTTTTTTTTTTTTTACAGGTTATACCATTCCAGCTGGGTGGACATTGATGGTATGTCCACCATCTATTCATTTAGATGCAAACAACTACAAAGATCCTTTTGTATTTAATCCCTGGCGATGGAATGTAAGTGAAATAAAGCAGAAGTTTTCGGTAGTCATGCAATAATAGGAGTAAAATAAAAATTTCTGAATTCTAACTTCTTTATGAAATATTTTGGATATATAAAAAGGGACAAGAACTACATGTTGGGTCCAAAAAATTTTTAGCTTTTGGTGGAGGCTCGAGACTTTGTGCTGGTGCTGATTTTGCAAAAGTTCAAATGGCCATTTTCTTGCATCATCTCGTCACTAAATATAGGTGAGTACTACAAAATATTCTGTTTGTGACTGGCAAAGTTCTTTCCATATATCTTGTCTTTCTAACTAATAGTTATAGTACAAGAAAGCAAAATGTCGAAAGTAATGACCGGCATGGACATAATTAATTTAAAGGGCACCCAATAAACTTTATAAATTCATTAAGTTTTACTAATTTTTTTTTTATAGCGAAAATACTCACTCTCAACACTTTAAATCGCCGATCAAAACCCTTTCTATCCATTTGAGGTGATTGGTGGAAGTGGCGAAGCCGTTGACTGCAAATTTGCAGCATGAATAACTAATCAGGAAGAAGATAATGACTTTTAAAAATCACATCTTGACCTGTCATTTTTCGAAAACTATTGAGTTTGGCCCATTAAGTAGAAGAAAACTTTTGAAAATCTTTTTTTGACCCAATAAACTTTTTATAAACTACTAGTTTGACCCGTTAAATATATCCATTACTTTTTGGACATTTTTATCCTTTGAAAAACACCCGTGTACCTCATGTTTTTGCACATAACAATGCCATCCTAACGCCAAAAATAGACAAAATAGGAATTGGTAGAGATTTTAAGAGTTGGATGACTATTTTAGCTACCAAAAAGTTCAATGTCTAAAGTTAGGAATTTGGAAAATTTTGGTCTTGTGTACATCTAGATGTGCCCTAATTGAAACAGTGTCCCTTAACTCCCACATTTGGTATATTAGTATAGCTTAGAATAGAAAGGAGAATATACTTCTACCTAGAATAGGCAAGAATTCTTATTCTTATTTCACTATTCGGTAATTTAAATCAGAATGAAATGTGTCTTTTTTTCATTGCTTAGTACTAATTTTTTAGATATTAAAATGGAATGGATTTTAAATAACTAGAGAATCCTTTTCTCTTTTTGTTTTTATTCTTGTTATTTATTATTTCTACAATTAAGAAAAACTTTAAGTTTTTTGAATTAAAAATTAAAAATTACAAAATTACACTCATCCATCTTAATTTGTTTGTCGCAACTTTTTGTGTCAAACTATGTAATTTTGTAATGAAAAATTCATGTATCTTTATTTGGTTTTTAGTAAAATTTCTTCAAGAAAAGTGAAATTTATATCCAATATTAACACATGTTTTATAATTTTAGTCTCTTAAAGAAATCTATAGATAAAGGAGGTATCAACACTTGTTGCATTGACAACGTTATTAAGGTGGAGATCGTATTAAATTTTTGTTTACATTCAAATAATTAAATTATAAAACTTAATTATTTGAATGCAAGAAAAAATTTAAATATATATATATATATATTGCTTATTTTTTATTATTTTAAAGTTTAACTAATTTATCTGAATAATAAAAAATTACAAATAATTATAATGTACCATTTAACAATATTATCTAAATGACGGAAAAACTAAATTGCATATTAAAATTTTTTATATTCAAATAATTAAATTGTATATTTTAACAAATTATATAATATTTTATTTATTATTAAGGCAAAAAGATTACATTTGTGCAATTAAAGAAAATAAATAAAATTTGAAAAGAGTTAGACAAATTTGACATCCCATAACTTTGTGTTTTTAAATTAAAGTTGGAAAAGGGCTTTTCTTAAATTTTTTTGAGTAATGGGTTTCCAAGATATAGTGAATGGTTTTTTTTTGTGGAATGACGTTTCCAAAATAAACTTCTCATACAAAACACGAAATAGAAAGAATAAGTTGAAAATGTCCTTCCATTCTAAATTATTCTTGCATACCAAACCAAACGTACTTAAGAGTAAAAATTTAACCAAAACATTCATCCTGACATGGTTCAATGATTTGTGCTGATATATCTAATTCAATAAATGCAACAAAAGGCGAGTAAAAGGTCATCATTTCATAGCTCTGGTACATCCTTTGTTATATTTTTTGTGGTTCATTCTTATTACACATGCTACTTGAGCGGTACGTGTCATCTCCTTAGATCCCTCTAAAACGCCAAGTTTAGTCCAGTTTTTGTTAATTCCCAAACACAGTAAATCTTCATTTGTCGAACTCACTTATTTGGGACATGTTTTAATTTTTTTAACATAAAGGTCATGTGATTCGTTTGTGGCCATTTTGTGTTAGAAAATAAATTAAGATATTTTGTCAATTGTCGTTGTGGATAAAAATTAGAATATTAGGAAATAAATTTGTTTTGTCTGAACATTGAGCACAAGTTATTGAATATCCAAAAAATAAGGATCACAGTTACATTTTGCTTAAAAAAAAAAAAAAGAGAAGAAAGAAATGGTTTTTTTGGGGGATGGGGGGTCATGCCACCCATAATTGCTTTATTAATTAAAATATTTGCCAATGAACATTTAGATGTAAGAGGACATAACTCTTTGTTTACTCCCTTATTGTTCATGATGTTTCCAATTTTAATTTGTGTTAAAATGCCTTAAAAAAGTATGATCTTATTAAGGGTTGAAGGCTCTAAATTCCCTGAACTACACCATAAGTTGCACTTTGCCTCCTCTAACTCTTTTTACAAGCATAACAACTCCTTTTGCATTATTGGATAAAAATACCCTTGCCAAGAAATTATTTTTCTTTTACTTTTTTCCACTATTTTCCCCACATTTTTTTTCTTGTCCCCTTCTTCCTTTTTCTTCTTTTACTTTTTTCTCTCTTCTCGCCTGCCATTTTTTGCCATAAATATTTGTACACTTAAAATAATTTTTTAATTTTCTTTAAATAATTATTTATTTTGTTGCACTTTGTTTTATTTTTAATTCATTTTATAACACGATACATTTCGCAACTCTGTTGATAAAATATTTTTTAAGAGACTAAAATTTATCATTATAAAAACATATATAAATAAGTTGGATTTACAATTATTCAAATATAGTGAAAAAAAAAAACCAAATTAATCAAATAGCAATACTGATTTATTTTTACACTGATAAATTATTGACCCTTAATTTTTATCTATTTATTTAGATGTTTAAACTAATCAAACGGACAAAAATATTTTACCCTTTGATTTATCTTTCTCCTTTTTATTAATTTAAAAAATCCAAATAAATAGATAAAAATAAAAATAAGATCTAATAATCTATCAGTGTGAAAAAAAAACAAATAAGATTATTTACTTATTTATTTTTTGCTAATGTCGACTAATTATTTTATCCAACTTTATTATATATGTTGTAATAATTTAATTTAATTTTAGATAAAATAATACTTTATTAATATAACAGATACATATACTGTTATAATAGGAATTAAAAATGAATAAAGTAGAAAAAATGAATAATTAGTTAAAAAATTAAATAAATTATTCTAAGTGTACAAATATTTATAGTAGAACGAAAGAAGTAGTTAATGACAGGAGAAAAGGGAGAAAAAGAAAAAAACAAAAGAAAAAGGGAGAAGGTGAAATGGAAAAAAAAAAATTAAATTGGAAAGAATAGTGAGGAAAAGAAAAAGAAAAACAATAATTTCGTAAGGCTATTTTTGTCTAATAATATAAAAAGAAGAGATTACGTGCCTAAAGAAGAGTTGAGGAGGCAGAGTGTAGCTAATAGTGTAGTCCAAGGGGTTTAGTGCATTCAACCATTTTATAAAGGGTAAATAACATCATTCATCCCTTAACTTTGATCATTGATTCTATTTCATCCCAAATGTTCTAAAAGATTCTATTAAATACCTTAACTTTGACATTGGCTTTAAAATGTTCCGAAGGCAACTTCCATTACTTTTAAAGTTAATGGTCACGTGCATCTCACGAGACTTAGGCATGGACATAGTCGGAAAATTTTTATGACAAGTTTATACTTTATCCCTCAATTTCAGGTACAGATTCTATTTAGTCCCTTAGGTTTAGAAAGAAACCTTTTAAGTCCCGAAGTTACAAATTTATATTTAAATGGTCCCCATGCATAAGATATATTTTACTCATCAACATTTGTTAAATAAAGTATGTTTTATTAGCCTATACAGTATAGAAGAAAAAAGTACACTTAAGGTTTGAACTTGAACTTGATATGCTTTAATAATTTAAAATTTGGTCATTACAAAATTCTTTGTATAAAACATTTTCAGAGAGCATTTAAAATTTTGAAGTTTTAATCCAAATTTTTTCTATTTTAATTGGCTTAGAAATTTATTTAGAAAAGGTTTCAAAATTCAAACAAAATTAACACAATATAAAAATTCAAATAAGTGCGATAAGAAGACATTTAAATTTAGGATTTGGATTGAAAAATTTTGTAAGTTTTGTATTGGAGTTGGCATAAATTTACAAAGAATCAGAACATATTTTTCAAAAAGAAAAGCTGTCTACAATAAAATTTTGATCAATTTAAGATTTGACTCTAATATTTTGCAAAAGATTAAATTCTATCTAGCATATGAAATTTTATAGCAATTTCCAGAACAACTTGTTGAGCTCATGTCAATCCCAGTTGATATTAATATATTTAATATTACTAAAAAAATAGTTATATGTAAAACTTCTATATAAGCCATTTTCATTAATGAAAAGAGAAAGTAATGCTTCTACCAATATGATACTTGATTTTAGCTCTTGCTCATATTTTAGGATTATATAATATTGACGTATGAATATATTTTTTTAGAAGAAAATTTTTTAACATTAAGAAACATATTTTTAATAAAGTTAATCTTGGAGTTATTTTAAAAACTAGCTAGCAATAGAGTTAGGGTTGGTCTAGTGAACGACAAATGGTTATTCATTAAGAAGGGACAAAACAGTTTGTAAATCCAAAATTTTAACCTTTGGGGACTCAATAGGTTCTTTTGAAAACTTGAGGGATGAAATAGGATCTGGATCTAAAGTTAAGGGAAGAAATAGGATCTTGAAACAAAGGTGAGGAACAAATAGAGTAACTTACCAAAAAATATTTTTTCCAATCATGCCCCTGTTTAAGACGCACATGACTAACGTTTGCTTAACTTGATAACTAGCAGAAGTTGGCCTAAGAACCTTTTAAAGCCAAATATTAAAGTAGAAGGAATTAATAGTACCGTTAAAACATCAGGAATGAAATAAAATCAAGGGTAAGATAAGGGACAAATTAAATAAATATAAGAACTTAGGGTCATCAAAATGAAAAATAGAGATTGAGTTGATCAACATTGCAAATTCGAAACCTATTATAGTAGTGATGACTTGTGAGGGATTAAAATTAGACAACTCCAAAACATAAGTTCTTATTAATCTCTTTAAAATTTAATTTACGTATTTGAGCAAAATTGCACACTAACAAAACATAAGGATCATCGTAGATCAAATTCCATTTACTACACTTGTTATGATATTTTTCGTGATATTTAATGTCTCGAAGGCAATTCCTCGATAAATACAAAATATAAAGGCACAAATTTTAGTATTATAATTAACTTGTAAACTCAGAAATGAAACTTTCACTTAAACACATAACTATTTGTTAAGCTAAGAACAATAAAATTCGACATATGCAAATATATATCATTGTTGTTAGAATCCTGATTTTATGACTCTTTGAAACAAATTTATGAATTCGATTGTGTTCATAGTGGTAAAATCGTAATTATAGGTAAATGATAGTTGGATCATTAAAATCTTATAATTTTGTCTGTATTTAGTAAGTTAAGCTAGTGTTTTAATAATTTTTTATTTAATATTATACTTCATGAGTTTAGACTATTTGTATTTTTTTGTTGAATTTTTAACACAAAAAACAAATGAAATTTATAATGACATAGAACATTTTACACTTTTAGAATATAATGTCAAATACTACAAATTTAAGTTAATTTATTTTGTAATTAACATTTAATATTTATAATTTTTGTATAAATTTTCACTAAATAGTAGCTTCAAAAACAAATGTACATGTTATATTTTCGAATTTTCTGTTACTTCTTACTGTCCTACGATTAGATCCTATGCATTCAAAACAATTCAAAATAGGATTCCAGTTCTACAAATTCTTGACATAGATAAATATATTTTTAAAAACCGGTATGAAGAATTGATGTAAACAAGCATGTGAGAAAGAAAAAAGGTAATCCAATAAGTAAGCTTCTTCACTACAAAGCTAAGAATAGAGTTCAATTCTAAATTCCTATTTCTTCTTTCCCACCCAACCCCTTTTAAAGAAGTATATGTCAATTAGTAAGTAAGCATGTTTTCAAGCTTGCACACTAGTTAATCACTTTCTTATTGACTGAAAGTTTTCTTTCTAGGTGGGAAGTCATAAAAGAAGGAAAAATACTCCGAAAACCAGGTTTGACATTCGGAAAAGGACTACGCATTCAAATCTTTGATAATGAAGGGGAGTGAAATCATAATGTTATTGATGCATATGCAAGCAATTATGTTTAACATGTGATATAACAAATGCAAATGGCATTTCCAGTACTTCTTAATAAATGGTGCCAAAACTGATCCAGTTTTGGGATACTCTACTATATGTACTTTGCCCAAGATCTTGTAGGGAACAAATTATCTTGTACTCTTGTATGTTTTCTTTTTTTCAATGATGTAAATCTTATGGAATAAAAGCAAGAGCTGACAATTGGGGATTGGGGTTTCTCTTACACGTTCTGTTATATAATTTTAACACTCTTATTTAATTCACACGTCCCTATTAACATCCAAGACTTTCTTTAGCTTCTGTTAAGGGAAAATGTTATAACCACAACTTATTTTATTAATAGTACATCTTTTTTTATTTACTGCCAAAAGTACCCTTACCAAGTGAACAATATCACAATGACAAATTTATTTATGGAGGCCCCATAGTCCACCAGAGAAACCAGTGGTTGTCGGAGATTCTAGCCATCATAAGCCATTCAATAATAGCCTCTTCGTCCCTACTTTACTAGATTATCAGTCATAACCATTGTAGCAACAGTGCAGGTTTTACTTGCCAACTGGCTTCATGGTAATGACTTGGAAAAGAAGAGGCTAAAGCGTGGCGAAATCCCAAAGATAAAAGAAGCAGCTATTGATGGCAACTAGGATAAGTGTGTTACTTTCATTTGAGAAATTTAGTCAACAATCAAAGGGATTCTAGATTTTCCGCCACACATTTTTTCCAATGAAGGTTGAGTACATTGACAATGAGAAGAAGTAGAAGTCTTGGGTTTGATCGGTTTTGGTTTAAATCAGGGCAAGAATTGTATTATTTTTGGGGTCAGTGATAAATGAGGAGGTAGTATTTTCACTTTATTTGGGGAAATAATTTTTGTTCGTGGATTATATGATTTTGTGGCCCAAAATTGTTGCGGGTATTTTTTCCAATAAATGAAAAATGACAATGGCGTCCACAAAATAGGATGTGGTAATATCATTTGCCTCTGTTAAACTTGGTCACCTATTAGTCTACTAACAGAAAAGCCCCGAAAAATATGTAAACACAAAAATGTAAGAGATGGTTAGAAAATCTGCTCGATGCTCCCATGCTCTTCCTCATCTCTACTTCCTCGACCATATCAATTCATCAAACCTTTGGTTCAACATTCTTAACTTCATTTCCTTTGGTTAAGTATTCTATTGTATTCTTCCTCACAATAACAAACAGTTAAATTCCCTACGAAAATGTTTTATCTTTGGTTCTTAGTTGAATTTCTAGATCTACAATTTGGGTAAGTGAAAAAAGTTAGAATTTGAAAATTTAGTAATGTTTACGGCATAGTGGAAGCCTTGGTCAAGAGGGTCGCTGACTTCGAGAAAATAGATTGACAGCAGGTTTTGATTCAACAATGGGTAATTCGAGCTCTATAAATGGTGAGACTATTGTAGGAAAGAAAAAAGGGCTGGTTTCGAAGGACAATTGGGTCAGATGATAATGATGACATGCAAATATAAAGGCATCATTATATGTATTTATTGATTTTGGTAAGAAAATTGGATGGAAATAACCTTCGGAAGAATCCAGTAGTAATTCCAATATAGAATACTGTAATACACAGACTATAGTTATTTGGGAAATGAGTTTGAGAATATTGAACCAAGGGAATTAGGTTCGAGAATATTGAATAGAAGGTTTTTGTTGTGGTTGAGAAAGGAGGAAGTGGGGGTGCCCTTTCGAAGAGTACTAGGATTTTCTTTCACCTCTCATGATTTGTATTTACCTATTCTTTCTGGAGGTCTTTTCCGTCCTCTATTAGTCTATGAGGGATGAGAAAGTATATGAAACCCTAAATTCTAGTTTCTTGTTTTCTCAGTTGATATCAGAATCCCTTCATTTGAGTTGTTAGCAAATGTTAGAAGACATTACATAGCTCAAAATCCAAGGATCGCGAGTTTTAATACCACTTGTAATACCATTGAAGCAGATTATATTAGAAGAAGAGAAAAGAAAGAAAGATAGAGAAGGAAGAGAAAGACATTTTAGAGAAGAAGAGAGAATTTTTTTAGACAAGAGGCAAATTACATTTACAATTTTGATGTGCTCTCTGATTTCCAAAACTTATTAGCTGAACTAACTGATTACCTAGATAACTATAAGTCTCTAGCTGACTAGGACTGACTAGGAATGTCTACTTAACAAAATTCCGCTAACTATCATTAGTAGTCATTACCAAAAGTGATATCAAAAGAAAGTTGTAGGAAAATCAAGAGAAAGACTCAATATTCTGAAAGAGCATAAAATGGATGCCATGATATTCCATTATGGCTAAATGGTTGAGAGCAAAGCACTGTGACATTTTTTAGGGCAATTTTAAATTATGTACTTTTCATGCTTCATCTATAATAGTATTTTGTGCAATTTAGGATTTTCCAAATTCATTTTGAGCCCTATTTAGTTTATTTTCAAGGAAAATTCGACCATAGAACTTTGTCCCTCCTACAAATTATAAATGGGGATCTCTAAGAAAATTTTAACAACTTTAGATTAGCTTACATCCATAGTTTTCTTTATTTTACTAGTTTAGCTTAAATGACAGGAAACAAGAAGATTTAAGTCATAAAGACTTCTATTGAGTTCTTGACCACTTTTGTTTTATCTATCATTTATTATCTACTATTTTGATTCAGCTAGTGTGACCTTTCATCCAATTATTAAGGTTATTTTTACTTCAATTACATGAGTTTAGAAATTTTTATTTGCCCAACTACTCGGCAAAACTAGCAGTATATGGTGACAACGAAGTGCAATTTAGATGATAAGACACTTTTCCTGTGACTTATTATTTATTGGTTCGAGTCACAAGAGGGTAGTACGATAGCTGGGTTTAAAAAAAATTAAAAAAAATAGTAGCATATAGATGTTATGGAGCAAAAAAGTCAAAAATGCCCAAAAGATTGCCCATGGGCTACCTTACCCTAGGTAGGGTGTTCATAGTTTGGTTCAACCAAACAATCTGACAAAACTAAGCCAGTTTTATTTCGGTATTTGGATAATCAATTTTTGGATAAAGCAAAATAAGGAGATTAGTTATATGATTTGGAGTTGGTTATTGAAAATTGCTAACTGAATAACTAAATTTTAGTTTTATTGGTTTTAATTTTTAATTTCTTAGTAACCAATATTCTGTTTCTATTAATTCAATATTTTGATATTTTTTTCTTTGTTATTTTTATAGTTTTATTAGTATTAGATTTTTATTTACTTTATTTTATTAGTTTTTATGTAATTTTGTACTTAATTTTTTTAATTAATTAGTGAATTTGGATAATCAGATAAATCAAAAAAAAAAGTTTGGTTAACCAACTGATGAAAGACATGTTTGGTTTCAATTTGGTTTTGATTTTGTTGCATTGAAAACTGGAAAAATAAAAATTTTAACCGAATTTTAAAAAATCGACCGATAAACCCCCTAAACAGCAGGCCCATGTTACTTGCAATAGTCGAGTAGCATTTCGACCCATAGGCCGATCGTAAAAAATTTAAGGTTCAAACTATACAGGTCAGTCTCAGGTCAAGCTATGCCTCAAGCTGATTCCGCCACAAACAACTATATTATATGGCCTAGCACAGCCATAGATAATGTATTATGCCTACCTCATCCCGCTACAGTACCTATCCGGCACACTTTACATAAGAGTTCCATGGCTGGCTGACCAACCTGACCTACTTTCTGTGTCTATCTCTTTCTTACCTAATTTATGTAATTTGTCCCATTGAAACCCCTTTTTTGCATTAAGCCATTGGGTGATGATATATACATGTATCGCACTATAACTCTACTAAGTTAACCACAAAGGATAACTAAAAAGACTTTATAAGGCCAATGAACGTAATCATATAAGGACTCTTTATCAGATAGAAGTCCCATACAATCGAACATTCAAATGGCCTTGAAACACTAACTATTAGAGGATATTGTCCCTATAAATATAACCGAATAGCTATCAAACCAAGTAAGTTATTGGCTATAAAAAATTCATAAATTCTCCACATTTAATACTCGAGTTTAGAATCCTTAGTCACGGGGTAATTCTCCCAAGTTTCACAACAGGAAAAATATGCTTTCTATGACTTGTTATATAATGATGGCCATAAAATATGTCTTCTCGAAGTTCTTGAATTCCAATCCACAAGTCCATTGATCTTAATGCCTCATCATACTCATTGATTGATGGGTGAAAGAATTGGGGCTCCATTGATTTATATAAAGGCTCTATTTGTGTAGGGAAAGAATAGAGATAATCTAGATAACTTATGAAAGAATTTGGATAGTTTGACCATCCTTTTTGATAATCATAAGAGTAGGGAGGATAATCATAAGAAACATGCTCATTGGTCATGCCACCATAGTCATGAGGATGATAATACCCTTCGCATGAGTTATACCGATTCATTCCTTGCATGTTCTTATAAGGTCATAACAAAAATGAAATAGAAAAATAAGTACTAACACTAAAGCACACAAAGAAGAAAAATAGGAAAATTTAGATTAGTAGCTAGCCAAAACTATCAATTAAAAGAGAAAATATTTTTGGATTTTTTAAATAAGAGTGACACAAAACACAAGAAGGGAAAATCTTTTTGGTTTTTTCCCCCCAAAATATTGAAAACACAGAACGAAACTAAAACAAATAACTCTAATTTACACTTCTGGATGAAAGTAGTATTCTTGTCAAATTATACTGATATTGCCAAAACCCCAATCCCCGATAATAGCACCAAAAACTTGTTACGTGAAATATCTAGTAATAGAATTTATAAAATCCTAATCCAACTATTATCTAGATAACGCACCGCAAGTGTATGTTGTCAATAGTATATAGCGGAAGTGGGGTCGAACCCACGAGGATTAGTTTAGAAATTATCGGTTATTTGATTCAAACGCTATCTGAAAAAATCATTACGGAAGAGATTTGAATAAATTAATCTAAGAACTACAATTAGAATTAATCTACGAAAGCAAATAAACTAGTCTAACCATTAATCTATGAAAGCAAGTATAGAAAGCATTAAATTTGAAAGCAAGGAAAAATATGTAACCCTAGAAAGCATTAAATGATAGAAGAACCATAAAACGAGAACTAAATAACATAAGAAAAGGTTTAAGAATGCCTCTCTAATAAAGAATCGCAAGTTCTTGGTCCAAGGTTGTTAATCCTTCTTGAACCTTCTCTTCAATCCTTCTTAAAAATAAAGAAAACTCTAGTCTAATCTAATGAATTTCTATTCTAATGGCTTATCTAACTAATGGCTGATATCTCTCCTTCAACTCCCCTCATAATGGGGTATTTATAGGTATTTTTAGGGTTTTGGGACCCCGGAATGATAAGTACACAATTTCCCATGCAAACGGGTCCATGGAAGAATTTTTTTTGCAAAATAAGCAAGCCCATGCAACCTATCTGGTGACTGGCACCTGGGCTCTGATTCAGCAGGTAAAGTGGCCTTTCTGGACTTGGCAGGCGTTGTAATTTCGCAACGCCTAGGTTGAAGGGTCTAGTAAGGTGGCTTCACTTTATCTTCATTTTTCTCCATGATTCATGCAGAACTGTATAACACTCAAAACATGAAAATTGTAGCACTAGGTCTCATATTTCAAAAACATCTTGAATCATCTAAATTGGAACTTGGACACGAATGCTATGCTTGATCTACCAAACTATGTCTACAAAATCACTCATTGCCGGTGCATATTTTTTATCTTTGCAATTTTGAATGAGATACCTATAGAATCTTGGAAAACACAAAGCATGAAAGTTGTAGAACTCTTCCTTAGCTTTCTAAATCATCCAAAATCAAAGAAATTGGAGTTCGAACAAGGGAGTTATGCTTGATCTCCCAAACTATATCTGATTTGCACCATGCCCGCAAACGTTTTCGTCCAATATTGTGATCCATTTTAACTCATTCTTTACTCAAACCCTATAAAACTCAAAATACACTATTTTAGATCTTAATTACTCAGTTCTTCCTCAAATTACATTAAAACATAGGTAAACGACACACAAAATATACTTTATTTATGAGCTTGTCAATAAGTATTTGTTTCCTAAACAAAACAATCAATCTAAGAACACTGGTGCACATTTGTGATGATGTCAAACCAATTGGTTTTGATGCAGAGATGGATAAACGTACACATGAGGATTTGCTGAAATTCTTGGTTGAGTTAAAGTCCTAACATTCAAAGACTTCGTTAAAATGCAAAATGCAGATCAAATAGATTGGTAAAGTAGCCGTATAGACCCCCTTATCTCGTCTTGGTTCATAGAAAGCTACCGGACTTAAAGAGTCAAGCTAGAAAATCAAGCCGAATGCAACTTTATATCAGCTATAAGAGCAATGACTGTACAACATGTTTTATTTACAACTTTCGTAAAATCTATAACTTCCTCGGAGGCAAATTACAAGTTGAGAGATGCACAAGGGATTATGTGGGAGCCCTAGCAGCACCAGTTCTTTATTACAAAAAGTAATCTTAGCTAGATATTACTGGAAATCAGTTCTTAAGGATGCTGAAGATTTAGTGAAGAAATACCCAAAATGCCATATCCTAACAAGAAAACCCAGAAAGTTATCTAGCGAGATGACTCCTATGTGCAGTCCATGGCCTATCATCTGGTAGGGAATTGATCTTCAATGGCCTGTGGAGAAACATAAATATTCGATGGTTGTTGATTGCTTCTCTAGATGTGTGACTAAGTAGGTGGAAGAAAAACCCCTTACTTCTATCACAGAAAAATATATTAGAAAGTTCCAATGGAAGAATGTCATCCATAGATTCGAAACACCACAGGCTTTGGTTTAAAATAATGGGAAGCAATCTGAGGTGCCCCTGCAGTAGTTCTACATTGACCTCAGTATCAAGAAGTTTTTTAGCTGGTGAGTCATCCTCAAGCCAATAGGCTTGTTGAGCTAGCCAACAAGTTCATAACGCAATATGTGAAAACACGGATAGACAAAGTTAAATGCCTTTGGATGGACGAATTGCCAAGTATACTATGGTCTGGTCGCACAAGCTCGAATGCATCTAGAGGTCTAGGACATAAAGCATAACCTTTGGCACGAAAGTTGTGATTATGGTTGAAATTCATAAAGCAAGAAGGAGAGCTCAGGTCTATAAATTTGAAGAAAATCAAGAAGCGATGTTCCTCAACTTGGATATTGCAGAGAAGAGATGGAAGCAATCAATAATAAGGTAGAGAGAGTGAGCTACAAGCAATGGATAGCAAAGTATCATGATGCTCAGGTCAAAGGAAGAAGGTTCAAACTAGAGACTTGGTTCTTAGGAAGAAAGCAATTATTAGGGTTAAAGAAAGTAAGAAACTCGACCCAAACTGGTAAGTACTGTACTTGGTCACAGAAGCAAAGAGATCAGGAACCTAAAAGCTAAACAACTTGGATAAGAAACCAATTTCCAAGTCTTGGAATTTGAACCATCTGAAAAGTGGTACTTTTAGCACTTGCGTGTGGTCTCACGACCCCAACCCGCACATGCTAGGTGCATGCCATTCATCGTACTCTTACCCAAGAAAACCAAACTCACAACAATTAAATAATAATTAAGCGGAAACATTACTTGTAAATAATATTAATTGTGTAGGAACAAAGTAAATGGAATAATGTAAAATGTCCTAAAACTACTCTAACGAGCTAAATCCATCTTCGTGCACAGGCTCACATATTGAAAATCCTAAGTCAAATATATATCATTAACTAATTTCTCAACTCCACCTTAAGCTCATTAGTCGTTCTTGTTGGGAGTGAGTTGCCCTATAGGTAGTAAATATCTCCTATCGGACCGTGCAGTTATGATACATATACTTTACGTTGAACATGCCATAAATCATTTACTTTTCATTTTTGTACAAGAATTTCGTTTTTACAAAGCAACACAGATACATATAGTGACATTCTTGTCATAGTCGGATTTGACAATTCACGAGTCTTAGTACTTGGCATGGTTGATTGCATTCAATCAACACACATAACACATACTACAAAACACATAACACATTAACTCATATATATCAACTATATTTCTTCGTCAGTTCTGAGTACTTAGCTTGTTACTGATCCCTACTAGGCAGGATGCCAAGGGGTTGGTCTGACCCACTCAACACAGTTAAAACATCGTTAAAACATTGACTACTTCACTATTAATATATAGAGTTACCTTATACTTTTCATATAACACAAGCAACCAAGCAGCAATGCCACTTATACTTTTGCATTATAGAAAAATCATAAATTAACCAACATGGTCCATTTTCATAGTGTAATATAATTTTTGAAATAAATTTTCATAAACATTTAGCATAAAATCAGAGTGTTACAATAACAATTGAAAAGAACATTTACAAAATAATTTTAAAAAGAACAAAAGGTAAGAACCACCTACCTTGTATGTCAAGATGTCAATATCCTCAACTTTTACCTCTTCGACTGCTTTTAACGATAATTCACAAAATCCTAGTAGTTAAAATCCTTGCTCCACATTACCTAATATTATCCTAGGAAATAAACCCAATTTTTCTCTCTCTAAATCATTCATGCTTAGTCTTAAAAACAATGCCTTAAATCTTAGCCTAAACTTTAATAGCCTAACACTAAGCATCCATAAAAATTCAAATATTTTTTTGAGGTTCACCAGGATTTTTTTTTGAAACTTCAAGGTCTTAAAAATAACTTTTGAAAACTTTTAAAAATCTCCTTGTACTTTTTATAAAAGTTTTGGGGCCACAAAATAGTTTAGAAAACTTTTGAGAGCATAAAGTAACTTTCGAAAAGTCATAGAGGTCAAATAGAAACTTTTTGGGGTTTAAAAGTAATTTTAAATATTCTAGACCTAATTGGTTCTTCACAAAATCATGTGGGTCAAATTCAAAACTTGAAAAGGTATGTTTATGCCTAATCAGTACAGATTTTGAAAACTTTTGGGCTAAACACAAATTTTACTAATATTGGAGGACCTATTTTACAAAAACATCAAAGGCCATCATTATCATCACTGCTGGTAACATCCTATCAATGACCGACAACAACTCCGGCCGGGTTTGGACCAGTGCACCACTATCTTCCTGCTCCTACTGCTATTATTATTGGCGGGGATGACAAGTCTTCCCTAATCTAGGCATTCAAAATCCTTTTTTTGTTAACATACATTAAATTAAAATTGCAAAATGTTAAATAATTGAAAATACGAAATTAATTAATCCAAAACTACGTAAAATAAAATGCTTATTTGTTTGGATGCCTAACATCTTTGAGAAATCCTCCACTTTTGATGATTTTCGTGTGTCAAGGGGTATTTGTAGGAGCAGTCTAAACTCTAGATAGGATTAAATCCAACAATTTTTATAGGAATAAAGCATTTAAATCTTATCACAACCTAGAGTCCCAAAAAGGAACAGAATTATATCTACTAGCATAATTATCCTATAGCTTCTAATACATAATTGTCTAATTAATAATATTTTTTCCCCCAAGAAACGGGTTTGTACTTTCTCCCTCGTAACTTACGTACTTTGATCAAAAAGATGGGAAACCTTGTCTGAGACCTATCTTTTTTCTTTCTTCTTCTTGACTTCGTCTTCCAGCTCTCATGTTATTTCACGTACAGTTTGATTTGTCCACTAAACTTTGACATAAGAAATTGTTCGACGTCACAATTGTTGCTCCTTATGTCCACTATTCGCAAAGGAACTTCTTCATAAGTCAAATCGCTCTTAACATCTCTGTTGGTTGTCTTGGATGACATGACTTGGATCGGGTATGTACTTTCTCAATTAGGACACATGAAAAACATTCTGTACGCATGAAAATGAAAGCAGGAATGCTAAATGATAAGCTAGCTTCTCACTCTTTACATTATCTCATAGGTCCAATATACCTTGGGCTTAACTTACCACTTACTCCAAATCTAATCATTCCCTTACTAGGTGAAACTTGTAGATATATCTTATCACCCACTTAGAATTATAAGGGTCTTCTCTTGGTATCTTCCCAACTCTTATTCTGATCTTGCACCATCTTTAGCTATTCCCTGATTATCTTGATCGTATCCAAATTCCTTTCCACCAACTCCGGACTAGTGATTTTCTTCTCACTCACGTCGTCCAAATATAGGGGTGATCTACACTTTTTTCCATACAATGCCTCAAACAGAGCCATGCCTATTCCACTATGATAGCTATTATTATAAGAAATCTCCATAAGTTTCAATAACTTATCCCAACGACTCTCCTTAAAATCCAAGGCACAAGCTCGTAACATATCTTCTAATGTTTGGATGGTTCTTCCCAAGTATCGATCCGTCTGTGGGTGATAAGCAGTGCTTGGTCCCAAAATCTTGAAATGAATCGGGGATCTCGATCGGATACTATACTCACAAGCACATCATGAAGGCAAAATATGTTCTTAACATACATTTCCACAATTTCTCCATTATGGCACAATTTGACATAGGTAATAAATGAGTAGACTTAGTAAACCTATCCACTATTACCCACACGGTGTCGTTATTACTCCGAGTTTTGGGAAACCCTACAATAAAGTCCATTGTTACATGTTATCGCTTTCATTGAGGAATCTCAAGTGGTCTTAATAATCCAATAAGTTTTTTTGCTCATCTTTCACTTATTAGCATACCAAACATCTAGCTACAAATTCAATGATTTCTCACTTCATCCCATTACACCAATAATACGCGTCAAGTCTCGATACATCTTTGTTCCTCCATGAAGCCATACCTGATTATTGGAATACTTTGAACTATGTGCTTCTCCTAACAACTCCAAATTCAGTTCTTTATCATTTGGTACACATAACCTTCCTTACATCTAAAGACTTCCATCCTCCTATACTTGGAATCTATCCATGGCTTCCAGTTTCACTTTCTCTGAAATTTTCTTTATCTCCGAATCTTTCTCTTGTCCTTAGTTAATCCTTTCAACCGATGTCGGAATAAGGGTTAATGAGGCCAACACATCAACATTAGACTTCACGCGTTCTCAACCAAAATTATTCATTTGCCTTTCCAATGGGGACCCCTTTCTTTCCTACTTATGGCTTCAACAACCTTATTCACCTTTCCGGGATGGTAACTTGTTGTTAGGTCATAATTCTTTATTAATTCCAACCACCTTCTCTGGTGCATGTTAATTTCTTTTCAAGTAAAAATATACTTTACATTTTTGTGGTCCTTAAATACCGCGCATTACTCTCAATATAGATTATGCCTCCATATCTTTAGGGAGATAGTAAACACTGCATCAACCAATTTCAAATCATGTGTAGGATAATTTTGCTCATACAGCTTTAAATACCTCGACCCATAAGCTATAAACATCCCATTTTGCATTAGTACATATCCCAGACCATTCTAACGCATCACTATAAATCACAAACCTTCCACTTCATAAACGGTAGGGTAATAATTGGTGCAAAAACTAACAACTTCTTTAGCAATTGAAAACTTGATTCACATTCAGATGTCCATATAAACTTTGTTCTCTTGTGGGTCACCTTACTTTGAGGTGTGGCAATGCTAGAGAATTCTTTTACAAATATACGATAGTACCCAGCCAAACCCAGAACACTTCTCACCTCAGTCACATTTTTCGACCTTGGCCACTCTACTATGGCCTCAGTCTTTTTTGGTGCATAGATATTCCTTTCTCTAAAATTACATGCCCCAAGAAACTCACACTTGTCAACCAAAATTTTCACTTATTAAATTTAGCATATAACTTCTTTTTCTAAAGCATTGGTGTCTAACACTTTCTTTAAGGGCTCAATATGTACTTCTTTGCTAGGAAAACATACTAGAATGTCGTCAATAAAAACTACCACAAAATAGCCTAGTTGTGCTTTGAATACTTGAAAGTCCATAAAAGTTGTAGGTGTGTTAGCTAATCCAAATGGCATTACCAAAAACTCGAAATGTCCATAACATGTCCTAAAAGTATTTTCGGTACATCTCCTTCCTTAATTTTTAGTTGGTGATAACCAGACCCTAGATCAATCTTTGAAAATAATTTCGCACCTCTGAGATGATTAAACATGTCATCAATACAGGGAAGGGGTTGCTCTTATTTAGTTCTCTATAATCATTACAAAACTTTAAACTTCCATGTTTCTTTTTGACAAAGAGAACTAGTGCACCCCAAGGTGATATGCTTGGCCTTATGAACTTCTTATCCAACAGTTCTTGGAGTTGTTCCTTTAGTTTCTTTAATACTGTGGGGTTCATCCTACGAGGTGCCCTTGATATGGGTTCCGTTCCAAGTATCAATTTTATCTCAAATTCCACTTGCCTATCAGGGGGTATACCAAGTATTTCCTCAAGAAAAACATCAAGATTATCATTGACTACTGGTATATTTTCCAATATTTTTGATTCTTTCTTAGTGTATACGACATAGGCCAAATATCACTCACATCATTTCTTTAAATCCTTATAAGCTTGCATTGCTGATGTAATAGGTTTCTTGTATCTCTGATGTCCGTCTTGGTTACCTTGGTACATGATAACTCTAGTAAACTAGAGTTATTTTCCTCTAAATCATAGCATTTTGATAGTTTAAATCTCAAATTTTGGATAAGTAATTGAAGATTTTAGTTAATTTCTTTCATATGTGTCTGTATTTCCGTTCTTGATTAAATATGATAAGTTTTTATTAAAAATCTAGTTAGTTAATTGCTTAATGGAGTTAATATTATGCAGGTCAAAATTAGGCTCAAAGGACCAAATTGCAATAACGGAAGAAATGAGGGCAGAATGCTGAGAAGAGATTCAAGATCGCGATCTCAGACTCTCCATATCGCGATCTCAACTCAGAAAATTGTCTTAATGTATTAGAGTCGAGATCGCCATCTCAATTGTTCCATATCGCGATCTTGACTCCTGAGAGTTAAATTGTAAGGGCAATTTGGTAAAATTTCAGCCAACAACTCCTGATTTTGTCTTGTGTAGCACTACACTATTTAAGCTACTTAAGAAATAGAAAGTAGAATGAGTAGTAGATAGTTAGTAGATTTTAGGATAGTTTAGGATATCTTGAACTCCAAGTTTACTTCTTTAATAGAAATTTCTCTTTAATTGTCTCTTAGATCTCCTTTCAATTTCTTGCCAAGTTCGAATTTTGATTGGATAATCGTAGTGGGTTAATCGCAAGCTTCGCGAAGGTATAATTTTTATTCGCTTTCTAGTCTAATTTAGTAAGAATTTCTTTACTTTCAGTTTATTGTTTCTTAGGTAAATTAAGGTTCTGGATACTGATTTCTTGCCTTTCTAGTTAAGAATTCTCAATTTCTTGCATTACTTTCTAGTTAATTACTAGTGGGCTTTCTTTATTTCTATCAAAAATCCAAAAATACTTAGATTTCTAGTTTAACTCTTTTCAATTTCTAGTTTAGAAATGATTTCTTTAGATTTCTAGTTTTCCTATTTGTAGTCCTTTTAATTGGGTAATTTGCTTGGTTTCAATTTTAGTTTTAATTTGGTTAATTTAAGTTAGAATTAAGTGCTTTCCTTTACTTGCTTTTTCTAGAGTAGATTAACTAGTTTCTTACTATCGTAATTGGTAATTTTGGCTTGCTTTTTTGCTAATCTATCTTGAAATTAAGTTTTTATCGTTTTCATTTAATCATGGTTTTTACTATAATAGTTCCATCATCCATTGTTTGATTTTACTTAACTACACAAATATCAGTAAATCTTGGTAATTGCCTTCCGACAATCCTTGTTGGACGATACCCACTCATCCTATACCACTATCATAATACTCTGTATATTTGCGGTAGTTAGGTAGAGTATAGTGAATTAGTGTGGTTAATGTTTGCTTGTTTTTCTTTCAAAGTTGAATTCTACCTATCGAAGCAATCAAGTTTTTGGTGCCGTTGCTGGGGATTGTCTTCAGTTTTTGGCACTATCAACCACTGTACAGGTCATGTAGATTAAGCAATTTAGTTTAGTTTAATTTAGTGGTTAATTTTGTTTATTTTTATGTTTGTTGGATATCTTGTGGAATTGACTTGGAATTTCAATTGACTATTTGCCTTGGTTTTGTGTAATGCATGGTAAGAGCAGCTCAAGAGCCATTCATTTGCTTAGACAAGAAAGAGTAGAAATAGCTAAGAGATATTTTGAAGGTCGAGAAGTGTACAACAAGAGCTAGAAAGGATAGAGATGGCAAATGCTAATGCTCATCAAAGGAATGTGAACATGGAAAATGAAGAAGAAGAAGTAGTTGGAAATAATGAAATTGGTGGTTATGGGAATGGAAATGGCATGAATGAGAATGGAAGGCCATTGAGGGAGTATGCTCTACCCAATTTTGATGGGGCGAACTTGAGCATTGCACGGATGTCCATGCAAGCCAACAATTTTGAAATCAAGTCCTCCTTAATCCAAATGCTTCAAGCCCATGCCATGTTCGGAGGTGGACCAAATGAGGACCCCTACACACACCTCATGAATTTTGAAGAAGTCTTGGACACATTCAAATTTAATGGAGTACAACTCGGATTGTTTTCGGATAAGGCAATTTCATTTTTCTCTTGGTGATAGGGCAAAGTCATGCTTGCAATCCCACGCCCAAGGAACATTCACCACTTGGAACCAACTTGCTCCAGAGTTCTTGGCGAAGGACTTTCCTCCTGCAAGAACTGCCAAATTGAGGAATGAAATTACCTCATTCAAACAAGATGTTGGTGAAAGCCTAGGGAAAGCTTGGAAAAGATTCAAAGAGTTGCTAAGAAAATGCCCACATCACGCCATTCCTTTGTGGTTTGAAATCCAAACCTTTTATAATGGTTTACTTCAATAGACAAAATCCATAGTTGATGCCTCCACTGATGGCTCTATCTCATATAAGACTCCTAAAGAAGCTCAAGAATTGTTAAATAGGATGGCATACAACCACTACTATCATAGACCGATAACTCCACCGGTGGTTCAACACCAAGCTAATCCAGCCAATGCAAATAGTGGAGCGTTGAATCTAAACATGCAAGATGCCCTTTTGGCACAACAAAGCATGTCCATGAGTGTGATGAACAACATGGAAAGGGCGTTGAAGAATCTAGGGAAACCTAGTAGTGTAAATGCTATGACTTCTTCTCCAACTCAACCAAGCATGACATGTGATTTTTGTGGAGGAAGCCATGCAAATGGACAATGTGAGATGCCATATGGAGCTAATGAGCAAATCAATCATCATTTCCAAGGAACCAATCCGGAGCCATGTCTTGATTAATCCATCTTGGAGGAATCACCCAAATTTCTAGATCATGGAGTAACACCAACAACCAATCCAATCCTCCTTACCAACCAAATCCCCCACCTCAAAATGCCCAACACACTCAAGCCTCAAGTTCCTCATCTAGACATTATCAACCGCCACATCAAAGATATTTTGAACCCAACTCATATCAACCTTTCCCCAACCCTTCTTTTCCAAACCAACAACAAAGACCTCCCTTCCATTATGCAAATTCTTCCCAACCCATGTATCATGATCAATATGCTCCTAGAGAGAATTGGGGGGAAGAAGGTTGGAAAAGAGAAGCCAAGTATTTGAGAAGAAAATTGGATAGGAAAATGGAAGAGCATAAAAGAGATTATGAGAATTTGAAAGCTTCAACAAGGAATTTGGAGATTCAATTGGGGAAATTGGCAAGGTTGAACAATGAGAGGCCTTTAGGAGTGCTTCCAAGTGACACCATTGCAAACCCTAAGGAGTAATGCAAGGCTATTACCCTTAGGAGTGGTAAAGAGTTGGAAGAAAAAGTTAAGCGGGAGAAATTCAATGAATAATGGAGAACAAGAAAGGGTTGAGGATGAAGATAAAGAAAAAGGGGAGTCTTCAAATGGGCAAGACAAAATGATGAATGAGTCTATTATGCCCAACTCAAAAAGCAATGAAGGCAAGGATCCTTAGCATCATGAGCCAAAACATGTTAATGTGCCATTTAGTCAAAGGCTAAGGGATGAAGAAAAGGCAAAGAAATTCAAGAAATTTCTAGAGATTTTCAAAAAGCTTGAAATCAATATTCCTTTCATGGAGGCACTTGAGAACATGCCTACCTATGCCAAATTCATGAAACAAGTCCTTACTTCAAAAAGGAAATTGCAAGGAGATGAAATTTTGTGTTTAACGAAGCATTGTAGTGCACTACTTACAAAGAAGTTGCCACCAAAGCTCAAAGATCCCGGTTCATTTTCTATACCTTGTGAGATGGGGTTTACAATTTGGAAGAGCATTATGTGACTTGGGAACTTCAATAAATCTCACGCCTTTTGTTGGAGTATTGAAGAAGCTAAATGGAGGTCCATTGAAGCCAACAAGTGTCTCATTGTGACTTACGGAATCGAAGCATAAAGTTCCCAAAAGGGATCATTGAAGATGTGATTGTGAAAATTGACAAACTCTACCTCCCGGCCGAATTCATTGTGTCTTGAAATGGAAGAGGATGAAGAGATGCCAATCATTCTTGGGAGACCTTTCGTCGCTACCAGCCGTGCACTTATTAATGTTCAAGAAGGGAAATAGGAATTCCGAATAAATGATGAAATTGTTACATTTAATGTTTTTAATTCATTAAAGCTTCCTTCAATTTTTGAAGACGTCATGAATATAAATGTGGTAGATGACTTAATTGATGATTGTTTTAGGAATGCAATGGAGAATTTTTCAATGGAAGAAGAGGTCTTGGAGTCAAATATGCCAAATCAAGATGATGAAGAAGGAATGAAGGATGTGAATCATTTGGAGGATGAGAATTTATTGGAAAAAGAAGATGAAGAGAGAAAATCAAGAAGAAGGTAAAGGGGAATCTCCAACCAACGAACCCCCCAATTTGGATCTAAAACCTCTTCCTACCCACTTAATGTATGCATATCTTGATGAAAATGAGACATACCCGGTGATTGTGAATGCATCTTTGACAAATGAGCAACTTGAAAGATTGATTGTGGTGCTTAAAAGGAATAAAAATGTCATTTCTTGGTCTATTGATGATATAAAGGGAATAAGCCCTTCCATATGCATGCATAAAAATTTGATGAATAAAGGGAATAAACCGGTAAGGCAACCACAAAGGAGATTGGATCCTACTTTGAAAGAGGTTGTGAGGAAGGAGATTCTTAAGCTTTTGAAAGCCGATATTACTAACCCTATTAGCGATAGTGAGTGGTTTAGCCCCACTCAAGTCATTCCCGAAAATGGTGGTATTACCATAATCATAAGTGAAACCAATGAGTTCCTCTCCTCTAGATTGGTTATGGGTTGGCGAATATGCATTGATTTTTGAAAGCTGCCTTGAATGAAGCCACCCGAAAAGATCATTTTTCTTTGCCTTTTATTGATCAAATGCTTGTGAGGTTGGTCGGTGTTGCATATTATTGTTTTCTTGATGGTTATTCCAGATATCTTCAAATTGTCATTTCTCAGGAAGACCAATTTTTCTCCGGAAGACCAAGATAAAACATCTTTCACAAGCCCATTTGGTACCTTTGCATATTGAAGAATGTCATTTGGACTTTGCAATGCTCCAAGTACATTTAAACGTTGTATGTTTGCTATTTTTCATGACATGGTTGAAAAGAGCATAGAGATTTTCATGGATGACTTTAGTGTATTTGGTAGCTCATTTGATGATTGTCTTGCAAATTTGTCCAATGTGTTAAAGAGGTGTGTGGAAACTAATTTAGTTCTCAATTGGGAAAAATGTCATTTCATGGTGAGAGAAGGAATCGTTTTGGGTCACAAGGTCTCATCAAAGGGAATAGACATTGATAGGGCAAAGGTGGAGGTGATTGAAAATTTACCTCCATCCGATCAATGTTAAAGGGAAAGAAGTTTCTTAGGACATGCGGGTTTTTATAGAAGATTCATTAGGAATTTCTCACATATTGCTAGACCATTGTGCTTGTTACTTCAAAAAGATTGTCCCTTTCATTTTGATGATTCTTGTTTAAAAGCATTCAATGAGTTAAAACATGCTCTTGTTATTGCATCGGTCATTGTAGCACCAAATTGGTCTCTTCCATTTGAACTCATGTGTGATGCTAGTGACTATGCAATAGGTGCCATGTTATGTCAAAAAGTGAACAAGATGTTGCATGTTATTTACTATGCTAGTAAGACCTCAAATGATGCACAAATTAATTATTCAACAATAGAGAAGGAACTACTTGCTATAGTTTTTGCATTTGATAAGTTTAGATGATATTTGATTGGATCAAAGATAATTATTCATACCGATCACTCCGCATTAAAGTATTAGTTTTCTAAGCAAGATGCCAAGCCACATTTATTGAGATGGATACTTTTCTTGTTGCAGGAGTTTGATTGGGAAGTGGTCATCAAAAAGGCTGTGGAAAACATGGTAGCCGACCATTTGTCAAGAATTGAGGCATCTAGACTTGTTAATCTTGAAGAAGGGATAATCAATAAAGAATATCCAATTGAGAAGTTGTTTGAGGTGAAGGGGGTGAGTCCATGGTATGCAGATATTGTGAATTATCTTGTGGCAAGGATAGTACCAAAGATGCTAAACATCAATGAGAGGAGGAAATTCTTTGCAGAACTTAAACATTATTGTTGGGAAAAATAGTATTTGTTCCGAAAGTGTAATGATCAAGTTCTAAGGAGATGTGTTCTGGAATGTGAAGTATTCGATGGTTTAATACAATGTCATTCATCTCTGGTTAGAGGGCACCATGGAGCTCAACGGATGGCTTTCAAGGTTTCACAAAGTGGATTATTGGCCAACTATGTTCAAGGATTCCCGGGATTTTGTGCTCAAATGTGATGAATGTCAAAGGGTGGGTTATATTTTCAAGGAAACATGAAATTCCCCTTCATGGCTTATTGAGTTGGAGGTAGTTGATGCATGGGGGATTGATTTCATGGGCCCTTTTCCGGTCTCATACTCTAATAAGTACATTTTGGTTGCAGTGGACTATGTGTCGAAGTGGGTTGAAACAATTGCTACCCCAACCAATGAGGCCAAGGTGGTTACTAAATTCCTTCGCAAGAACATCTTTTCTTGGTTTGGAGTTCCTTGGGCTATCATTAGTGATGGGGGGATCACATTTCAAGAATTCTCAATTTGAGGCATTAATTAAAAAATATGGGGTGAAACACAAGGTTGCTTTAGCTTATCACCCACAAACATCGGGTCAAGTGGAGGTGTCAAACCGAGAATTGAAGAGAATCCTAGAGAAAACGGTGAATAATGCTAGGAAAGATTGGGTATTGAAGTTAGATGACACTTTGTGGGCTTATCGTACAACATTTAAGACTCCCATAGGCATGTCTCCATACCGTATTGTGTATGGATTTATAGCATGCCACTTGCCGGTGAAACTTGAACATAGGGCATATTGGGCCATAAAGAACTTGAATTTTGAGTTGAAGGAAGCATATGAAAAGAGGATGCTTGATTTGACTGAGTTGGATGAATTCTGGAGGGAGGCATTTGAAAATTTGTTTAATTTATAAGGAGAAGACAAAGGCATGGCATGACAAGCACATCCAAAGGAAGGAATTTAAAGTCGGTGATTTGGTGCTCCTTTACAATTCAATACTCAAGTTATTTCTAGGAAAGCTTAAGTCAAGATGGAGTGGTCCCTTTGAAGTGGTCAAAACCTTTTCTCATGGAACGGTGGAAATAAAGGGGAAAGAGGGAGCTTTCAAGGTCAATGGACATTGGCTTAAACCCTACCTTGGAGGAATCATTGAAGGCGGACGAGAAATCGTCCGATTGACACAAGAATGAGGGTCATGCCATAGTCAAGCTAGTGACTATAAAAGAGCGCTTCTTGGGAGGAAACACAAGTTTTTCATTGATTAGTTGTTTTTGTTTTCCATTCGTATGTGTTTTAATTTAGATTAATTAGGTTAGAATTTTGGATAAAAATCTAAGTTTTATTTAGTTGAATAAATGGTGCTAAAGAATGAGTGAAAATTGTCATCTAACTTGTGAATTTTTTTGTTTGTAGGTTGTCCTTGCAAATGGAGAAAAGTGATCAAGAGTGGAGCAATTTCGGCTAGGTGTGAAAAATTCACTTCGTAGAAGTTATCGCGATTTCAAAATTGAGATTGCGATCTCAAACTCAAACTTCTGGAGATGTGAATGGTCAGACAGGTCGAGATCGAGATCCCAACTCCAAACTTCTGCAAAGGCTATTTTTGCACTGAGTTGAGATCGCGATCTCAACTCCTTCGAGATTCGCAATCTCGATATCAGGCCAGATCGCGATCTCGAGAAAAAAAAAACATTTTCTTCCTTTCAAAATCACTTCAACCATGAATTTATTTTAGTTTTAGTCTTTTAGTTTGGAAGTAATTTTGCCTTTGATTTTCCTTTTTAGTAATCTTGCTAATGGCCTTAAGTTGATGCCAAGTAGCAAATTAGTTTGATGCTTCATGGACTGAATCTTTGTGGAATTTCTTGCTATATACTTGGTGTAGCTTTGCTTATGATTATTGCCAAATAAGAGTAGCATGGCTAAGGGCTCTAAGTTGATGCCATCTTTGCATTAGTTGATGAGTTGAATTGAATGTTGATTTTGTTTGAAGCTGGAATGGTGAGATGCATGGCATAGTTTACTATTCTTAGCATTTCTACTCAATTTTAGTTCTTAGTTTATAGCTATACCATGATTCAAGTAGTCTTTATTATTGTTGGGTATGTCTTTATGTTTAATTTTGGGTAAGTGGAAGGACGATTTGTTCATCAACTAGAATAAAAGAGACAAGTTTGGGGGTGTCTATTTCTTTGTGTTGGGAATGGTTGTTTTATACATATTATTGCCACTTGATGTTTAATGATGGAAAATTGATCAATTAGGTACATCAATGATGATAAAGTTTGTTGTTCAATGCTTTGTGACTGAAGTACATGATTGATTCATTTCAAGAATTTTTGTGTGAGTGTGCAACATAAAGAAATCATAAACTTGGCATCACTATTTTTCAAAAAGAAGTGCTGAAATTTTAGGAAAATTTATTTGAAATGTTGTTTCAGATCAAATCACTTATATTATTTGGTTGATGAACTATCTTTTGGAAAGAAATGAGTTAAATGAAGTAGAAGGAATTTTGGGATATTTCGTGTGTTTGCATAGGGAATGTTCTTCTAACTTCTAAATAATTGATATTCGAAATTAATTTAGGTACATTTCACTATTTTTCCTTGGTTTAGGAACCAAAAAAAATTTAGGAATAAGGTGAGTACGGGATTCCGACATGTACCCATGTTGTTTCTCCGAAATAAGCCATTAGAGTAGTAATAAGGCGAGTACGCGATTCCGACATGTACCCATGTTGTTTCTCCGAATTAAGCCATTAGGAATTGTTGGCGTTTTAATATACCAATAAGTAAAGGAGTAAATGTTTGTAATACTTATCATTCATCTCATATTACGTATTCCTTGTTGGAGGTTTATTCCCTAAATGTGGGACATTTGCATTTAAGTTGATTCCTAATTGAACTTCTATTTTCATGATGCCTAGTCGAGATAGGTGACTTACTTCATAATATTTGTGATTTGAGAAATAATGATGTTTTAAATAAAAAGAACTAAAAATTTTGTTAACCTTTTTTGAGAATGGTAATGCTTGGTGATGTGAAATCTTGTGTAGTCTTTTATGAAGAATAAAATTTCAATTTTGGATTGATTCACTCAGATACTTCACATATCACATAGTATTGAACAATTCTTGAGATATTTCTTGAGTGTTCTAAGTACATCTATTATTCATCAAGTGTCACGTCAACTTTGGAGGTGTTCATATGTTTGAGATATTTCTTAAGTGTTCTAAGTACATCTATGATTCATCAAGTGTCACGTCAACTTTGGATATGGTATTCATATGTTTGAGTGTTTGTAGGCTTCTTTTAATTTTAATTTTTTTGTTTGGCTCGGGACTAGCAAAACGCTAAGTTTGGGGGTGTGATAACTCTAGTAAACTAGAGTTATTTTCTTGTAAATTATAGCATTTTGATAGTTTAAATCTCGAATTTTGGGTAAGTAATTGAAGATTTTAGTTAATTTCTTCCATATCTGTTTGTATTTCCATTCTTGATTAAATATGATAAGTTTTTATTAAATTTCTAGTTAATTAATTGTTTAATGGTGTTAAAATTATGCATGTCAAAATTAGAGGTTGGAAGCTGTAATGAACAAAACTCAAAGGATCAAATTACAATAATGGAAGAAATGAAGAATGCTAACAAGAGAGTCGAGATCGCTGTTGCACCCCCCCCACAACCCGCGGTCTGGCCGGCACCTTTGGGACCGGCACCATTACCATGTGGTGCTCTTGAAATAGGTGATTAAATGCAAAAATCCTATTTACTATTTACAAACAAGTAAATTACCTACTTACTATTACAAATTTAAATGAATCACCTATTTACTATTACATAACGGGGCTTTAAATGCGACTATGAATTGTACAAAAATAATCTAAGCTAGGGAACACAAGATTGGAGTCGCCACCCGGTGTGTTGGTGCGCCGGGACACAAAAATACATCAAAATTTAAAGAGAAAATAAACCCTAGTCTAGATTGACTCCTGGTCCACGCAATTCAAAAAAAAAAAAAAAAAAAAGAACATGAGTTCGGGAATCCTGTTGTAAAATGGGAAGGTTTGGGATAGATTTGAATTTCCCTCGGCACCCACTTTACCCGGCGTTGGACCGGTTGCATGATTTTATCGCGTTTCTCTTTTTAATTTTAGTATTCATTATTGCCGACTTTGTAGCGTACGTGTGATTGAGATAGTTTAAAAGTAATAAAATATGTACATATTAATGAGAAAATGAAAATAAATGGTAAATAATAACATTGACAGGTAAATTTAGCCCGGGGTCCAATTTAAAGTCACACACATTTAGCTTGTAGTGCCCTTTAACTCCAAAGGGGCAAAACAGTCGTTTGTCATGCACGCCAGAGTTTACTTCTAGCCCGATTTTATATTATTGATACAGTTATTAAGTCATGGACTAAATTGAGTTTGATTCAAATATTTAATGTCTAGTCGTGCAACTAAACAAAATTTGAGGACAGAAGAGTAGATTCACATCATTTAACAAGTAAGAAAAAGCATAAATATTGTATCGAAACCAACAAACATAAATGAATGCCCAGAAAGCTGTCTCTTATACACATCTAGATGTGTATAAGAGACAGCCCGTACAGTGATTGGTTCAATAACTGAAGAATATCGATCAGCAGCGAAGTAATAAACTGGTGAAAGGTAATTAAACATATTAAAATTCCAAACAAAAATCAAATTAAAGCTTGGTGGTTATTGTCATTAAAAATGTAACTTAGAAGAAATTTGAAAAGAAAAAAACAATAATATTAAAGAAAATTTCTTAAGGGCCTAAACCCCTGTAATTTGGAAAATTATTTGAGGGCTAAAATGCAAAAATTTGAAATCTGGAGGGTTAAAATGCAAATAAAAAATTTCTTTGAACATTTTAAAAAATAAAATTTTTTAATTTTTTTTTTGTGTGGCTCTGTCAGCAAACTATGGGGGCAAGGATATTCGAACCCAAGCCCCCATGGAGTAATACTTGCTGCTGAACCACTAGCCCAAAGCCATTTTTGGGTTATGGTTTAGTTTGTTTTTATTTATACACTTGAAAATTTCTCTACATTCCCCCAACTTCTTCCTCTTCTTCCCCAACGGTAAACAACCATTCAAAATTCTTCCAACTCCATAACCACCCCAAAAAGTGAAACCTTCAAACGTTAACCCAAAAACTCTAAGAAAATAGCCATAAAATTCTAATTTTTACATAGATCATGAAGATATAAAAATTAATTAACACAAACAACTACATAAACATAAATCAAAGGGTGAAAGTGGGCATATGAACCAAACACAAACTTGTATAAAACAAAACCAAATCCACAAAATTTTCTTGTAAACCTTTAGAGACACTCCAAAAATATTCTAAAGCCAATAAAAATATTAAATTTAAACATTATGAACTATAAAATTAAATTCCAAAATTAAGTCATAAATAATGTAAAAATCGTAAGATAAGCATTTTGTCACCAAAACAATCGATTCAAAAGCCCATTTAACTCACCTCAACCTCAGGAATGTGGTGGAATTGGTTATGATTTGGCTTGGAGTGCGTTTGAGCCGAATTTGCTTTCGGCACCTCCAAGCTTCCGGTTGATGAACCAGCCTTCTTTCACCACATTTTTCATCCATCAGATGAACGGTTTTGCTTGAGCTTTGCAAAGAGAAGTTGTAGTATCAGGTACCCTCTACAACTTTTCTTCTTTGAATTTAGTCTAATTCCTATTTGATCGCTTGGAATCTTGGCTCAAAGTTGGCTGTCTGGAAAATTTTCTAGATTTGCTTGGCCACCAGCCTTCTTCCACCACAATGGCATCCCTCCCTTTGCAAATGAATGATTTTGCTTGAGCTTTACAAAGAGAAGTTGTAGTCCCAGGTACCCTCTACAACTTTTCTTTTTGAGTTTAGTCTAATTCCTTTTTAATCGTTTGGAATTTTGGCTCAAACTTGGCTGCTTGGAAGATTTTTAAACTTTCAGAAAAAAATTTTTCTTTTCTTCCTGCAGAAATTTTCGCCCCCTTTTTTAGGCTGAGTTTTTTGCTCTTTAAAGAGGTGGATTGAGTGTAAAAATGGTCAAAGACCATTCCTTGGAAACTAATCAGTAATAGGACCATCGATATTTGGTGAGAATGGGTGAAAAATGCGAGAAAAACGTGGCCAAAACTCTGTCGTGAACGATGCGGAACTGTTCATGTGCTGAATTTTTTTAGTAAATTTAATTTAATTTTTTTAATTTTTAATTAATTAATTAATTATTATTTTTTTTTTTGAAAAATCTAAAAACTTAATAATATTAAAACTCATTCTTAGTATTTCAAATGCATAAAACACATAATAATAATTTCAACAGAAACACCATAAGACAAATTAAGAGGGAATTAAAGGATAAATTAAGAGGAAATCAAAGAGCAGGTTAAAAAGAAATTAAAAAGAAAATTAAGTGTCAAATTAAGAGGAAAATAAGGGACAACTTAAGGGACAAAAATAGGTGTCTACAATCGCGATCTCAGACTCTCCATATCGCGATCTCGACTCGGGAAATTGTCTTAATGTATTAGAGTCGAGATCGCCATCTCAATTGTTCCATATCGTGATCTCGACTCGCTGAGAGTTAAATTGTAAAGGCAATTTGGTAAAATTTCAGCCAACAACTCCTGATTTTTGTCTTTTATAGCACTACACTATTTAAGCTACTTAAGAAATAGAAAGTAGAATGAGTAGTAGATAGTTAGTAGATTTTAGCATAGTTTAGGATATCTTGAACTCCAAGTTTACTTTTTTAATAGAAATTTCTCTTTAATTGTCTCTTAGATCTCCTTTCAATTTCTTGCCAAGTTCGAATTTTGATTCGAATAATCGTAGTGGGTTAATTGCAAGCTTCGCCTAGGTATAAATTTTATTCACTTTCTAGTCTAATTTAGTAAGAATTTCTTTACTTTCAGTTTATGGTTTCTTAGGTAAATTAGGGTTCTTGATAATTTCCTGCATTTCGAGTTAAGAATTCTCAATTTCTTGCATTAATTTCTAGCTAATTACTAGTGGGCTTTCTTTATTTCTATCAAAATCCAAAAATACTTAGATTTCTAGTTTAACTCTTTTCAATTTCTAGTTTAGAAATGATTTCTTTTAGATTTCAAGTTTTCCTATTTGTAGTCCTTTTAATTGGGTAATTTGCTTTCTTTCAATTTTAGTTTTAATTTGGTTAATTTAGGTTAAAATTAAGTGCCTTCCTTTGCTTGCGTTTTCTAGAGTAGATTAACTAGTTTCTTAATATCGTAATTGGTAATTTTCACTTACTTGCTTTTTTGCTAATCTATCTTAAAATTAACTTTTTATCGTTTTCATTTAATCATGGGGAATAAAGTTTTTGTTTTTACTAGAGTAGTTCCATCATCCATTTTTTGATTTCGTTTAACTACACAAATATCCGTAAATCTTGGTAATTGCCTTCCAACAATTCTTGCGGGACGATACCCACTCATCCTATACCACTATCAACTCCGTATACTTGCCGAAGTTAGGTAGAGTATAGTGAATTAGTGTCGTTAATTATTGCTTGTTTGTCGTTTCAAAGTTGAATTCTACCTAACGAAGCAATCAAGTTTTTGGTGCCGCTGCTGGGGATTGTCTTCAATTTTTGGCAGTATCAATCACTGTACGGGTCGTGTTGATTAAGCACTTTAGTTTAGTTTAATTTAGTTGTTAATTTTGTTAATTTTTATGTTTGTTGGATATCTTGTGGAATTGATTTGGAATTTCAATTGACTATTAGCCTTGGTTTTGTGTAGTGCATGGTAAGAGTAGCTCAAGAGCCATTCATTTGCTTAGACAAGGAACAGGAGAAAGAGCTAAGAGAAATTCGAAGGTTGAGAAGGAAGGGAAAGTACAACAAGGGCAAGAAAGGATAGAGATGGCAAATGCTAATGCTTATCAAAGGAATGTGAACATGGAAAACGAAGAAGAAGAGATAGTTGAAAATAATGGGATTGGTGGCTACGGGAATGGAAATGGCATGAATGGGAATGGAAGGCCATTGAGGGAGTATGCTCTACCCAATTTTGATGGGGCGAACTCGAGCGTTGCACGGATGTCCATGCAAGGCAACAATTTTGAAATCAAGTCCTCCCTAATCCAAATGCTTCAAGCCCATGCCATGTTCGGAGGTGGACCAAATGAGGACCCCTACACACACCTCATGAATTTTGAAGAAGTCTTGGACACATTCAAATTTAATGGAGTACAACTCGGATTATTTTCGGATAAGGCAATTTCCTTTTTCTCTTGGTAATAGGGCAAAGTCATGCTTGCAATCCCACGCCCAAGGAACATTCACCACTTGGAACCATCTTGCTCCAGAGTTCTTGGCGAAGGACTTTCCTCCTGCAATTTGCAGAATTGCCAAATTGAGGAATAAAATTACCTCATTCAAACAAGATGTTGGTGAAAGCCTAGGGAAAGCTTGGAAAGATTCAAAGAGTTGCTAAGAAAATGCCCATATCACGCCATTCCTTTGTGGCTTGAAATCCAAACCTTTTATAATGGTATACTTCAAGAGACGAAATCAATTGTAGATGCCTCCGCCGATGGCTCTATCTCATTTAAGACTCCTGAAGAAGCTCAAGAGTTGTTAAATAGGATGGCATACAACCACTACTATCATGGACCGATAACTCCACCGGTGGTTCAACACCAAGCTAATCTAGCCAATTGAATCTAAACATGAAAGATGCCCTTGTGGCACAACAAAGCATGCTCATGAGTGTGATGAACCACATGGCAAAGGCGTTGGAGAATCTAGGAAAACCTAGTAGTGTAAATGCTATGACTTCTTCTCCAACTCAACCAAGTATGACATGTGATTTTTGTGGAGGCGGCCATGCAAATTGCTTATGGACAATGTGAGATGCCATATAGTGCTAATGAGCAAATCAATTATGTGGCTAATCAATCATCATATTCCAAGGAACCAATCCGAAGCTTATGGGAACACATACAATCCTTCTTGGAGAAATCACCCAAATTTCTCATGGAGTAACACCAACAACCAATCCAATCCTCCTAACGAAGCAATCAGTACATTATCTTTTCCTTGAGAGGGTCAGACAATATTGCTCTCTTAGTTCTACAGTCAATTTGGGCATGGTTCCTAGCCAACCAGCTCATTCCCAAAATAATGTCGAGCCTGCTCATATTAAATTGAACCAAATTTGCTTTGGTCACTCTATCCCCTACTTCTACGATGTAGTCACTATATCTATTACGTGACCTATGATCCTTTATACTTGAGCTAGTACTCTATGCGGTGATGCTAACCATTTAGGTTGAGCACATAAAGTGCTTACAAACAAGTGGCTTGCACCACAGTCCAATAATAGGAAAACAGGTACGGAGTATACTCTTGTCAGAAGCGTTGATGCACGCGTGAGCAATGGATCAAGTGATGTGGTCATGGACCAAGCTCAAGGAGTTGATCCAATTCAAGTTCCAACTAGGCCAATCACAAGATCATGGGCCAAGAAGTTAAATCAAACTATGTTGGGATTTGTCAAGGAAGTTTCAGACCAAGAAGCATTCTTATTTGTGAATAGAGGCCAAGAATTCATCCAAGCTCAAGCCAAGAGGCCAGTCCATTTTTTAAAGTTCCAAGTCCAAGAAGATTTAAGTCCAAGAAGCCAAACAATTGAAAAGTTTCAAGAAGCGTTCGAAAATCCCTAATTCAGCTGTCCTTTCATAATTAAATTATGATTTAGTTTTATCATTTGTTTCTAGGAATTTTATTTTATTTGGTTAATTAAGTTGAATGAAAAATTAGTCCATATTAATTTAGTTTAGCCGGTTTAGGTCTTGTGTTCCAATCCCAAACTAGTTGGGATTTGGCAAGTTAGTGTCCTAGTGTTGGTTATATGAGGACTTACATGTGGGTTATGAGGCTGGTTTTCACGTTAAATATACCCCCTTCCCCATAGCCAAAACTTTCAATTAGATTATTCAATACACTTTTGTGAGAAATTCTCTAACTTGTCATCCACAGATTGTGGTTTTTTTTTTCTTCAGGATTGACTCTTATAATTACCAACTAGAATACTATTGGTTCTAATCTCGTTAGAGACATAGGTTGATATCTCGTACAATTGAAAATAGATATATTTAAATTCTTAATTTCTTAATCAAAAAGTTTAAATCTGTCAAGTCAGAATAAATGTTTTTGCCAAGAAATTATTTAGTGAATTTTTCGTGGGTATTGTGTATTGATGCTCTTTACACACTTAGATAAAATATTTATAAAATGTGTAACTTCTACTACTAACTAGGTGGCATCCCGCAAGTAAACGGTTGTCAATTAGTAGTAAAGGGAAGTTCATATTGTTCTCACAAGGATTGTTGGAAGGCAAATACCCAGATATACGAGTATTTCTAGTATAGTTAAGCAAAAATCAATGAGTGAGAGATGAAACAATATTAATCAACTTCATATTTAAACTCAAGTAAACAAGACCAAATGAAGCTAATTTATCTACTAAAACTAGTACTGAAAACTAAGCAATTAAAAAATTAAGAGACCATCTATTAAATTCTAACAAAAGCAATTAACTAAAAGTACTTAATTCTACCCTTGATTTACCGAAATAAAGCTAAAATTAAAAGAAAGCAAGTTACCCAATTAAATCGACTACAAATAAGAATCTTGAAGACTAAAAGCAACCATTTCTAAACTATAAATTGGAACAAGTTAATATTGAAATCTAAATATTTTTGAATTTTTGATGATAATAAAGAAAGCCCACTAAAAATTAACTAGAAATTAATGCAAGAAATTGAGAATTCTCAACTAAAAACCAAGAAATTAACAAGAACCCTACTTTTTCTAAGAAACCCTAGATTGCAAGCAAAGAGGTTTTCAACTTGAAAGCAAGTAACAAAATTATATCTACTTGAAACCAATGATTAACACACTACAACTATCTAATCAAAAATTAAATTTACAAAGAAATTAAAAGAAGATCTAAGAAATAATTAAAGAGGACTTTTCGTTCAAAAGAAACTTGAGAGTCAAGTTTTCCTAATTTATTCTGAAATCTACTAATTTTCTAACAAAAACTATCCTACTTCCCTATTACTTTTTTTTAAGTAGCTTAAATAGTGCAGTATTACACAAGGTAAAAATCAGAAGTTGTTTGCTAGAAGATTACAAAATTGCCCTCACAACTTATCTCTCAACGAGTCGAGATCGCAATTTAGGAATTTGAGATCTCGATCTCGACTCCAATACATTTAAGACATTTTCCCGAGTCGAGATTGTGATCTCGACTCTAATATATTTAAAGCATTCTCCAGAGTTAAGATCGTGATCTGGAGGAATCCAGATCCTGATCTGGACTCTCTTACCAGCATTTTTCCATTTCTTCTATTATTGCACTTTGAGTCCCTTGAGCTTTGTTCATTCCAGATTCCAACTTCTAATTTTGATCGGCATAATATTAACACCATTAAGCAATTAATTAATCTAGAAATTTAATAAAAACTTATCGTATTTAACAAGAATGAAAATACAAACATATATGAAAGAAATTAACTAATATCTTCAATTACTTACCAAAAGTTCGGGATTAAACTATCAAAATGCCATAATTTGGAGGGAAATAACTCAAGTTTACTAGAGTTATCGCACCCCCAAACTTAGCGTTTTGCTAGTCACGAGCAAAACAAAAAGTAAAAGAAACCTGTTAACACTTAAACACATAAACACCACAAAAATTTGACGAGACACTTGATGAATCGTGGATGTACTTAGAATAATTAAGAAATCTCTCAAGAAACTTTCAATACTATATGGTAGGTGAAATATTTAGAATTTTTTTTTACAAAGAAGCGCACGTTCATTTACTACACAAGATTTCACATCAGCAAGAATTACTATTCTCTAAAAAGAGTTACCAAAAATTTTAGTTCTATTCATTTAAAATATCATAACTTCTCAAATCACAAATATTATGAAGTTAGTCAATTATCCCAACTAGGCATCATGAAAATAGAAGTTCATTTAGGAATCAATTTAAACGCAAATGCCACATATTTTGGGAATGGACCTCTAACAAGGAATAAGTTATATAAGATCAATGATAAGTATTACAAACATTTACTCCTTAACTTATTGGTATACTATAACGCAATTCCTAATAGCTTGACTCTAAGAAACAACATGGATACATGTCGGAATCCCGTACTCACCTTATTACTACTCTAATGGCTTATTTTGGAGAAACAACATGGGTAAATGTCTAAATCCCGTACTCGCCTTATTCATAAAATAAATTTTTTTTATTAAAGACGGTCCTAAACCGAGAAAAATGAGTGAAATGTACTAAAAATTAAACTTGAATATCAATTATTCACAAATTAGAAGAACATTCTCATTGCAAACACACAAAATGTCCCAAAATTCCTTCTATTTTAGTTAACTCATTCTTTTCAAAAGAAAAGTTGTCTAACAAAATAATATAAGTGATTTGACCAGAGACAATATTTCAAATTTATTTTCCTAAATTTTCAGCACTTTTTTTTGTAAAATAGTAACTCTAAGTTTTTGAAATTTTTATGTTGTAAAATAACTACTCACTACACCTAAGTCCATGAAATGACCCAATCAAATACTTCAATCATTTAGTGTTGTACATCATCATTCATCATCATTCAGTACTCAATTGATCAAATTTCCATCCATTATGCATCAAGTGACCTCAACATGCACGAAACAACTGATCCTAACACAAAAAATAAACACCCTCAAACTTGTCATTTTATTCCAATGATGAGTACAACTCATCCTACGGCTCACCCAAAATCTAACATAATAGCATATCCAACAATATTAATAATTACTTAACTATGACACCATTTAAAGCTGAAAGTTAAAACTGAATAAAAGAATTGTGATAAGATTGTTAAACCATGCCATGCATTTCTTCAATTAAGTCCCATAAAAATCAACATCTAATTCAATTCATCAACAAATGCAAAAATGGCATCATCTTAGGGCCTTTAGCCATTCTACTCTTATTAGGCAATGACATGACAAAAACTACACCAAGTATCCAACAAGTAATTCCCAAAAAGATTTAATCCATGAAGCATCACAATAGATATCTACTTGGCGTTAGCTTAAGGCCAATAGCTAATCTACTAAAAAGGAAAATTAAACTACTCTAAATCAAATGAATGAAAATAAAAATAAAAATAGTCGAATGTCAAGGTGCTAAGTAATGAAAAATAGGTAAAATTGTTCATCTTCCACAAATGGCTTCAATTGCTTAGGTTGGATGTCGTCAATGCTTAGTACAGCTGGTGGCGTCAATCCTCTTGCCCAATCTCCTCTTGACCTTCCTCGGCATCATTGGGTTGGGCTTCCTCATGATCATCATCTAGCTCTCATCCAATTATGTCACACACGCTTGGCTGAATCCTTCTTGATGTGCTAAAAATACAGGTGGTATGTACTGTTGTCCATGAGGTGGACCAAAATGCCATGCCAGGGGTGGTGGTAGCCTAACCCATGTACCCAATGAAGTGGTCTTGAGAGCTTCTCCAATTAAGGTCAAGTTGTTGTACATCACCATTTGACTATATGTCCAATATCCTTACAATTCATTTCTCTCATCTTCATTAATCGGTGCATTTAAGACATAACTTGGAGGCATCGGAATAAAATAAGTACTCTGAGGTGGTGGTGGCGGTGGCTGGGTAGGGTGTTCTTGTTGATGGTTCTTTTCGTACTCTCTCACCATTCAGTGAACATACTCCCTAGTAATCCTTCCTTGTGGATAGGCCATTGGCTCCACAAGATCAATCGGGCAACCTACTAAAGTGCACAAATGGTGAATCAAGCTAGGGGCAGAAAATATAGGTCACCCGGACCTTCCACTATCTAAGAATCCCTGCTTGACAAGGAGGCTACCAATATTCAATGGCATCCCCATCATAGTAACATACACTAGAAGTACTTTATCCCTCTAAATATAACTTAAGGAATAGGACCCCCAAATTCGGCAGCTGATAAAGTAAAACCATAATTTGACTACGAAAAAAGTCCCTAACGTGCAAATTTCAACTCAATATTCGAGGAAGCACTCCTAACCCAATCAACTTGCTTATTGCAAATGGCATTCTTGATTACATTCATATCTTTCTCCTTGTCATTCAAGAATGCCAAGTATTGACCAGATGATACAGGGGATATGTTAAAATAAGCACTAATCAAATTCGCACTAAAGTCCGTTAACACCCCCCGTACTCGCACCATACCATTCTTCAACTCACACAAATTACAGTGAAACTCTTTCACTAATTGGGAAGCCTCGGAGTCAATTTGAGTGTTGAATCCCTCCGAATGCCTCGACCTAATTTGCTCCTCAATCGCTTTTTTAGCTTCATCATAATCTCTCCAATGCATTGAAAGGTCGAAATTCCACTCTCTAATAACCTCACATTCCCTATCACTAGAGAACTGTGGTTCTACATGTCCACCATCCTCCAACTGTTGTTCCATGCCTCCTTCCCCAGTAGTACCTTCTCCGAATTTTCTCTTCCTAGAGCCCACTCCTCTTTCCCTCATCCTGGCCCTTCTTTTGGCACAACCATAAACTCCTCTAGTCATTTTAACAACACAATTCAATCAAAATTCATATAATTTCTAACAATTCCAAAAATCTAAGCCAACACAATCAATTCACCAAATTTTCAACAAACATCAAAATTTCTCAACACAATTCAAACCAATCCAAATACCAAGCAAACAATTCAGATAATTGAACAATTTAATGTCAAATTTTTCTAAACAAAAATTTACAGAAATTACTACTCAACAATTGGCCATCAAAATGTTCACCACAAATTCATCAATAAAACCCAACTAGTATCTTCAAAAAATTGAAACATGGAATCACAAATTCAAAGAAAGATTATTACCCAATTTGGGATTTAGAATTTCCAAAAAGTCTTGTGATGTCCAAAGTCCTCCAAGAAATCTTCCAAAAGTGTTCTTGCTTTGATACTCCTAAAAGGAATTAGATGGAGTTAGTGGTGATTTTGTAATTTGGAATGGTTTTTAAGTGAGGATTGTGGAAGAAATTAAGGAATTGGGAAGGGGTTTTTCGATTGAGAAGAAGAGAATAGAAGAAAATTGTGACACAAGAAGAAAAGAAAAGAAGATCTAAAACGGGTTCTGAGTTGAGATCGTGATCTGGGATTTCGAGATCGTGATCTGGCCTTATGTTGAGATCACGATATCGAAGGAGTTGAGATCACGATATCGATGTTGAGATCGCGATCTCGACTAGGTGAAAAAAATGCCTTTGCAGAAGTTTGGGTTTGATGTCACAATCTCAATTTTGAGATCGCGTTATCGAACCCAATTACAGTTTCGCCCTCCAGAAGTTTGAGCTTGAGATCGTGATCTGGGATTTGAGATCGTGGATTTCAAGCTAAACTTCTGCAAAGTGTATTTTTTTACACTTAGCCAAAATTTTCTCACTCTTCATCAGTTTTCTCCAATTCGATGCATAACCTACAAGAACAAAATTAACACATTAGGATGACAATTTTTTCTCATTCTTTAGCACCATTTATTCAACTGAAAAAAAAAAAAAAAAAAACTTAGATTTTTAACTTAAATTCTAACCTAATTCAAACTAATTTACTCAAAATCAAACTAATGAAAAATCAAACAAAAAAGAACACAATAATAACTAAATTAAAGACTTGGGTTGCCTCCCAAGAAGCACTCTTTTATAGTCACTAGCTTGACTATGGCATGGCTTCATTCTTGCACAAATTGGACGATCTCTCGTCCATCTTCAATGATTCATCCAAATTAGGGTTTGAGACGATGACCATTAACCATGAAAGCTCCCTTTTCCCCTTTTATTTTCACCGTTCCATGAGAAAAACTTTAAACCACTTGAAAGGGGCCACTCCACCTTCACTTGAGTACATGTTAAACTAAAAGTTTTCTCGGGAATAACTTGAGCCGTGAATTATAAAGTAGCACCAAATCACCAACTTTAATTCCATCAGGATGAGCTTGTTATTCCATGCCTTAGTTTTCTCCTTATAGATCAAAGAATTTTCAAATGCTTTCCTCCGGAATTCATCCAACTCATTCAAATCAAGCATCCTCTTTTCGTATGCTTCCTTCAAATCAAAATTCACGTTCTTTGTTGCCCAATATCCTCTGTGCTCAAGTTCCACTGGCAAGTGACAAGCTTTTCCATACACAATACGGTACAGAGACATGCCTATGGGGGTTTTAAATGTCGTCTGATAAGCCCACAATGTGTCATCTAACTTAAGCGCCCAATCCTTCCTAGCATTATTTTCCGTCATCTCTAAGATCTATTTCAATTGTGAGTTTGAAACCTCAACTTGACCCGATGTTTGAGGATGATAGGCTAAAGCAACCTTGTGTTTCACACCATACTTTGTCATCAAGGCCTCAAAGTGTGAATTTTGGCAACAGTTCCTTATAATGAAGTGAGAGCCCCTATCACTAATGATAGCCCGAGGCACTCCAAATCGAGAGAAGATGTTCTTTCGAAGGAATTTAGTGACCACTTTGGCCTCGTTGGTTGGGGTAGCGATTGTTTCAGTCCACTTTGACACATAGTCCACTGCAACCAAAATGTATTTGTTGGAATATGAAATCGGGAAAGGTCCCATAAAATCAATTCCCCATGCACCAAATACCTCCAACTCAATAATGCCATGAAGGGGCATTTCATGTTTCTTCAAAATATTACCCATCCTTTGACATTCATCACACTTGAGCACAAATTCTCGGGAATCCTTGAACATAGTTGGCCAATACAAATGACTTTGAAGAACCTTGAAAGCCGTTCGTTGAGCTCCATGGTGCTCTCCAACTGGAGAAGAATGATATTGTCTCAACACATCGGTAATTTTACATTTCGGGGACACATCTCATAAGGACTTGATCATTGAACCTTAGGAACACATACAGCTCTTCCCAAAAATTGAGAAAGAAATGTTTAAGTTCCGAGGAGAATTTCCTTTTCTCATTGACATTAAGCATCTTGGGTACTATTCTTGCCACAAGATAATTAACAATATCTGCGTACCATGACCTCACTTCCTTCACCTCAAACAATTTTCTCAATTGATGATTCTTCATTGATGGCTCTTTCTTCATGATTGACAAGTCTAGATGTTTCAATCCTTGACAAATGATCGGCTACCATGTTTTCCACACCCTTCTTGTCCACTACCTCCCAATCAAACTCCTACAATAAAAGTATCCATCTCAATAACCATGGCTTGGCATATTGTTTAGAAATTAAATACTTAAATGCGGATTGATCGATATGAACAATTACCTTTGATCCAATCAAGTATGATCTAAAGTTATCAAATACAAAATCTATAACAATCAGCTCCTTCTCCGTTGTAGAATAATTAAGTTGTGCATCATTTGAGATCCTACTTGCTTAGTAAATGACATGCAACATCTTATTTACCTTTTTACGATAAAACGACACCTATTGCATAGTCACTAGCATCACACATAAGCTCAAATGGAAGATACCAATTTGGTGCTACAATGACTGGTGCAATCACAAGAGCACGTTTTAACTCATTGAATGCTTCCAAACAAGAATCATCAAAATGAAAAAGACAATCTTTTTGAAGTAATAAGCAAAAAGGTCTAGCGATATGTGAAAAATTCCTAATGAATCTTTTATAAAAGCCTGCATGACTTAAGAAACTTTTTACCCCCTTAACATTAATTGAGGAGGCAACTTTTCAATCACCTCTACCTTTGCCCTATCAACTTCTATCCCTTTTGATGAAACTTTGTGACCCAAAACAATTCCTTCCATCACCATGAAATGACACTTCTTCCAATTGAGAACCAAAATAGTTTCTACACACCTTTTCAACACATTGGACAAATTTCCAAGACAATCATGAAATAAGACACGAAATACACTAAAATCATCCATGAAGATCTCTATTCTCTTTTTATCCAGTGTATCATGAAAGATCGCAAACATAAAACATTGAAATGTGCTTGGAGCATTGCAAAGCTCAAATAGCATTCTCCTATATGCAAAGGTACCAAATGGACATGTAAAAGTTGTTTTGTCTTGATCTTTCGGACAAATGACAATTTGGAGATAACCAGAATAACCATCAAGGAAACAATAATATGCAAAACCGGCTAACCTCTTAAGCATTTGATCAATAAAAGGTAAAGGAAAATGATCCTTTCGGGTGGCCTCATTCAACCTTCGAAATCAATGCACATTCGCCAACCAATAACCAATCTAGTGGGATGGAGCTCATTGGTTTCACTTATGATTATGGTATGTACCATCATTCTTTGAAACGGCTTGAGTGGGACTAACCCACTCACTATCGCTAATAGGGTAAATAATACCAGCTTTCAAAAGTTTGAGAACCTCCTTCCTCACAATCTCTTTTAAAGTAGGATTCAATCTCCTTTGAGATTGCCTTACCAGTTTATTTCCATCATTAGCAACAAAATTGTATGCATGCATAAGGAAGGGCTAATTCCCTTAATATCATCAATGGACCAAGCATTAGTATCTTTATGCATTTTAAGCACCACAATCGATCTTTCAAGTCGTTCACCTGTCAAAGATACATTCACAATCATCGGGTATGTCTTATTTTGTACTTATACATATGCATACATTAAGTGAGTAGGAAGAGGTTTAAGCTCCAACTTAGGGGTTCGTTGATCGAAAACCACCTTTTACCTTTTTCTTGATTCTCTCATCTTTCTTTTGCAATAAGGTATCATTGTCCAATTGATTCTAATTCTTCATCCCTTCATCAAAAATTGAAGGAAGCTTTAATGAACTAAAAACATTAAATGTTATAATTTCATCATTTATCCAAAATTTCAACTTTCCTTCTTGAACAAATAAATACAAGTAGCAAAAAGGTCTCCTTAGAATGATTGGCATCTCTTCATCCTCTTCCATTTCAAACACAATGAAATCGGCCTGAAGGTAGAGTTTGTCAATTTTCACAGTCACATCTTCAATGATCCCCTTCGGGATTTATGCTCTGGTCCGAAAGTTGTAATAAGATACTTGTTGGTTTCAATTGTCCTCCAATTAACTTCTTGAATACCGCAAAAGGAATGAGATTTATTGAATCTCCAAGTCACACAATGCTCTTCCAATTTGTAAACACCCAATCTGACAAGGTATGGAAAATGATCCGAAGTCCTTGAACTTTGGTGGCAACCTCTTTGTAAGGAGTTCACTACAATTCTCCATTAAGCATAAGATTTCAACCCCATGCAATTTCCTTGCTGAAGTGAGGACTTGTTTCATGAATTTAGCATAGGCAGGCATGTTCTCAAGTGCCTCCATGAATGGAATGTTGATTTCAAGCTTTTTGAAAATCTCAAGAAACTTCTTGATGTTCTTTGCCTTTTCATCATCCTTTAGCCTTTGAGGAAAGGGCACATTAACATGTTTTGACTCAATATTCTTCGGATCTTTGCCTTTATTGCTTTGCAAAGTGCTGTACCCTCTGTGCATAGTAGACTCATTCATCATTTTATCTTGCCCATTTGAAGACTCCTCTTTTTCCTTCTCTTCATCTTCAACTCCCTTTTCTCTATTTTTCAACAAATTTCTCCCAACCCTTTCTTCCAACTCTTTACCACTGCTAAGGGTGATGGCCTTGCATTGCTCATTGGGGTTTGGAATGGCATCACTCGAAAGCACCCCTAAAGGTCTCTCATTATTTAAACTCGCCAATTGCCCCAATTGAATCTCCAAATTCCTCGTAAATGCCTTCAAATTCTCATAATCTCTCTTGTGTTCTTCATTTTTCCTATCCAAATCTCTTCTCAAATACTCGATTTCTCTTTTGCAACCATCTTCTCTCACATTCTCTCTTGGAGCATATTGGACATGATACATAGGTTGGGAAAACCTTGCATATTGAAAATGAGGCCTTGGTTGTTGGTTATGAAATGAAGGATTAGGAAAAGATTGATATGAGTTGGGCTGGAAATTTCTTTGATGTGGCGGTCTGATAAGGTCTAGGTGAGGAAATTGAGGCTTGAGTGTGTTGGACATTTTGAGGCGGGGGATTTGGTTGGTAAGGAGGATTGGATTGATTGTTGGTGTTGCTCCATGAAAAATTAGGATGGATCCTCCAAGAAGAATTATATGTGTTCCCATAAGCTCCGGATGGGTTCCTTGGATATGATGATTGAATAGACACATAATTGAGTTGCTCATTGGACACATAAGGCATCTCACATTGTCCATTTATATGGCCGCCTCCACAAAAATCACATACCATGCTAGGTTGGGTTGGAGAAGAAAACATGGCATTTACACTACTTGGTTTCCCCAAGTTCTCCAATGCCTTTGCAATGTTATTCATCACACTCATGAGCATAATTTGTTGTGCAAAAAAAGCATTTTGCATGTTCAAAGTCAATACTCCACTATTGGCATTGGCTTGATTAGCTTGGTGTTGAGTCACTAGTGAGGTCATCGGTCTATGATAATAGTGATTGTATGCCATTCCTACTGAGCAACTCTTGAGCTTCCTTCGGAGTCTTCTATGAGAGCACCCATCAGTAGAGGCATCCACTATGGATTTGATCTCTTGAATCAAACCATTATAGAGTGTTTGGATTTGAAGCCACAAAGGAATCATGTGATGAGGACATTTCCTTAGCAGCTCCTTGAACCGCTCCCAAGCTTTTCCTAAGCTTTCACCAACATGTTGCTTAAAGGAGGTGATTTCATTCTCAATTTGGCGGTTCCTGCGGTTGGAAAATGCTTTGCCAAGAACTCTTGAGCTTGTTGATTCCAAGTAGTAAACATTCCTTTGGCATGGCTTTGTAACCATGACTTTGCCCTATCCTGGAGAGAAAAAGAAACACCCTCATTCGCACACAATCCGAGTGTACTCTATTCAATTTTAACGTGCCCAAAACTTCTTCAAAGTTTATGAGGTATGCATAGGGATTTTCATTGGGACTACCTGTGAAACCCAGTATTTTAATAGCCTTGTTCTTTGATTTTAATTGGTTTAAAATGTTTTTCATATTATTTTTAGTCATAAAGTACTTCAACTTATTCGTTTTTTCATTATATGTTCGTGGGGTGAGCTTTACGCAATTTTGTCATAAACTTTGAAGAAGTTGGACTAAGTGTAATTAGTGCATTGTGGTGTGTGAGTGTTGTTTGATGGCTGAATTATTCAGAAAAAAAATTTTAATTTAGTAGCAAAAATTAGTTTTTGGGTCAAATAGTCAACTTGGAGACTATTTGGTCAATGGGGTACTATTTGGGTCAACTTTCATAATTCCCTTGGGGTTTAAGTCTTCTTCTTGTTGTTTTTCTTCCTCATTTTCTCCAGCAGCTGGTCGAAATTTCTTCTCCATTTTCCCCCAAAAATTTTCTTGGATTTCAAGTAGAAATCACTTGGAAGGTAAGATTTTATGTATTAAATCAATCTTGGAGAATGTACTTCGCACCCTTAAGCTTTCCAAGTTCACTATTTGACCCAAAAACTAATTTTTGCTACTAAATTAAAATTCAAGATTTTTTTTCTGAATAATTCATCCATCAAACAACACTGTCTCTTATACACATCTAGATGTGTATAAGAGACAGATGCCACACAGTCTAAGATAATGTAAGGCTAGAGGTGGACATGAACAGAGCAACAAAATCTAACCGCAATGTTTTGTCTTCCATATGTGACCTAGAGTGTTATGCTATGAATGCTTATGTCTATGCATATAATGATGTTCTAAGAGTGTTTTAAGGTTAGTTTGGATAGGAATTGAGACTTGAAACCAAGTGGAATTGATTTCCCTTCATTTTGTAAGTAAGCGGAAGTTTGGCGCAACTAGGATAATTTGGATAATTGGTTATGTTTGAAGGATCTTTAATGATCTTTTGATGGTTTTAAGTGACAACACTTGGTAGTGGGATGGTTACACAGCTAGATGTGAATAAGCCACGTGGCTAATACGTAAAATCCCATGTTTAATGAGTGATTTAATTATGCTAGATTAAGAATCAAGAATCAGTTCAAATTGCAAAAGAGTTTGAACAAAAGATGATTATCTAACCTTATTTCAAATAGTCACAGTGATGGAGCTTTGAACATTAACACATTTTTTAACACAGACCTGTCTCTTATACGCTCATGATTTTGTTTAATGACTTTGCGAAATATGTTTGGATAGACTTGTGGGAAACCATAGACCCTCTTCCACTTGTATTTTGTTCTAATGACTTTCGACATATGTTTGGAGGATTTGTGGGTAACATAGACCCTCTTCCACTTGTATTTTGTTTAATGACTTTCAAAATATGTTTCTTATGGATTTCTAGATGTGTATGATGTTTGGAACTGCACTTTTACCAAGTTTTGGAACTATTACATATGAAATCGGGACCAAGCTATTTTATGTTAATCAATTGATATGTTTACAAACTCTTTTGATATAAAAGCATTTTATGACTGTTTTGGCTCATAGGTGACCTTGGTATATAATTTTGGATGTGTTTGGAAATGTAGATTTGGGTATAAGAGACAGGCTCAAAAGTGGGACGCCATGGTACTATCTGAAAGTCATACCATTGAGCCTAAAAGATACTCATGCTATTTTATTAAATTCCGGATTGAAACTATACTTGGATTTGTTAGCTATGCTTTAGCATACTATGTTTTGAAATGATTTGATCTGTTTGGCTATGTTTTGGACATACTTTTGAGCCTAAAAGATACTCATGCTATTTTATTAAATTTCGGATTGAAACTATACTTGGATTTGTTCGCTATGCTTTGGCATACTATGTTTTGAAATGATTGGATCTTTTTGGCTACGCTATGCTTTAGCATACTATGTTTTGAAATGATTGGAAAACTTTTTGGCATATGTCAGTGGACATCATACACGCTTTAAATGGCATGAGACAGATTAGAAACTGCTTCATGACTATGGTTTTCACAAATGATATAATCTTTATGTTTTCATTTTATCGCAATGCTTGGCCCCATTTGAAGAGCTTTTATGATATCCACTGAGCTAGTTATGCTCACCCCACGTGACTTATAATTTTTCAGATTAGGTGTCGTCTTTGACTCTCCACGCGTTAGCTTTTAGATTTTCTCCATTCCACATTCTTGGTAGGACTCTTCAAGTCTCAATTCCTATCCAAACTAACCTTAAAACACTCTTAAAACATCATTATGTGCATAGACATAACTTTGTTTAGCATATGTAGCATCTTTTGTACAAGAAGGAATTTTGTTATTCGTTTTTTTGTGTAAAATGAAATATTCGGTTTTATAGTTAAGAAATCTTTGATGGTTCTATTACATTGCATCTAGATTTTGTTGCTCTGTTCGTTTGTGCCTTGCGCTTTGGTCCGGTGTACCATTAGCGCGGCGTGTTACGGTCCCGTTTTTGGGGCGTGACACTACCCCCGAACATGGCATGAACTTGGAACATTTGGATTAAGGCGGGCTTAATTTCGAAGTTGTTAGCTTGAACGGGCATCCGTGCAATGTTAGAGTTTGCTCCATCAAAATTTGGCAAGGCATATTCCCTTAATGGCCTTCCATTCCCATTCTTGACTATGCTATTTCCATTCGCATAACCACCTATCCCATTATTTCCAACAACCTCTTCTTCTTCATTTTTCATGTTCAAATTCCTTTGATGAGCATTAGCATTTGCCATTTCAATCCTTTCTTGCACTTGTTGTGCCCTTCTCAACTTCTGGATTTCCCTTAGCTCACTTTCCTTTTCCTTATCCAAGCAAATGAATAGCCCTTGATCTCCTCTTACCATGCACTACAACAAAACCAAAGAAAATAGTCAATTGAAGTGCCAAGTTAATTCCACAAGACAATCAACAAACATAAAAATTAACAAAATTAACAACTAAATTAGACTAAGTGCTTAATCTACATGACTCGTATAACGCTTGATATTGCCAAAAACTAAGGACAATCCATGCTAACAAGGCCAAAAAGTTGATGCTCTTTACACATCTTGTTAAAATATTTATAAAACACCTAACTCCTACTACTAACTAAGTGGCATCTCGCAAGTATACGGTTATCAACTAGTAGTACAGAAGGGAAGTTGGGATCGTTCCCAGTAGGATTGTTGGAAGGCAAATACCGAGATATACGGGTTAAGCAAAAATCAACGGGTGCGAGATAAAACTACACTAATCAAGTTCATATTTAAACTCAAGTAAACAAGACCAAATTAAGCAAATTTATCTACTAAAACAAGTAATGAAAACAAATCAATTAAGAAATTAAGAGACTAGCTATTAAATTCTAACAAAAGCAATTAACAGAAAGCACTTAATTTTACCCTAGATTTACCGAAATAAAGCTAAAATTAAAAGCAAGCAAGTTACCCAATTAAAAGGAGTACAAATAAGAACCTTGAAGACTAAAAGCAACCATTTCTACACTAGAAATTGGATCAATTTAAAATTGAAATCTAAATGTTTTTGGATATTAGATGATAATAAAGAAAGCCCACTAAAAATTAACGAGAAATTAATGCAAGAAATTAAGAATTCTTAACTAAAAAGTAAGAAATTAACAAGAACCTAATTTAGGTCTTGAAAAGATCTAAGAAACCCAAGATTGTAAGCAAAGAGATTTTCACTAAATTAAACTAGAAAGCAAGTAAAAATTATATCTACTTAAAGCTAATGAATAAGCCACTACAACTATCTAATAAAAAATTAAACTTACAAAGAAATTAAAAGAATATCTAAGAAATAATGAAAGAGAACTTTTCATTCAAAAGAAACTTGAGAGTCAAGTTTACCTAATCTATCCTAAAATCTACTAATTTTCTAACTAAAACTATCCTACTTCCCTATTACCCATTTTTAAGTAGCTTAAATAGAGTAGTATTATGCAAGGCAAAAATCATGAGTTATTTGCTAGAAGATTACAAAATTGCCCTCACAACTTATCCCTCAACAAGTCGAGATCGCGATCTAGGAGAGATCTGCGATCTTGAGATCGCAATCTCGCCTCTAATATATTTAGATCATTCTCCCGAGTCGAGATCGCGATCTGAAGGAAGGAAGCCTTCTAGATCCAGATCACGATCTAGATTCTTTCCCAGCATTCTTCCATTTCTTCCATTATTGCACTTTGGTCCCTTGAGCTTTGTTCATTCTAACTTTCAACTTCTAATTTTGAGCTGCAAAATATAAACACCATTAATCAATTAATTAAGCTAGAAATTTAATAGAAATTTATCATATATAACAAGAACGAAAATATTTAACAAGAACAAAAAGAGAAACACATATGAAAGAAATTAACCAAAATCTTCAATTACTTACCAAAGGTTCAGGATTTAAACTATCAAAATGCCACAATTTGGAGGGAAATAACTCCAGTTTACTACAGTTATCATGTATTCTGGGTGATCTTGGTTCCACAATTCAAATTTGTGTCTCATTAGTTCAACTGCAGCTGTAGGTTCACATCTGAGTGGCATTAGAGCTTTGGGTTCCCTAAAACATGTTTGTTTTCTTGTGTTCTCATAAATCCTCGTTCTTGTCTTGTTCATTCTTGTTCTTCTTCATTCTAGTGGTCCTAAAAAATTGCAGCCTTAATCTTGCTCTTTTGAGCCGAATATTGCTGTAATTTTGCTCAAATTCTAGTGCTAATTCATTATTCTTATTGATAAAAAAAAAAAAAAAAAATCGAGCTAAAACAAAACCCTAGCCAATTGGTGTTCTTCAAACTTTGTGTTTTTGTGAAAGTTTTTCTGGTAATCTTCTTTTGATTTTGGTGCTGGAAATTCGTGCCATAACCTGCCCAAAAAAGTGTGAAAACCCAAAAATACCCCTATCACCTCAAGTTGATTTTTCTAGCCCAAAACCCTAGTTTTTGTTTAACCATCTTATTGTTTGGCTTTCTAAAGTGCTTTGTGTGTGTTCTTTGATAAATCGATTCACCATTACTTTGTTATTTCTTTCTTCCTTAGTCTATAATTAAAAATTGTGTTCTAAAGTGTTAGTAATTATTTGTCTTATTCTTGCTGCATACTTGTCAAGTCTGCGAAAGACTTTAAGGAAAATTTATGCGAGAGGAAAATCAAGGCAAGAGTGGTGAGCTCATTAGAGGGTAAAAGCCTTGAATTTGAGTGAAACACGAGTGAAATTGTTTTACATCTTCAAATTTGAGTACGAACACTAAGGGAGTGCTGTGAGATCTTTCTTTATTTTTACTAACCTTAATTATTAACATTCCTCCTTTCGTGAGTTTCTTTTCAAAATGTCTCAAGAAGGAGAGAATTTAAGGTTTAACACCTTGGAATCTTGTGTTGCCGAAATGGACATGTCTCTTGAAAGTATTCAGCGCTACCTCGAGACATTAGCTAAGGCATGAAATGAGCCAAATCAGCAAGCAGGCAGAGTTGAGCCTTATGCTCGTTCATTGAGACTAGCTCTCTGAGGTACGTATCTTAATTACGATTCCAATGACTATAAATCTAATGATGAATTATACGATCTAAGTGCAAGGTCAAGGAATCGTCGACATGTGAGAGATAGTGGTAGGATTGACTGACGATGATACTGGTAACATTAAATTGACTATTCCTTACCTACACTTCAAAGTAATCTTGATCCCAATGTTTATCTCAAATGGGAAAAGGAGGTAGAGATTATTTTTGATTGTCATAACTACTCTGAAAGAAAGAAAGCACAATTATCCATAGATGCATTTAGTGATATGCTTTAGCATGATGGGATCAATTTAATACCAGTAGAATTAGGTATGGAGAACCACCAATTTGTGATTGGACATCCTTAAAAATTTCATTAAATAAAAGATTTGTACCTTCTACATATCATCGTAATTTGCATCAAACATTGCAAACTTTAAGGCAAGGTAATAAACCTATAGAAAAGTAGAGAGGTTCAAAGGTGTTTAATGAGAGTTAATGTAGTTGAGGATCGTGAAGCCACTACAGCTCAATTTTTGTGTAGGCTTAATAGAGAAATTGCCAACATTGTAGAGTTGCATCATTACATTGAATTGCAAGACATGGTTGAAAAAAGAAATTAAAATGGAAAGGCAACTTAAAAATAGTGGTAAATTTAGGGCAAGATGAGTCTAGTTCTAATTGGCGTAGAAATTGGTCTAATAATCCTTCTCATCCTAAGCCATCTCAAAATACATCAACTGTCACTAAAACTAATGAATATGAACGTAGAACTGTTAAACATCCTATGTATTCTTTAGTTAAAAGTTCATCTTCTAACACTTCAAGACACACTTATGATATTAAGTGTTATCATTGTTTGGGTGCTGGTCACTATGCGAATGAATTTCCCAACAAGCGTGCATTCTTCCTACAAGGAAATGAATTTGTAAATGAAGAAAGCAAAGGTGAAAACAACTCAATGCCAAAATTGGAAGGTCCTGGTGATGATGATCACCAAGAAGATCTTTTCAAGATACCCACCTTGGTATTTTGCGGGCACATCACGCTTAGTCCAAAAACGACCACAATGAGGTACAACGAGAGAACATTTTCTTTGCTAAATATGTAGTTTGATCATAGATGATTATAGACATGTTAATGTTGTTAGCAATTTAATGTAGTTAGACCATGGTAATTTGACAAACACACTAACCATGATGACTATTTGAATAAGTACACATTCTTTAAAGATGGCTGAAAGATTGCACTGAAACCACTTGTACATTAAGAACTCATTTGTGGAATATTATAAGCAAGTGGAAAGCCCTAATAAAACCCTAACATTTGAAAACCTAAAGGTGAGTTGGTTAAATTCGAAAATTATTAGGTCAAGGAATTGGAAAAGAAATCCAATTTCTTTGTAGGGTTCAAAGAGGTCTAAATAGCCATGAGTTTGAATTTGCCTGTGTTTTTTATTTATATTGAAAAAAAAAATTATTTTTTACAGTTTGACCTTGATCCGACCTTGTCAAAATCTTTTAAATCTCTTTTGCAGGAGTTTTAGGATGTTTTCCTGGAAGAGATTCACCTTGGCTTGCCACCTATCAAGGGTATTAAGAACCAAATTGATTTTGTCCCGGGTGTGATCATCCTTAACAAACCTCCCTGTAGAGCCAATCCGGAGAAAACACACATAAGAGGTGATCACAATAAGGAAATTTAGAAGCAACTTGAAGAGTTAGTGGCTCAAGGGCATGTGCAAGGAAGTATGAGTTCGTGTACTATGCAAGTGATTTTGGTGTCAACGCAAGAGGGTCATGGCGTATCTGTGTAGAATGTCGCGCGGTAAACCGCATTATGGTAAAGTATCGTCACCCTATTCCTTGATATAATGACATGCTGGACGGGTTATTTGGTTCTAAGATTTTCATTAAAATTGACTTAAAAAGTGGATATCACAAAATTAATATGAAAGAAGGGGGATCAATGGAAAATTGCATTTAAAACCAAATATGGACTTTATGAGTGGTTAGTCAAGCCTTTTGGTTTAACAAATGCCCCAAGTACTGTCATGAGATTAATGAACCATATTTTACGTGCTTTCATTCGAAAATTTGTTGTAGTGTATTTTGATGATATTTTGATATATAGCAAATCCCTAGATGGACATATTGTGCACATGCATCTAGTACTTGAAACTTTAAGAAAAGAACAACTCTCTTAAGCAAATTTGAAAAAGTGCTCATTTTTTTGGTTTTGTTGTTAATTCTAAAGGGATTGAAGTAGAAAAAGAGAAGGTTAAGGCCATTAATGGTTGGCCAATGATAACTCCAGTAAACTAGAATTATTTTCCTCCAAATTATGACATTTTGATAGTTTAAATTCTAAACTTTTGGTAAGTAATCGAAGATTTTAGTTAATTTCTTTTGTATGTAATTGTATTTTCATTTTTGTTAAATATGATAAGTTTTTATTAAATTTCTAGCTTAATTAATTGCTTAGTGGTGTTAATATTATGCAGGTCAAAATTAGAAGTTGGAAGCTGGAATGAACAAAGCTCAAGGGACCAAAGTACAATAATGGAAAAAATGGAAGAATGCTCGGAAGAGAGTCTAGATCATGATCTCAACTCAGCAAAATGCTCTAAATATACTAGAGTTGAGATCGCGATCTCAAAATCCCAAATCGCGATCTCGACTCGCTGAGGGATAAATTATGAGGGCCATTAGACAATAATTTTGTAATCTTCTAGCAATCAACTCCTGATTTTTACCTCGTATAATACTTCACTATTTAAGCTACTTAAAAAATGGTAATAGGCAAGCAGGATAGTTTTAGTTAGAAAATTAGAAAATTTTAGGATAGATTAGGTAAACTTGACTGTCAAGTTTCTTTTGAATGAAAAATCCTCTTTAGTCATTTTTAAGATCTTCTTTTAATTTCTTTGCAAGTTTAAATTTTGATTAGATAGTTGTAGTGGGTTTATAATTAGCTTCAAGTAGATATAATTTTTACTTTCATTCTAGTTTAATTTAGTGAAAATCTCTTTGCTTGCAATCTAAGGTTTCTTAGAAGAATTAGGGTTCTTGTTAATTTCGTGCTTTATAGTTAAGAATTCTCAATTTCTTGCATTAATTTCTAGTTAATTTTTAGTGGGCTTTCTTTATTATCATAAAAAATCAAAAAGTGTTATGATTTCAATTTTAACTTGTTCCAATTTCTAGTGTAAGAATGGTTCCTTTTAATCTTCGAGGTTCTTAATCGTAGTCTTTTTAATTTGGTAACTTGCTTGCTCTTAATTTTAGTTTTATTTTGGTCAATCTAGGGTAGAATTAAGTGCTTTTAGTTCATTGCTTTTGTTAGAACTTAGTAGCTAGTCTCTTAATTTCGTAATTGCATAGTTTCCATTACTTGTTTTAATAGATAAATTAGCTTAATTTGGTCTTGTTTACTTGAGTTTAAATATGTACTTGATTACTGTTGTTTCATTTCTCATTGATTGATTTTTGCTTAACTATACAAATACTCGTAAATCTTAGTATTTGCTTTCCAACAATCCTTGTGGGAACGATCCCTATTTCCCTTTACTACTAGTTGACAACCATATACTTGCGGGATGCCACCTAGTTAGTAGTAGGAGTTAGGTGTTTCATAAATATTATAACTAGGTGTGTAAAAAGCATCTGCCAACTCTTATTAATGTGCTTGAAGTGCAAAATTTTCATAGTTTAGCAAGTTTTTGTATCCCAAGTTTATGAAAGATTTTAGCACTATAGCTACCCCTCTAACTGAAATAATCAAAAAAGATATAGGTTTAAAGTAGTGTGAGGCAAAAAAGCGTGCTTTTCAAACACTAAAGGTTAAGTTGTCTACTACTCCTATTTTACTATTACCATATTTCTCTAAAACTTTTGAAGTAGAATGTGATACTTCTAGTATTGGTATAGGTGCGATCTTGATGGAAGACAAATATCCAATTGCATAATATGGTGAGAAGCTGGGTGGACCCATGTTGAACTACATAACATTTGACGAGAAGCTCTACGCTTTGGTTCGGGCCTTGTATAATTGGTCTAAAGAATTTGTAAATCAAACGGAGCATGAGCCCTTGCAATTGTTGAATGGCCAAGGTAAGTTAAACTGACATCATGCACGTTGGTTAGAGTTTATTGAGATGTTTCCTTATATTGTACAGTATAAGCAAGGAAAAGATAATGTAGTTGCTGATAATTTGTCTCGTCGATATTAATGGTGCTTTGATTTTAACTTTAAACACTCAATTTCTTGGTTTTGAATATATCAAAGACTTGAATGCTAAGGACCTTAATTTCTCGAATGTGTTAGAAGCATGTAAGTCGATTAGTTTTGATAAATCTTATCAACATTAAGGTTATCGTTTTCCTGAGCACAAATTATGCATTCTTAATTGCTCCTTACGTGAATTATTTGTTAGGGAAGCACATGCTGGAGGTCTAATGGGTAATTTTAGTATGTCTAAAATATTAGAAATCCTTAAAGAACACTTTTTCTGGCATAACAGGCAGAAATATGTGGAACGTGTGTATGCTAAGTGCCTTACATGTAAGAAAGCTAAGTCAAAAATTAATCCAAAGGTCTTTACATGCCTTCGCCTATCCCAAGTCACCCATAGTTTATTGTGTCAACGAATTTTGTATTAGGATTACCAAGACCTTCAAGGTGTTATGAATCAATTTTTCTGGTAGGGGATAGGTTTTCTAAAATGGACATTTCATGTACATGAACCACGTAATAAAACTGATGATACTGTGAATGTTGCTGAATTGTTCTTTAAAGAAGTTGTTTGTTTGAATGGGCTTCCTTAGACAATAGTTAGTGATTGAGATGTCAAGTTTTTGAGTCATTTTTAGAGTGTCTTTTGGGGAAAATTGGGCACTAAATTTTTGGTTTTTTACTGCATATCACCCTCAAACTGATGAACTAACTGAAGTGGTCAATAGAACTTTAGGAACTTTGTTAGTACTATCTTAAAGAATAACTTGAAAACATGGAAAGAGTGTTTACCATTTGTGGAATTTTCTTATAATCATGCAATTCATTCTCCACTAGTTTTTCTCCATTTAAAGTTGTTTTATTGTTTTAATCCACTTAATGGTTTTAGATTTGATTGCTTTGCCTGTGAAAGACCTAATTAGTTTTGATGGACAGAAAAGTGTTGAATTGATCAAGTCCATTCATAAGAAAGCTAGGCATCAAATGCTGAAAACGAACCAACATAATGCCACAAGAAGGCTAATAAGGGTTGAAAGCTTGTAATTTTCTAGCCAGGAGATTGGGTTTGTGTACATTTTCGAAAGGAGAGATTCCCAAACAAAAGGAAATCTAAGTTGGATCCTCGTGGGGATGGATTGTTCCAAGTTTTTGAGAGGATCAATGACAATGCAAATAAAATCAATCTACCTATTAACTATAATTTCAGTGCTACATTTAATTTCACAGATCTTTCTCCCTTTGATTTTGATGTATAAAGTGATTCGAGGACGAATCATGTAAAAGTGAGAGATGATGCACAGATGAGCCATCGATGAAATGATGGGGTTGTGGACCAAGTTCAAGGAGTTGATCTAGTCCACGTACCATCTGGGCCAAGCACAAGATCAACGGCCAAGAGCTTATATCAAGCTATTTTGGGCTTTGTCAAGGAAGTTTTAAACCAACAAGCATTCTTATTTGCAAATGGAGGCCAAGAGTTCATCCAATATCAAGCGAAGAGGTCAGTCCATGTTTTAGAAATTCCATGTGCAAGAAGATTCAAGTCCAAGAAGTCCGAGAATTGGAGAGCTCCAAAAGGGGTTCGAAAAACCCTAATTCGCCAAGACTCCTAATCAACCATTGTTTCCTAATTAAATTAATATTGTGTTTTAAATTTTGTTTTTAGGAAATTTATTTCATTTGGTTAGTTAATTTGGACGAAAAATCAGTCCACATTAATTAAATTTATCAGGTTTTAAGTTTTGTGTTCCAATCCTAAACTAATTGGGATTCGGCAAGTTAGTATCCTAGCATTGGTAGAACTTATATGCAGGGTATGGTGCTCGTTTTCATGTTAAATATACCCCTCATAGATGAAACTTTCAATTAGATTTTTTAATAATCTTTCGTGAGAAATTCTCCAACATATCTTCCAAAGTCTTGTGGTTTTGTTTTGCAAGATTGACTCTTATGATTACCAACCAAAATACTATTGATCCTAGTCTTGTTATAGACAACGGGTCAATATCTCATAGAGAAAAGGTAATAGTTACCTTTAAATTCTTGATTTCTTAATCAAAGGGTAAATCTGTCAAGTCAAAATTTGTGTTTTCGTTCTGATTCTGCAAATTTCATTCTTTCTTGGTGTTCACTTTGGCTGAACACCCCCTAAGGCTTCCCAAAAAATTATTTTCATAAATTTTCATGGATATTGTGTACTCAAGGCAATCTTGGTTCTACAATTCAAATTTGGGTCTCGTTAGTTCAACAGCGGGGTATGCAATAAGTGTACCAATGACAACATCGTCTAATCATTAAGCCTCATATGTAGTCATTGCATGAACCTTGCATTCACCCTAGGTGTAGTATCCATCGGCTTTCTACGCTCATCTCCTTCTACCTTCACGTTAAAGCAATCTCTTATCTTAAGCTCCGTTTGTCAACATTTGAAACAACCATCGGTTTTATAACGATATTCACCAAAATGCCTTCTATGGCAAAACTCGCACAAAGGCTTCTTCAACAATGTACGAGAACTAAGTGGGGTCTTCGGTACTCCTCTACTTTCCTTGTTCACCATCACCAAGCATCCAGTAGTATTATCTCCCAACAAGTCCTTATAAGTAGTGGTGTTAGAGATTGAAATCCTTGTTTGCATACGAGTAGATAAACCCCTAGGAAACTTAATCATTTATTGTTGTTCATTGGCCATTTTCTCAGTTAGAAATCGTCCAAGGGTAGTGAACTTGTGTGCATACTCCACCACAGACATTCTAGGTGTTTGCCTCAAACTCCTCAATCTTTTGGATGCAAATGGCGGGTGAGGAAAATAAATTCCAAAACACCTCTTTAGAGTTTTTCCAAGTGACTAGGGTTGCCAAGGTAGGGAGAACAGAAGCCCACTAATTATCATCTTTTCCAACCAAAAATGGTTTAATAATGTCAACTTTGTTCTCCAGGGGCACTTGCAACAAACCGAAGTTATTCTCCATCTTACCTATCCACTTCTCCGCTTTCTCTGGGTCAGGTTCTCCGTCAATATGTACTTTCTTCAACTCACTCTATAGAATACATGTATCTCAACTTGTCTTTGCACATTTGTTTGGGCATGCACTTGCAGTTGTCCTAGAACTGCTTGTGCCATTTCGATCATGGTAGCAACAAACTCCACAGTGACAACCATAGGTGGGGTGTTGACTCCAGTTCCTACTCTTCTATTAGAAGTTTGACTTGCAGTCCTACTTCCACTACCTACTGGGGGTCCATTAACATTGACGTTTGATTTTTGATTATTTCCTTCGGTATGGTTGACTTGGGACCTAGTTTGCCGAGCTATTTTCCTAAACCAGAGAAAATTCAAAGTTGACAATCCAATCTTAATTTAAAGAAATAATAGTAAAGAGAAACACACGGCACATAATAAATCAACTAATACTTTTAATGAAAAACCAAATTTGAGAAGTTGACCACAATATTTGGAAGGCCTAACTAAGAAGAACTATACATTAGTAAACTAAGAAATACTAATACTAAATATTATAGAGTGAAACTCTATTAGTTGCTGGAAGGAAATATCCTAAGTCTACTATTTAATAAATAAGTCCTATAACTCTAATCGTCCTCCATGTCAAATTCCTTCTCTGCTTTAACCATGATCTCTTCTGCTTCTTCCACCACCTCCTCGGGGTCTTCCTATTCTTCATCATCACTCACGCGGACAGGTGCAAGTTGGTTAAGGCTGTCGTTCAACTCTTGGATCCTTAAATCCATGTTCATTAGGTACAACTCTGTATTCACCTACACCTCAAAAACCCTTAGAACCACATTATCTTGTGCTTCCTTGAGGCTAAGCTTGATCTTCTTTCTTAGCTTAATCTCTTCCCACACACGTCTTTCAGCTTCCTTCACCTTCCTTTTGAGTTCTTTTATCTCCAACTCTTGTTCTTTATTTACGGTCTTGGGTATTGCACTGAGTGTGCTAGTAGGTTCTATATATGTGGACTCGATGTTTCTTTTCCACGACTCTATCTCGAAGCTTACTGTTCACCTCGTCCAAAGTAGCTTTGCCATTTTCTCAGTTAGCTTTTCTACTCTTGCCTCCAAAGCTTTCCTATGGGTTTCCATTTCCTATATCAATCCAACGTAAGAAAAATATAATATTTAGTATTATAACTAATTAACTATTAGTCCTTTATGTCACGCCCCAAAAAGGGGACCGTAACACGCCGCGCTAATGGTACACCGGACCAAAGCGCAAGGCACAAACGAACAAAGCAACAAACTTAACCGCAATGTAATAGAACCATCAAACCATTACTTAACTATAAAACCGAATAAGTTCATTTTTACACAAAAATACGAATTACAAAATTTCTTCTTAGTACAAAAGATGCTACAACAAAAACAAAGTTCATCAATACAAAACCTATCTAATACACTACCCCTCTCCAAACAAAAGAGAAGCTTGGAAGATTATCCGCAGAGTCCTACCAGTAATGTGGAATCTGGAGAAAATCTAAAAGTTGCTAACTTGGTGGAGAGTAAAAGACGAGCACCTAATCCGAAAAATTACTAGTAGGACTCTGCCCTGTCTCTTATACAGCATCTAGCTGTGTATAAGTTACCAGGGTGGGTAAGTGGTGGCTGTCTCTTATACACATCTAGATGTGTATAAGAGACAGAGATTTTCTCCAAATTCCACGTTACTGGTAGGCTGTCTCTTATACACATCTAGATGTGTATAAGAGACAGGGTAAAAGTGAAATGCTCTCATGAAAATGAAAAAAATCAAACATTTCCAAACACATCCAAAATTATATACCTAGGTCACCTATGAGCCAAAACAGTCATAAAATGCTTTCATATCAAAAGAGTTTGCAAACATATCATTTGACTAACATAAAATAGCTTGGTCCCGATTTCATATGTAATAATTCCAAAACTTGGTAAAAGTGCAGTCTCCAACCAATCTAGATTTGTATAAGAGACAGATTGATACAAGGTGACAACAGTCGTCTTATTCACAAATACAAAACAATAGAGACAACTTAAATGTCTGTTTTGAGTTGGGTTGAAACCTAGGTCTTTTCCTAATACCTTGGAATTGCTATTTGATTGGCTTTGTTATACTAATTATAGTCTAGGGAGCTTCTGAGCAATAGCTAGATGTGTATAAGAGACAGAGCGAACTTAAAACCATCTAAAGATCATTAAAGACCCTTTAAACATAACCAATTATCTTTAATTATCCTAGTTGCGCCAAACTTCCGCTACTTACAAAATGAAGGGAAATCAATTCCACTTGGTTTCAAGTCTCAATTCCTATCCAAACTAACCTTAAAACACTCTTAAAACATCATTATGTGCATAGACGTCATAAGCATTCATAGCATAACACTCTAGGCTACATATGGAAGACAAAACCCTAACTCATAATCTTAAAATTTGTAATCTAACCATGGAAAGTTGTTAAAAATCAACCCCAATCACTTCCCAACCTCCAAAACACTAAGAACAACCCATAACATACATAAATCAACATATATAAGGCTGCAAAGAGGGTTTATTTTCAGCCCCAAGAATCCTACAAAACTTGAAATTAAAGCTTGGATCATAAAGCCCATAAGCTATAAATGCTAAAATACATAAAATCTTACCTTCCAAGTGATTCCTACTTGAAATCCAAGAAAATTTTTGGGGAAAATGGAGGAGAGAATTTGGGCCAGCAGCTGGAGAAAATGAGGAAGAAACAAGCAAGAAGAAGACTTAACAAGGTTCCAAAGTTGACCCAAATAGTACCCAAGTTGACCAAATAGTCTCCAAGTTGACTATTTAACCCAAAAATTAATTTTTGCTACTAAATTAACATTATAAAGCATGGTTGGCTACAAGGTCACGAGTACTCTTTGCACTAATTACACTTAGTCCAACTTTTGACCCGTTTACGAAATCGCGTAAATCGAGTGATGATGAAGAATTGGAAAACGAATAAGTTGAAGTACTTAATGACTAAAAATAATATGAAAAACATTTTAAACCAGTTAAAAATCAAAGAACAAGGCTATTAAAATACTGGGTTTCACACTTTATCTGGGTATGTCTTATCCTAAGCTCTAATACAACTAAAATATCATGCTTTCAACCCGCGCTTGCTAGGCGCATGCCATTCGCCGTACCTTTACCCAGTAATACAAGGCTCGCAATAATTAAATAATAATTATGCGATTAATTGTGTGGTAACAAAGTAAAAGGAATAATGTAAAATGTCCTCAAACTACTCTAATGTGTGGTAACAAGGCTCACAATAATTAAATAATAATAAGCGGATTAATTCTGTGGTAACAAAGTAAAAGGAATAATGTAAAATGTCCTCAAACTACTATGTCCTGGCTAAATCCATCTTGGAGCATGCTGGCTCACTTATTGAAAATGCTAACTAAAATATATCATTAACTCATTTCCCAACTCTACCTTAAGCTCATTCCTTCTTCTCATTTGTCGGATCTCATCTTTTGCTACTAAATATTCCACTTTACTATCTGCATGAAAACAATAACAATAATAATGAGCGATAAATCGCCCAACAGGTAGTAAATAAATCCAATGAAACCATGTAGTTACAATACATATACTTTCCATCAAACTTTTCATAAATAATTCACATTTTCATTTTCATGAGAGCATTTCACTTTTACCAAGCAAAAACACATATACGTATAGTGACATTCTTGTTATAGTTGGATTTGACAATTCACATGAGTCTTAGTGCCTGACACGGTTGATTGCGTGCGATCAACCCACATAACACATAATACAAAATGCATAACACATTAACCCACATATATCAACTATATTTCTTCGTCTGTTCTGAGTATTCAACCTAGTGTAGATCCCGACTAGGCAAGATGCCAAGGGGTTGGCCTAACTCAATCGACACAGTTAAACCGTCGTCTAACCATTGACTACTACACTGTTAATACATAAAGTTATCTCATGCTTTTCATATAACACATGCAACTAAGCAATGCCACTTATACTTTTGTATAATAGGAAAACCATAAATAAACCAAAATGGTCCATTTACATATTGTAATATAATTTTTGAAATAAATTTTCATAAACATTTAGAATAAGATTAGAGTGTTGCAAAAACAATTAATAAAACACATTTGCAAAACAATTTTAAGTAGAACAGAAGGTAAGAACCACCTACCTCAATGTCAAGAAATCAATTATCCTTAACTTGTACCTCTTCGAGTGCTACTAATAACAATTCACAAAATCCTAATATTTATAATAGTTGCTCCATATTACCTAACATTATCCTAGGAAAAAAATTCAATTTATCTCTCTCCAAATCATTTATTCTTAGTGTTAGAAACATGCCTTAAATATGTGAACCTAAGCTGTAATAGCCTAACACTAACCATCCATAAGTGTAAAAATATTTTTCCTAGCTTCACTATGATTTTCTTTTGAAACTTTAGGGTCCTAAAAATAACTTTTGAAAACTTTTAGAACTCTGCTTGTATTTTTCATAAAATTTTTAGGGTCACAAAATAGTTCAGAAAAACTTTGGATAGCTTAAAGTAACTTAGGAAAAGTCCTAGGGGTCAAACAGAAACTTCTCAGAAACTTTTTGGTGCTTAAAAGTAATTTTTAAATATTCTAGACTTAATTGATCCTTCATTGAATCATGTGGGTTAAATTCAAAACTAAAAAAGTATGTTTATGCCTAATCAGTACACCTTTTGAATACTTTTAGGCTAAATTTTTTTACAAACACATCTAACCTGTTTTGTAAAAACATCAAAAGAACACAACCATCATGACTGCCGGCAACTTCCCATCACCGGTCTCTGATGACTCCGACCGGGTCTAGACAAGGGCACAACTGTCGGTCCAAGACTGGCATTGCTGTACCAGACTACCAATTGAACGGGAAGACAAGTATTTCTCAATTTGGGCACTCAAAATCTTTTTTTTGAAGAAAACATACATTAAATTAAAATTGCAAAGATATTAAATAATTTAAAATACGAAAATAATTAATGTAAAACTAAAATAAAATACTTACTTGCTTTGATTCGTAAAGTCTTTGAGAAAATCCTACACTTTTCTCCCAAAGCAAGTAAAGTGATTATTTGTGTGTGTGCACGGGTATTTATAGGAGTAGTCTAAGCTCTAGATAGGATTAAAATCCTACAATTGTAATAGGAATAAAGCACTTAAATCTTATCACAACCTAGAGTCCCAAAAAGGAATAGAATTATATCTACTAGCATGATTATCCTATAACATGATTATCTAATTACACACATGCGCACACACGCCTGCGCACACACACACACACATATATATATAAATATTTCTCCAATAAATGGGTCTTCACATGTGCCTTATAATTTCATTTACGCCATTCATTTTTTAGCTATTAAATGAAGTAATGGTTAGGTTAGTAATAACAAGAATGCAAAAACAACGTAACTATGTTACTAAAATAGATCAATAAAAATGCCTAAGTAGCAAGATTTTTGGGACAAGGAATCTATTTGATTCAGAAGGAAAAAACTTGCAATCAAAATGTCCATTGGATATAACTTAGAGAAAATAATAGTCATCCAGATTATAGGGGAACCCTTAGAGGCTTAAGTATATTAGGGAGTTAGAGAAAGGCTATAACTAGCTTGAAAATTTCTCCTAACACACGGAAGGCCTTGCACCTAAACAAACTATTGTAATAACCTTACTCCTGCTGAGCACAAATAAAGATATGCAGGTCATAGAACAAAGAAAAACGCAACCTGGATAAAAGCCAACAAAGAAATTAAAATATCTATCAAAGTCAAAATATAAAATCAAAAGAATCCCTAAAATGGAGCTTCGAAAGTTCAAAAATGCTCGACCAACGAGTTCAAATAAATTGTCAGGAAAGAGTCAAGGCCCCAAAAAGTTACAATGATCCATAATATTCAGATGAAATGAATGATTGACGAAATGCTTCAAGTACCTAGATGGGTAGGACTAGGGCTACACACGAACTGAGAAGCTTGCGAGCTGCTCAGTCAAAACTCAGCTCGAGTTCAGAGTTCACCGAGCTTAAGCTAAGCTCGAGCTCGAGCTCCATTATGTGTGAGACTCGAGTATTCACAAGCTGTTCATGAGCCCTTATATCTATTAATTTGTGTGAAATGTCTATTATATCCCTTATTTAATAATATATAATGTTATCAATTTATATTAATTATACTCATAAAAGATTGAATAGGCTTGAACTTGAACTTGAACTCGGTTAATACTTGTTGAACTTACTTGAGCTCGAGTTTGAGCTTGCTAAAAATTATTGAACTTGAGCTCAAGTTTGAGCTAGAGCGTTAAGATTTTTACTCAAGTTGAGCTCAAATAAACGGGTCTTCGAGCTCGGCTTGACTCGTACACCTTACACGCCTAAGAAGGACTACTAGGAGCATCACAGGTATTAGCACCATTCTCTTGAGTAGTGGGCAGGACTCTTCATTTTCTTCAAGCTCTAGACTTAGGGAATTAGCCTCAGTCAAGTCCTAATAAGGGATTCCAAATTCTATGATGTGGTTGGACATTTGTTTTCAACGTGAGGATTACAATTAGGAAGTTGAGATGGTACTACAGAGTTCCATAACTCTTTTTCAGTGCTTATTTCACAGTTTTTGTGGGAGCGATACTCACTCGCTTCTATATTACTTGATATGATCTTGTGTAGTTATGAGTGTAGGAAATTATATATTAGCAAAATTCAAAAACTTTAGGAAAGAGAAGAAAGCATGAAGAAGAAGAGTTTTCTAAAAAACAAGAAAATGTAGAATAAAAGACTTCCCAAGAAAAGAGGTGGTTAATTGATGCGTTTGGTAAACTCACATCTAGTTATATCATTTATGACATAGCTAAATCCTACTACTAACTAGATCTGGCGCACCGCAAGTATACAGGGTCAACCAGTAGCCAGTGGATGTAGGGATCAACTCACAAGGATTGGTCAGTAATTACTGATTATTTGATTGAATTACAATTTGAAGAGTTTGATTTAATAAACTAAAGAAACTAAGAACCGATTTAAAACCAATTAGGGTTCGACTAGCCAATTCCCGGACTTTAATCAATTGATTGGGTTAAATAGATCATCGGTCTAACTAGAGGTTCTTTCCCAACTATGAATTAATCCATTGGCCCGACTCATGATTCTGGTCTAATTATCGGCATAGAGTTCAAGGAACCAACTAAATAAGTAGCATCTTAGTTGAACTATTAACCTTCCTAATCTAATAAAGGTTTGGTCTAGGAATTAACACGCAATGCTCGAATGTTGTGTTAAGCCCACCAAATAGGTTTAAGAATTGGCCTTTTCACTTGCCTAACTCCCGAAACACCAACTACTACCTAATTATACACCATTTTTACCATCCAACACAATCTTATCAATCAATATCCATAGGAAATTAGCATCATCAAACCTTAACCTAAACTAAGAGTTGAAAAGAAAGTATTTCAAAGAAAGTATTTAAGAAAAGCATATAAATGGGAAGCTTCTTAGGAAAGTAATAAACTAAACTCAACTATAAGTTTTCACTAAGATTAAAGGAAAATAATTAAACTAAAGTATACTAAACTAATATAAAGCAAAGAAAATTAAACATAAATTAATGCATCTTACACTAAAGGTTTTCACGAAATTACAACTAAATTACTTCAAATCTTAAAAAAACTTCCCCAAATAGGAAGGAAAATGAGAACTAACCCTAGCCTACCTGAAGCTTGTTCTCAGCTACAACTACTTCTTACTTAGCCACAAATGAGGCACAAAGGGTTTTTACATAATGCCAGAATTGAGGAGAATTTGTGCAGCAATAATCCGCCCCGAGCTGGACCTTTTTGTCCTTGGAGTATTTTGGACCGCAATCCCAAAAATAGAATTATAGTAACAATCCACATTGCAACCCAAATTTAGAATTACTTGGCCTCATGAGAGTTTTTGACCATGGCCCAAAATTTTGTGCTTGGTTTTGGCACCGCGATGTCAAAAATAGTAGCAATCCAAAAGTTTGATATTACGGGTGTTAAATTTCTTCTTAACTTTTCCAGATGCTGTCTTAAACAGTTGGTTCCTCCTAGAATTTTAGCCTACCTATGTTATCCAATTATGAATTGATTTTGTTTGTCTTTCATTTGATCAGTGCACCGTTTTCTCTGACCATACCCTACCTATAAACACACTTTGTTATTTATAAAAAAAAATATTTATAATAACTTCATAAGCAATAAATTGCCACAAACTAATACATTCTAACACAAAATTAAAGTAAGCAAAAACATTATTTAACCACTAAAAATACTCGAAACTAAGGTTAAAACACTTGAATTTAACATACATATAAGTCTATTTTTCTAAAGTTATCATTAGTGAAGTGGGGCAAAAACCTTTCTGAGTGATTGATAAGATCTTTTTAAAATTATAAAAGGATTGAAATACCTCAAAATAATCCCGTTTCATCATGACCAATTAACTATTCCACCCACTCAAAAGGTATGTTTCAAGAAGACATGGAGCTGACACATGCAGTGTTTTTGAAGTTGAATAAATGACACTTGGCTTAATCCTAGCTAATTTTTTTTTTCCTATGTTTCAAAATAACAATCACTTCTGCTTGGTGCACACAGATTATGGAAGGTATTTAATTGTGTTAATTTTATAAAATATAGTTTACTGTGACTAAATTATCTTTTTGTACTAAAATCCCAAGTATATTATCATCCCTTTATCAATGTGACACTAAGGGTAAAAGTTAAAAAATATCATTTAATATTTCCTTTTTATTTCTCTAAAGTGACAGATTGTCTCTCCATTTCAAAATATCTATCATATTTGGTTGGTGCACACAGATTAAGGAATCTATTGAATTGCATCAATTTTGCAAAAAGATAGTTTAAAGTGACTTCAATTAAATTATCTTTTTGCATTCATATCCCAAATATATAATCCTCCCTTTATTAGTGTGACACTAAGGGTAAAAGTTTGAAAAATATTATTTAATACTTTCTAAATTTTCTAATGTGACAGATAATATGAAACAAGATAAATTATTTAAAGTAACAGTTATTTTAAAATGGAGAAAGTAATATGCAACAAAATAAATTGTATAAAATAACAGTTATTTTGAAACGGAGGGAATAACAAAGAGATAAGACCAAAAATGCTAAATTAAGAGCCCTCATCCAATTTGCGTTATCAACACATTAGCCAGCGCACCCTTAGGCCAACAAGGATGATTTCCACGTCACTCAAATAAAAAGAAAATTGTATTGAATACTCTATTACACTTGTTGGTGTTATAAATATATTATACTATTTAATAGAATGACACTTGTGTTTAATTTAATATTTTCTTATATTAAAAATACACCTATCACTCATCGTATACTGTAATATGAATGTAAAATTAAAAAAAAGCTTAATAGAGAATCCAAAGGCTTGTGGATATACCTGTGGTATCCCTCTGTGAATGTGGTAGGATAACCACAAACGGTCACAACCAAGACGTGATAAGGACAGTGGAGGAATCAGATAAGGACTCTCTATCGGATAGAAGCTCCATGCAAACAGACATTCTACAGGGCCTAGAAATCAAACAATTAGAGGACATTGTCCCTATAACTATGACTCAATAGCCATCGAATCAGGTAAGTTTTTGTTTATCAAAAACACTAATTAATTCTTCATATTTAATTATTGAGTTCAGAATTTGAATTAAGTATGAGAGTGATCCCATCAAGCAATTTTCCAAAGTTTTCAATCTATTTTGCAGGTCTAGCATGTGGCTGCGCGAATTGTTGGATTATCATCCGACTTTCTAAAAAAAGAAATTTAATGGTATTTTAAATGTCAAGCCGCACGGTTAAACCCATGAACTTAATTATCCCATCTCAAATGACAATTGCGTGAGGTATTTACAGTCAGGGCCCAATATTTTATTGGCAAGTTGACTCGTTATTGAGCTATTCAAATGTGAACTTGGTCGGATTTGTTTTTCAAATAATTCTACTGCAAATGGAAATCGATGACTGTCAAGTGGGATGGATTTATTTTTCAAATAATTCTACTGCAAATGGAAATCAATGACTGTCAACTGGGATAAAATTTAGTGCAGCACTGTGCAGACCTTTAATGAAAACAAGACATGGATACAATGCAAGTCCAGTTGGCTTCCCGTCACTATGAATGCATTACACCATGGAATACGGCACGGACAACATATAAGTATTATGCTATCGCCACTTCAAGCATTATACTAATGTATCTTTAGCTTTTTTGTCTTTTGGATAAGAGTGGCAATTTCGGACACGACAACACGAAACGAGTACAACACGAAATTCACATGTTTAAACACGACCTGAATTTAATTAGGTTATTAACGGGTCGATCCGTTAATAACCTAAATTTAAACAAGGCATGTCGTGTCAACCTAGTCAGTACGGATTGACTCGATAACCCATTATTTTAACGGGTAACCCGGCCTATTTAACCCATTAAGATATCAATAACCCGTTAATTAATTGGGGTATTTATGAAAAATTGACGCAACAATACACTCTTTAATGGCATATCGTGTCATTCGGGTCAACGAGCTAATTGTGGTTTGTTGTGTAATTGGATAAATTAAGTAACTTTTCTATTAGTGTAAAATGCTTAACGGGTTAATGGGTCGTGTTGAGTCAATCCGTTAAGTAACTTTTGTATTATTGTAAAAAGTATAAAAGGTTAACGGGTCGTGTCGGATCAACCCGTTACTACTGACATGACATGACACAAATGCTTAATAATTCATGTTTGAGTTGAGATTTTCTGATACGAATCCAATAAAAATCCGACACGATGAGAACTCAACACGACACATTGACACCCCTACTTTTGGACCGAAACAAAGTTCTTGGATGGGATTATTTTCACTTTTGCGTCTTATTTTTTTTTCCTTGAGGAACTCTTTTGTCCTTTGTTTTCCTGTAAACCTAACTAGCAATTTGGCAAAACTTCGATTTGGTCGTTAAAGGTTTATTTGGTGGAATCAGAATGTGGTGCGTGCTTGCCTAAGCAACACTTTTTAATACTTTAAAAAGGGAACCATACGAATTTTATTTCTAGTTCTTGTCTTCAAGTACTTCTAAAAGGACCGACAAAAGGCTAATGCAACTCTCCAACTATTATCCCACTATCTTTGTGCTGCTATTTATAAGTTTTTTACGCAAGAAAATTATGATATGGTGTCATTTGAGAAAATTATTCTTAATCATTGTTGATTTTAAAGATTCTTTCATTTGGTATGAAGTTTGTATTCGTTGAATGAAAGGTCTTTGAAGTCGCATTCTTCAAATTCAAACTCATTCAAAATGAGATATATATATATATATTTTAATACTAAGACCTCGCATTCAATGAATGCAAGGTCTCTGAAAATTTAATTTAACCTTTGAAAAGCAATCGTTTCTTAATTGGTGTCGAAAAAATTCTTAAATTTTTTGTAACCTTGCACTCACTGAATATTAGGTCATACTAATATTTAAAAATAATTATTAAAATTTAATTCACATTAAGAGAATGCAAACTCTATCTTGACTAAAACAATATTTAAAATCAGGACGAATTAAAAGTAATTTCTCAAGCAGCACCTTGCCAGAATTTTGTACTTTTCACACTGATGGTACAATGCAGCATACAAGTATAATAAGTCAATAACTATTGCAGTCTCATATACTTTTGTTGGAGTAATATTTGGGTCAATAATTTAACTTATCTCAATAATTTTCATATTAATGGGATACCTTAACTTCTTATTTGAATTGTTTTAGGGAGTATTTGCAATTTTCTTCCCTATGCTAACTATTTTCAAAACTTGTAAATGTACAAGTTTTTCTCTTTTTTTTTTTTTTTTGGGGTATCACTTATCTTTCAAAAATGACAACAAAATCTGCGAGTAAGATTGTGAACAAAATTTTGTACTTAAATATTTCCATTATAGTAATAGGAGACTCATAAAGATGGGATGTCAGAAGATTCAACATAGGGATAGAGCCAGCTTAATTCCCCCTTCCCTATCAATTTTGGAAAAATTACAAATTATGCTTGTAGTAATTTTAATTTTTAGAATTTATCTCACATTTGCTCCTTCTAAATTTTTAAAAATATCTTTTTTCTTTACAATGCCGCATCTATTTTTTTTTTTAAATTTCTTTTTATCTTTTATATTAGGGTAAATTAAGTAAGCCTCTTTGTGGTATCAGGAATGTTTAGATCACCTATTCGTGATTTTTAAACCTACAATTAACCTCCTTGTACTTTGAGTTAAAGTGCAATGTTAATTTTTCTGTTGTATTTTACTGTCAAAGCAAACAAATTCAACCTTTTACCCAAATTGATTACTAAATTACATGTATAACCTTTCAACAATTTATATACATATAGCTTTAGACTAATCAGCACCATATTGGTAAGAATTGGGATCAAGACAAAAAAATAATTATTATAAAGATCTAAGCCGGGCATAAAAATCTCTTTCTTTCTTCTTCTACTAGCTATTTGGACCTACATTGTCGGCCACCACAAGTGAATTTCCATCAAATTAAATATTGAATCAACCTCACATTGAAATCAAACAGAAATAAAATTCAATTTAAAGAAACTAAAGCAACTAAATATGGCTGAATGACAAGTCCGAATTTGATGTTATTTTTGTGTGTTTTGCTATTAAATTTTGGTCTATTTAGTTTTATTTAATGGAATTTTAGGGGATATAAGAAATATTTAGGAATTCAGAGCCGTCACGTTAATTTTTATTATTTTTATAGTTAAGTGTGTGTTTTTGTTGCGTATATTTTCTATCTATGTGATTTTGTGTGACATGCAGGTGATTGAGAGGTGAAAAAGTCATTGGGCAGCCGAGGAAAAAGACTAGAGGTGAAGAAACGAGGATAGAAATGAGTAGTGAAGACCAACCACAGACAGCAGCTGGAACTGAATGTTAATTAGCCGCTGACAGTAGCTGAAACAGAAGCATAGCCTTTGACAGCGTCAGAGCAAGGCAAATTTAACTACTATCAGCTGTTGACTCGGGCAGTGTAAGCCTAATTATACTTATTTATAAATAAAGCAATTCTTGTACTAAAAAATGGGAGCAATACTTAAACTTTTATTTAGCATTTTGTTCTAGGGTTTTCAACGACAATTAGGTTAATTCGTTCTTCAATTCGTTAGATTAATTCTCAAGCTGTTGATTGTTCAAGATATCAATTTCAAGCAATTTTGCATTTTTTTCAATTCCGGTATTGTGTCTTTAATTATTTTATTTTCAATTATTCTATTTAATATCGTTCATCACTTTAATATGATTGCATATATTTCGTTGATTTATTTTCATTCTCGCATAGTATGAGTTGTTAAATTGGTTAAAGCTCAGGTGCAGGTGATGCAATCAATCGTGGTAGATCAAATTGAGGGTTAATCATTAAAGGTTATGATAGTCATTGGCTAATAATTGACATATATAGACAATTCATGGAAGTAGCTTGGTTAAGTTGACAGAGGGGATAAGGATTTTGAACCTTTTCAAAGACCGGTGTTAATTTATTGGGCTAATTAATCTAGATGAAGTTGACAAATTTAATTAGTTGAATCACCAAGTTTCTCAGATGGAAATTCGAATTCCAAACAAGTAGTGACTCAAATTAATTAGATAGGTAAGTAGAAGGTGTCACAACCCAAATTTTAATTTAATTTGATAGGATGCAATTACCAAAAGTTTCGAGGTTGCATTGAGAAATGGGAATTGAAAAACCATTAATCATAATCCAATTAATTGGTAGACCTACTATTTGATTGACCTAGATGATAGCGTCATGCATTCAACCCATGTTAGTTATTATTGTTAGTTCCTTCAATTTAATTTCCTTTTAATTTCTAGTTCTTTTAAATTATTTATTTTTGGAAAAATTGATTTCCACTACTAAAAGCATTGCAAATCAATTAGCCATTTAAATGTGAACTCCGTCTAAATAGAAATTTTATTATAATCTTGGTACGTCCACAAATCTGCGTGGGATGGACCCTTGCTTATCCTATTACCTTGATAATCCTATACTTGCAAAATTTGTGAAAGTATGGAATAAGGAATTTAAAACCTATCCACCACATGTCAAGTTTTTGATGTCATTATTGGGGACTTCTTGTGGTGCTATTAAGATGCTAAAACAGTTCCTAATTTCGACTATTACTTTTCTGTTATTTTACTTTTTAGTAACTTTTTCATGAGTTGTTTCTTCATTTATTTTTTACTTGTCATTATATTATTTAAAGTGGTGCTCATAATAGTTTCTTTGTGCCTATAGTTTGTGCATAGGTCTGATCAAATTTTAGTCAAGTTTGATCCAGAAATAAACATAATCTTTAGGCAACGAAGAAGACAAGCTTTATAGTAGCAGCTGGATATGGGCAATGAAAGGGATAAATCTCAACATGTGGGACAACAAGAAGTTCCACCAATTAACTGTCTCTGTATTAGAGCAAGTGGAGAATGTTGAGGAATTAGTAGGTAATGGTCGGAACATGCCTCCACTAGACAATAGACCATTGGGAGACTACACCTAATCTACATTTGGAGGATCACAATCCAGTATTGTACCACTTCTCATTCAGGCAAAAAAAATTGAAATTAAGCCACGACTAATAACCATGCTTCAGTAGCATGCAATGTTTTCAAGATTACATAGTGAAGATCAAGACTAGCATTTGATAAACTTCAAAGAATTTTGTGACACTTTGAAATAGAATGGTGTGTTGCAAGATGCCTTCAAATTAAGATTATTTCCTTGTTCTTTGCGAGACAAGGTAAAGTTGTGCAGAAGGGTATAAGCCGGGAACTTTCACAACATAGGACAGATTGGGGCAAGCTTTCATGTCAAAGTTCTTTTCCCCATCTAAAATGGCCAAGCTAAAGAATGATATTACTTCTTTCACTCAACATCTTGGAAGAAACCTTGGTGAACCTCGATAAAGTTTTAATGGTTCTAAATGCTTACAAACTAACCATATCATGGATTACCTGATAAGTTCATAACTGTCGTATATTTTGTGTGTCATCTACCTCCATTTTCATGTAATTTGAGCAATAAATGAGTGAATTATGAGCTTAAATGTTTCATTTTTAGTTTGTGAAGGTATTGAATGAAAAATGAGTTAAAATGATCAAAATGTTGGAGAAAAATTAAAAAGATGCAAAACGTATGTCGACGAGGAGTGAATTTGGACATTGTTTGGTATTTTGATTATAACATTCTTGTCCGAGCTCCAATTGAGGTTAAGATGTTTTGGAAAGCTAAGACAAACATCTACAACTTTCATGTTTTTCATTTTCCTATATGCCAGAATCAAGGACCAAATTAAGGTTGAAATTGAACCAAAGTGCATAGCGTGCACGTGCATTAGGAAAAGCTTGTGCACGTGCGCATACCATGCGCATGCCGAGCAGCTGGTGCTGTGAATTTGCTTGTTTTGGAAGTTTTCTCTTCCCGGTTATACACTCCTCAGGCTGGTTATGAAGTTTGAACGTATTTTTATCATCTTAGGGGTCCAAAACCCTGATGTAAACCTATAAATATCCCATTATGAGGGGAGTTGGGCACAACATAGCAGCTATTTGTTAGATTAGCCATTAGAATAGAAAATTCTTAGATTAAGGCAATGGTTTTATTCTTCTTGCTCAAGACTTCAAGTGCATCAAGTTCTTGTTATGGGATACACTGCTTAGTTTGATTTCTTAATTTAAATTCAATCTAATTCTAGTTCTTTCCTACAATTTCATACTTTTATTTTAATCTTGCTGCATTTATTTTCTAGTTCATTACTTTTACTTTGCTTCTGGTGAATTTTATTGCTTTCTTTAGTTTTACTTTATTTTGATATTTTCTTTTAATTCCCATGTAGTTCGAATTAATTTAGTTAGGTAGAGCATAAAAAAACTTGCAATTAATTTGTCTAACTAGTAAATAGGCTTATGATCCTACTATTTGTTCCAATAGTCCTTATGGGAATTAGCACATCTCAATCTTTACTCATCCCATATGCAATGCTTGCTACTGTGTAGGAGTTGATTAGGATAATTAAGGTTTTCTTGATTACTTGTTCATTGTTTTGAAAAACCTAATCAATATTTCACCGAACAAGTTTTTGGTGCTGTTACCGGGGGCTATTTTTTGTTTCGTAACAATATTGGGTATAGTGAGTCTTACTAGATTAGACTTTTTATTTCTTTTGTTATTTACAGTTATTTCTTATTTTCTCAAGTTTGTTTGGATTTGGTCTTTGATATTTGATCTTTGGTTTTTTATGGTAGATACTCGTTCATCCAATCAACTACTTCATTCGATTGACTTGGAGATTGAACGGACAATAAGTATAAATCGAAGTGGACAAGATTCAAACCGAGGTACCGCTCCGTGAATGAACAAGAGGAAGTTGTAGGCAATAATGCGAACCTAGTTAATGCTAATTCTAACCCCCAATATTTTAGAGATTATGGAATACCTAATTTTGAGGGGGCGAGTTCTAATGGATGTATTGCTCGGCTTCCTGTGCAAGAAAATAACTTTTAAATCAAGCCTACAGCGATACAAATGATCGAAACACATGCTATGTTTGGAAGAGGCCCAAATACAGATTCCTATTAGCACTTAATCAGATTTGAGGATGTCATTGATACATTCCGGTATAATGAATTCCATCCTAATTGTATCCGGATGAGAGCATTTGGGCTTTTTCCTTACTAGATAGTCTTGGCTGCAATCAAGAGACAAGGCATTTTCACAATATGGGACCAACTTACTTAAGAATTCCTAGGCAAACACTTTTCACCAGATAGGATCGCTAAACTCCAAAATGAGTTACATCATTTAGACAAATCACTAGAGAGAGCTTAGGTGAATCGTGGGACTGTTTCAAGGAACTGTTGTGGAAGTGTCTGTAACATGCTATACCTCTATGGCTGCAAGTCCAAACCTTCTATAATGGACTATTTCCAAAGATGAGATTGATAGTGGATGTAAGTACAGGAGGTAATCTTTTCCTTATAAAACTCCGGAGGAAGCACAAGAATTGTTAGAAAGAATGGCATCTACCCATTACTATCACAGAGCAATAACTCCTTGAGTTGGAAAACAATAACCACAAGTGAATCAAAATAATGTCCAACATGGAGGTATGTCTTGCTATGATTATTTCTTTTGTCAACAGAACATGGTGATGAATTCCATTAGAAACTTGACAAAGGTTGTAGAGAATATGGAAAAAAACTCAGTGAACTCCATAGGTTCAACAAACTAAGGGATCTTGAATTATGATATTTGCAAATGAAATCACCAAAATGGTTGTTGTGAAACATTAGTGGTGCAAGGTGAGCAGATTCAATTTATTTCTATTCACAATCCTATCTCAAGAAATCAGCCCAACAATTATAGAAATACAAATAACCCATCTTGGTGAAACCATCCTAACTTTTCTTGGTCAAACCAAGAAAATGTTCAAAATCCTTCATGTTAGTCAAATGTACCTGAACAAAATAGTTTGTCCAATCAATCGTCATCTAGACCATACTTACCACCACATCCAAAAGAATCCCTAGAATTTTTCACCTTATCAAAACAAATCATACTAGCCTGCATAACCAAGACTGCTATTTCAATATCCAAATTATTCCACGCTTGTGAATCATGAGTCATCCAATGATGATAATTTGAGAAGGGATTTTGAGAGGTTGCAAAGGGAGTATGAGAATCTGAGTTACCACAAGAAATCTTGAGATGCAATTGGAGCATATAGCTCGCCAAAACAATGAGTGACCAACGAGAACATTATCGAGCAATACAATCCCTAACATACATGAGAGAATATGTTCAAGCTCACATTGAGGAGTGAAAAAATAATAGAGCCGAAGAAGTGGAGGATGATGAGTCGAATAAGATGGAGAGGTGCAAAGGGAAAAGAAGACGTATCAAAGAGCAAGGATGACAATAAGGAACCATCTAAAACTCTTGACAAACAAGGTAAGTCCGAGGAACATTCGATGCCTATATAGGTAAGCAGGTAAGTGTTACTTTTCCCCAAAGATTGAAAGAGGGTGAAAAAATGAAAAAGTTTATTGAAGTTTTTCAAAATTTTTAAGAAAATTGAAATTAACCTTTCTTTTGTTGAAGCAATAGAATATATGCCCAGTTATGCTAAGCTTATGAAGCAGATATTATCTAGCAAAAGGAGATTGATGGGGGACTAAATTTTATGATTGAACGAAAGGTGTAGTGCCATCATTCAGAGGAATCTTTCTCCTAAGCTCAAGGACCCCGGCTCGTTCTCAATTCCATGTGAAATTGGATGAGTGACATTCTACTGAGCTCTATGTGATTTGGGATCTTCTATCAACCTCATGCCTCATTCCACCTTTAAGAGGTTGAATGGAGGAGGATTGAAGCCAACAAACTTCACTATCTAATTAGCTAATAGAAATATAAAGCAACCGGTAGGATTAGTGGAAGATATTATTGTCAAAGTTGTGAAAGTATTTCTACTGGTAAAGTGTTTCATCGTGCTTGACACAGAAAGAAGACATGGTGACCCGCTCATTTTAGGAAGACCTTTCTTAGCCACAAGGCGAGCCATCATTGATGTCCAAGCTAGAAAATTGCAATTTAGAGTCAATGATGATATTGTTTGATATTGTTTCTTTTAATGTTTTCGATTCCTTTAAATTTCAAGCTAAATATGATGTTTGAATATAGATATCATTGATGATTTTGTTAATGATTTTTGTAGGGAATCCTTGAAAGAAGAGACTGAAGACATGAACAACATCCATGAAAAAGAGTTGGAGGCTAGCAACAAAGAGAGCGTGATGGATGATGAGATGGAAAAGGCAATTAAGAGAGAAAGTTGAGGAATAAAGGTAAAGGGGGGTAATAGATCAATGAACCCCCCAAGGTTGAGCTCAAACCATTTCCTTCTCATCTTAATATATTTTTTGAGAAGAGAATGATATATGTCCAGTCATTCTAAATGCATCTTTTTTTTAAATTGAATTTGGGAAAAGACAAGATTAATCTTTGTGTTAAAGAAGCATCGTGGAGCCATTGCATGGAGTATTGATCATATAAAAGGCATAAGTCTCACTGTTTGCATGCATAAAATACTCCTTAGTGACACCTATAAGCCTACCAGATAACTGCAAGGGTGGTTAAATTCAACTTTAAAAGAGGTAGTTAAGAAGGAGGTTTTAAAATTGCTAGATGCCGGGATCATATATCCCATCAGTGACAGTGAGTGGGTTAGTCCAACGCAAGAAGTGCCAAAGAAAGGGGGGATGATTGTGGTCATGAACGAAAAGACTGAATTAATTACCTCTAAATTAGAGATAAGGTGGTGGATGTGTATCAACCATAGAAAACTTAATGAAGCCACTAGAAAATACCATTTTCCTTTACCCTTCATTGATCAAATGCTCGAAAGATTGTCTGGACAAGCATTTTATTGCTTTCCAGATGGTTATTCAGGATATTTTCAAATTTCAATAGCCCTTGAAATTCAAGAAAAAACCACCATTACATTGTCCATATGTCACATTTGCATATAGGCGCATGCCTTTTGGTTTATGTAATGCTCCTAGTACTTTTCAGAGATGTATGTTTGCTATCTTTCATGATATGATTGACAAATTTATTGAAGTATTTATGGATGATTTTAGTTTCTTTGGTGACTCTTTGGATTCTTGTTTAAATAATCTTTCATGTGTGTTAGAAATATGTGAGTCTTCAAACTTGGCACTTAACAGGGACAAGTGCCTTTTCATGGTTCAGGAAAGAATTGTTTTAGGCCATCGTATTTTCATTTCAGGGCATAGAGGTAGATAAAAGTAAAGTAGAGATCATTGAAAATTTACCAACCCCTACGAATGTGAAGGGAGTGAGGAGTTTTCTTGGTCATGCCAGTTTTTATTAACATTTCATTAAAAAAATTTCTTGGATTTCTCACCCTTTATGTGATTTATTGCAAAAAAGATGTGCCTTTTGTTTTTGATGATAAATGTTTGTCTACATTTAATAAATTTAAACATTAAGAGACTTTGATTACCACTCCCATGGTAGTCACAAAAAATTGGAATTTACTTTTCGAATTAATGTGTGATGCAAGCGACTATGCCGTGGGTACAACATTGTGTCAAAAGAAAGAAAATGTCTAGCATGTTGTGTATTATGCCACCCGAATCCTTAATGAAACACAAATAAATTATTCCACCCTAGAAAAGGAATTGTTGGCAGTGGTTTTTGCATTTGATAAGTTTAGATCATATTTGATAGGTGATAAGGTGATAGTTTATACTAATCATTCAGCCCTTAAATACCGATTGACCAAAAATGATGCTAAACCTAGACTTATTCGATTGATTTTACTATTACAGGAGTTTGGTTGGGAAGTGGTGGACAAGAAAAGAGTTGAAAATACTGTGGCGGATCACCTTTCACGACTTGAAGGATCCATGGCAAGAAAAGGTAATGAAGTGCCCATAAATGAGACATTTTCGGAAGAACATTTGATGAGAATGGAGGATGGGGAACCTATCCTCATGGTATGCAGATATTGTCAATTTCTTAGCCACCAAGATCATTCTTTCCATCATTGATGTAAATCAATGAAAGAATTTTCTTTCAGAAATGAAGCACTATATTTAGGATGACCCTTACCTCTATCATCGGTGCAAGGATCAAGTAATCCGGCAGTGCATTCCGGAGAGTGAGGTGCTAAGTGTCTTATTTCATTGCCACTCGTCAGAAGTAGGTGGACATCAGAACTCACAAAGGACGTCTACAAAGGTGTTGCAAAGTAGATTGTTCTTGCCAACATTGTTCCGTAATACAAGAGATTTTGTGACCCAATGTGACCAATGTCAACGTCTAGGGAATTTGTCCAAAAATGATGTAATGCCATTGGAAAATATTATAGTTTACAAGATTTTTGACATGTGGGATATTGATTTCATAGGCCCTTCTCCATCATCATATAATAATAAATATATCCTTGTGGCGGTGGATTATATGTCCAAGTGGGTTGAAGTTGCGGCACTACTAACGTAACGATGCAAGAGTAGTGACAAACTTTGTAAGGAAAATATTTTGTCACGATTTGGTGTTCTGCGTGTTATTATAAGTGATGGAGGATCACATTTTAGAAATTTCTTATTCGAATCCATCTTATCTAAATATGGAGTCACCCACAAAATTACCCTACCATACCACCCGCCAACTTTTGGGCAAGTAGAAGTTTCAAATAGGGAGTTGAAGTGCATACTTGAAAGAACTGTAAACTCGTCAAGGAAGGATTGGTCCAAGAAGCTAGATGATGTACTTTGGGCATATAGAACCACTTTCAAGACCCCAATTGGGATATCTCCTTACCGATTGGTTTATGGCAAAGCTTTTCATCTTCCGGTTCAAATTGAGCACAAGGCATATTGGGCAATCAAAACTCTCAATTATTATTTGAAGGAGGCCAATGAGAAGAGGCTTCTCGATTTAAATGAATTAGGCGAGTTCTGAAGAGAACACTATGAAAATACACGACGTACAAGGAGAGGTAATGAACTAATTTGTGGCATGAAAAACATATTTTGGGGAAGAATTTGAAAGCCGGGGATATGGTTTTATTATACAATTCAAGGCTCAAGTTGTTTCCTAAGAAATTGAAGTCAAGATGGAGCAGTCCGTTTGAAGTAGTGCAAATATTCCTGTACGGTGCGGTGGAACTCGAAGGAAGTCAAGGAAATTTCATGGTGAATGGTCAATGGGTGAAGTGCTACTACAGTGGATTATTCACGAGGGGTGGGAAACTGTCCATCTTGCAAACCATTGATCAAACGAGCAAAGTCGAGCCTAAGACTATAAACAAGGGCGCTACATAGGAGGCAACCCATGTTTTTTCTTAATTTTATTTCTTGTGTTTTTGTTTATTTTCTTGGTTTTATTATTTTTCTTAATGATTTAAGAGTTTTTATGTTTTGTTTTTGATTTAGTGTTTGATGTTTTCGACTTTGACTCAAGGGTATTTAGTTCGACATACATGGCACCAAACGTTCTACATTGACAGTAGAAGCTTCCTTTTTCCCATTTTACTCTTTATTTTTGCATTGGGGACAATGCTATACTCTAATTGTGGGGTAGGGAGTTTTCTTAATTTAAATATGTTTGGTGTTTTGTTTGTTCATTTTGTTCAATTTTCACTTTCATATTTGTAGCTTAGCCTGTGATTTGTGAGCTTTTTAAATTTTTGAAAATTTTGTTCACAAATTGCTTAGCATGTTTCTTTGATTTTCTACTCTATAATTTTTGAGCTAATATTTTCCTAACATAATATCTAATTTTTTAGCCCTACAATGTTGTAGCTTTTTGGTGCTAAGAGATAATTGTGTGGATTTACCTATATTGCACTCTAGACACTTGTTTTATTATATTTTTGAGGTGAAATTTTAGATAATTTGATTTGATTTAAAGATGAGGATAGGCATTTCTTTAAATTTAGAGCATTTCAAGCCAACCGTTACTATAAAATTTATCCCTAGAGCCTTATTCGAGCCTTATTTTGTTTTGAATAAATACAAGCACTAGTCATTTTTTTAAACTCATTTTTTATCTATCTTTGTGAGTTATCCTAAATGTCCCTTAAGAGTTTTAGTGCCACATTAATTATTAAAGGGATAAAAGGATGGGAGGTAGTTGTATGAGAGTGTTAGAATGAATGGTGTACAGTTTACGGTAAAGGAGAGTTAGAAAAAATTTTGTTTACTATTGAAGGTGGTGCACATCACTGGCACCTCCGTTGGAGTAGTGCAGGTAGTGCCCATCACTGGCACTTGCATTGGAATGTTAGCATATCACTGGTACTTGTGTAGATATTTTTTTTGATTTTTGCGGGTAGTACCTACCACTGCTTCTACCCGTTTCGGAAAAAAAAAAAAGAAGAAAGAAAGAAAAAAGGGAGATATTTTTACAAGGTATTGGCTAGAAGGGTTGAAATTGAAAAGAAAATAAGATTTTATTTTGCTTGTTGCACAAAATTTTTATGGGTGTTTGGTCAATTTATACACAATCTTACTTCTTTGAAGGATGAGTGTTTTAGTGTTCAAAAAGAAATTTTATGTTAATGAAGCGCACATTAATTTAAGGCTCTTTTTTTTTATTTGTTTATCCTTTTCTCCTTCTTTGCTATTCAAGATCCTAGCCTTACGTTATAAGCTAAAAGTCTGACCTAATTTAAGTCAAGTCAGTTGTCTACATTAGTGGAGAAATGTAAGAAGAGTAAGCTGTAGAGTGTTTAGAAAAATTCAAAGGGTTTGCATGAATTTGATAAAAGTTATTTTTGTATGGCTATGCACCCACCTACACTGGAATTCATGTATGGGGGTTTATTATCATTTGATTATTTTTCTCACAATGGTTTGGTTCTTGGTTATTCATGTTGGTAATTGATGAGATGTGTTGACTATGTTTGTAATTTATTTCTATATTTTACTCGAAGACGATCAAAAGTAAAGTGTGGGTATATAATAACCTAACAAATGTCGTATATTTCGTGTGTCGTCTACCACCGTTTTCTTGTAATTTGACTTGCTAAAATAATTTAGTGAATTATCAGCTTAAATGGGTTTTTTTTTTTTTTAGTTTGTGTAGGTCCTAAATGAAAAAGGAGTCAAAATGATCAAAAAGTTGGAGGAACATAAAAAAGATGCAAAACGTACGCTGGTGAGGAGTGAATTTGGATACTATTCGGTATTTTGATCATAGCATTTCTGTTGAAGCTCCAATTGATGTAATTCAAGATGTTTTGGAAAGCCAAGAGAAAGTTCTACAACTTTCTTGTTTTACATTTTCTGAAATTTTGCCGGAATCAAGGTAAAAATCGAGGTTGAAGTAGAAAAAGAGTGCAGAATGCTCCGAGAAAAAAAGAGTTATGGCTACTGGAAATTGCACACATGTGCAAGAACATGCTGCACATGTGTGCACACTGAGCAGCTGGTGACGTGAATTGCTTATTTTGGAAGTTTTCTCCGTTTGGTTAGACTCCTTATCAAGTTTTAACGTATTTTTTATCATTTTAGGGGTCTAAAACCCTATAAATACCCCATACATTATGAGAGTAGTTGAGCACAACATAGTAGATATTAGTTAGATTAGCCATTAGAATAGAAAATTCTCAGATTTTGGCTAGGTTTTATTCTTCTTGTTCAGGACTTCAAGAACATCAACTTCTTGCTACGGGATATGCTTCTGAGTTTGATTTCTTGATTTAAATTCAATATAGTTCTAGTTCTTTCCTGCAATTTCATACTTTTATTTTATTCTTGCTGCGTTTATTTTCTAGTTCATTACTTTTACTTTGCTTCCGGTGAATTTTATTGCTTTTTGTAGTTTTACTTTATTGCATCCCCTAGTCTTAATTGCTTTTGATCTTTGCTTTTAATTACCTAGTAGTTCAAATTAATTTAGTTAGATAGGGAATAAAAAAACTTGCAATAAATTTGTCTAACTAATGAATAGACTTGTGAGCCTCATACTTGTTCCAATAGTACTCGTGAGAACGATCCTTACTCATCCTACATACAAACTCACCTCGTATACTTATGTGTGTGTAGATAACATCAATGGAATTGATTACAATAATTAAGGTTTTCTTTTATTACTTGTTTATTGTTTTAAAAAATCTAATCAATATTTCAACAAAAATTACCTTTATAGATGCAAATGGAAATATTCTATAATGGGATGCTTTAAGAAACCCGTGGGTCGGTAGACGATTCAGCAAAAGGATCCATAATGTTGAACAAGACACCTAAGGAAGCTCAATATCTGTTACATAAAATGTCCAATAATTATTTCAAGTCTTCAGTAGCCGAAAGCCGCGAGCAAAGAAGGAAAGTGCATGACTTGAATGATTGGGATGCACAGTGGCTAGACAACAGGCCGCAACTAAGCAAGTCGAGTTGTTGACCAAGTAGTGGGAGGAAATTAAAGTCAAGGGATTGTCCATAATACTACAACTTGTTTGCAATTTTTGCTCAAGTGACCATCCCAGTGGCCAATGCAACGTACTAACAATGTTTAATTCCTCTTTTGTAGGTCATGAACAAGTGAATTACATAGGGAATCAAGGTGATACTGAGAATAAAAACCATTACAAAAATTAGAACAATGCCTTCAGTAGTACGTATAATCCAAGATGGAGAAATCACCTAAATTTATCATGGGATAGCCAACAAAATTAGAACTCGAATGCTCGACTGCCATTTCAACAATATCAACCACAACAAAATCAAGTGCAAGCACCTTCACCCTGGCAAGAGAAACAAAGTTAGCTAGAAAAGGCTCTTACAGAGTTTATCTAGTTCAGTGCAAAAAGAATGACAGTTCAAGATGATGCAATAAAGAATGTGGAGACTCAAATGAGGCAATTGGCAAGAAGTCTAACAGATAGACCACTTGGTACATTGCCAAGTAACATTGTTAAGAACCCTAGGGAGCATGCAAAAGAATAACCTTGAGGAGTGGTAAAGTTGTGGGATTAGAAGAAGAAAAAGAGAAAAAGAGCGAACTTGAAGGTGAGAAACAAGAGGAAATAAAGGATAACAATGAAAATGCTAAGGTAAAGGACAAGGAGTCACAAATCTTTTCTAACAAGTGCAAAATTCCTTCCAAGTTGTTGTCGGAAGTCGAAATTACCCATCAATCGGTTTGAATTTCACTCCCAAGTAGACTCAAAGGTGAAGATGATACAAAGAGCTTCAAAAGACTCTTCGAGATCTTCAAAAAGTTAGAAATCAACATACCTTTTATGGAAGCATTGGCGAACATGCCAAAATATACAAAATTCATGAAGCAAATGTTGACAAACAAGAGAAAACTACTTGGAGATAAAATTCTATGCCTACCTAAAGGATGTAGTGCAATTATTCAAAAGAAGTTACCTCCAAACTTAAAGACCCTGGTTCATTTCCAATCCCGTGTACTATTGAAGGAGTTGATCTTGAGAGGGCTTTGTATGATTTATGGGCATCCATCAATTTAATGCCTTTATCTATTTACAAGAAACTCAATGGTAAAGGAATGAAGGCTACCAATGTATCTCTCCAACTAATAGACTGAAGTGTGAAATACCCCAAAGGGATTGTAGATGTGTTACCGGTAAAAGTGGGGATGTGATATTTACCTTGGAACTTCATCATTCTAGACATGGAAGAGGATAAAGAAATGTCCTTGATTCTTGGCAGACTATTCCTAGCCATGGGATGAGCCTTAATTGATGTCCAAGATGGGAAGTTAGAATTGAGCTTCGATGATCAGCTTGTCAATTTCTCTATTCTTAACTCTCTCAAACTTTCTACTATTTACAATGATTTAGTGATGGTGGATATAACTGAAGATCTTGTTAATGATGTTTTACAGAAATAATACTTCACAACTTCCATTAGAAAGAGCATTAAGTCAATCGGATGAGCTAAACGAGCAGGATGAGTTAGCAAGGGCTTGCTTGGAAATGCTAGATGAAGATTCGACAAATAAGGAGGACGACCTATCTAAGAATAAAGGTAAGGGGTCTCTGACCAACAAACCCCAAAGTTAGAACTAAAACCATTTCCTAATCATCTTAATTATGCTTTCCTAGTAAAAATGAAACTTTTCCAGTCATGACTAGTTACTACATAACTATCTAAAGAACTATTAGATGCATAACTTTTTGTCTTGAGGAAGCACAAAGGTGCAATTTCATGGAGCATTCATGACATAAAGGGGATAAGTCCTATTATTTCCATGCATAAAATTTTATTGATTGAAAATTATAGGGCTTGTAGACAAACTCAACGTTGGCTAAACCTAATGTTGAAAGAGATAGTAAGGAGAGAGCTAATGAAATTACTAGATGCTAGAATAGTTTATGCAATCAGTGATAGTGAATGGGTGAGTCCTATGAAGTGGTACTTGAGAAGGGAGGAATTACTGTAGTTGCTAATGAGAATTATGAATTAATCACTTCTAGGTTGGTCACTAAGTGGAAGGTATGCATCAATTATAGGAAGCGTAATGAGGCTACTCTCAAGGACCACTTCCATTCCCCTTCATTGATCAAATGTTAGAAAGACTAGTAGTTCATGCTTTTTATTGCTTTTAGATGGTTACTTCAACTATTTCTAAACATTTCTTTAGCTCTGGAGGATCAAGAGAAAACCACATTTATATGCCTCTATGGCACCTTCGCTTATAGAAGGATACCTTTTTAGTTTATGTAATGCACCCTAGTTTTCCATGATATGACTGAAAAAAAAATGTATGGAAGCTTTCATGGATGATTTTTAATTTATGGCTCTTCGTTCTTTGATTGCTTGTATAACTTGTCTATAATGTTCGAATGATGTGAAGAGACAAATTTAGTTCTTAACTAGGAGAAATGTCCCTTCATGGCTTAGGAAGGGACAGGTTTAGGCCATAAAATTTCTACAAAGGGTATAGAAATCGACAGAGAAAAAATTGAAGTTACTGAAAAATTGCCTCTACCCATGAATGTTAAAGGAATTAGGTGTTTCTTAGGACATGCAGGGTTTTACCAGCGGTTTGTAAAGAACTTCTCTACAATTTATAAACCCTTGAGTGATTTATTTCAAAAATATGTGGCCTTTAACTTTGATGTGAAATTCTTCGCACGCATTTAATTTGTTGAAGAAGGTCTTAGTGACCACACCAATTGTCGTAGCACTTTATTAGTCATTGCCATTTGACATTATGTATGATACTAATGATTATGCCGTAGGTACTGTTCTTTGTCACAAAAAAGATAAGGTCTTACATATCATTTACTATGCCAGTAAAACTCTTAATGACGCACAAATTAATCACATTACTACTAAAACAGAGTTGCTAGCTGTGATTTTTGCTTTTGACAAATTCAGGTCCTATTTAATTGGTTCTAAAGTGATTGATCACATCGATCTTATAGCTTTGAAATATTTTTTTTCTAAAGTTGATGTAAAATCACGATTAATTTGATGGATTTTATTACTACAAGAGTTTGACTGGGAAGTTGTGGACAAAAAGATCAAGTGAAACCTTGTAGCTGATCATCTGTCTAGGCTGTAGTTAAATAAAGAAAGTGGTAAGGCACTACCCATCAAGGAAGTGTTTTTAGAGGAGCACTCAGATGGTGGTGAAAGCTAACCCTTGGTATGCTGATATTGCAAACTATTTAGTTGCCAATGTTGCTCCACCATCAATGAATTTTAATCAAAGGAAGAAATTTTTCTCCAATGTTAAGTTCTACTACTGAGATGAGTTGCATTTGGACAAATGGTATAGTGACTAAATTATCTAGCGATGTGTGAATGATTATGAAATTGAAAATATCCATCGGTTGCGTCATTCGTCACTAATTGGGGGGGCATCATGTTAACCAGAGAATGGTTGCTAAAGTTCTTCAAAGTGGGTTATATTGGCCTGTACTATTCTGAGATATGAGAAGGATCATTGAGCATTTTAATAAGTGTTAAAGAATTGGAAACATATCCCGTAGAGATGAAATGCCACTACATAATGTGCTCATTGCTGATATATTAGATATATAATGGATAGATTTCATGGGGCCTTTTCCAAGTTCGTACTTCAAAAAGTATATCTTGGTGGTAGTGGACTATGTCTCAAAGTGGGTCCTGTAGCAGTAGCTTTCCCTGCTAATGACACTCGAGTTGTGATTAAGTTCATTCGGCATAACATTTTTCTCAAGATTTTGGTACCGCGAGCAATTATAAGTGATGACAGTTCCCACTTTAAGAATTCTCAATTTGAGGCATTATTGGTCAAATATGGGGTGAAGTATAATGTGTCCTTACCTTATCATCCTCAAACTTTGGGATAAGTTGAGGTATCAAATAAAGAATTAAAGTGTATCTTTAAAAAATGGTAATGTCCTCACTAAAATATTGGGCTCAGAAACTGGATAGCGCATTGTGGGCATACCGTAATACATTTAAGACACCTATTGGGATGTGCCCATATAGGTTAATCTTTGGAAAGATATGTCATTTACTAGTAGAGCTTGAGCATGCATTATTTTGGGATATTAAGGCATTGAATTTTGATGCTAAAGTAGTCGGAGAAAAAAGATTGTTGAACTTGTGCGAGCTCGAGGAATTCCAAAATGATGCTTATGAAAATGAGCTCGAATTTGTAAAGATAGATTAAAAAAATAGCATGCTAAGTGGATACTACTGAAGGAATTTCATGTTGGTGACAAAGTGTTTTTATATAACTCTAGATTGTGGTTGTTTCTAGGAAAAGTCAAATCAAGATATAGTGGACCCTTTAAGGTGGTAGATGTTTACCCAGTCAGAGTAGTAGAGGTACAAGGAAAAAAGTCAATATTCAAGGTTAATGGCAGTTAGTTGAAGTTATACAATCATGATCATGTTTTTTATGATGGACTTAAGGAAGTTCATCTTCTCAAACAAATGGCCACAAGGAGAAATTAAGTCAAGCTAATAACTTTAAACAAGTGCTTATTGGGAGGCAACCCAAGGATTCTAGTTTATGCAATTGTTTATTTTATTTATCTTTTGTTTAATTTTGATTGAATAAATGAGTCAAGAATTGCTAATTAAGCTTTTGTTACATGTTTTGCAGGTTTGGAATAGTTGTGGAAGCAAAGGAAGTATAAAAAAAGAAAATAATTGAGTTGGCTAGACCGTAGTTGACTTTAGAGCAAACACCCGCTGACAGTGGGTGAAATAGAATACCTCCTGCTAACAACGGGTGGAACAACTTTATCAATTCGTAATAGCAGTTTATCAAGAAGGCCAACTGCTGACAGCAGTTGAAAGGTAATGAATCAGCTGCTGATGATGGATGATCTAGGCTGGCTTGTTTCTTTTTTTATAACACTTCAGTTGCATTAGGTTTTCATAAAAACAACTCCTTCCTCTTTCTTCTCTCTAGATGACTCAAGACCAAAAACCACCCTCTAAAAGTTTTCTATAGTTCTTTTCTTTTCTTCTCTTTTCTTTTCCTTTAATGAAACCCTAAAAACCCTCTCTCTTTTACATTTTTCTATTCTGAAATTGTACTCAAAAGTTAACTGAGGAATTTCCCTTTGGTTTAGTTAATATACAAGTTGGAGAACACATAAATGGAGGGTTGATTTGCATAACAATGAGGTATTTTCACATCCAGAAGTTCAAGTTATAAGATTATTATTGTTTACTTTTGGGGTAGAAATTTTTGATTGTTTGTAAATTCCTTGACGATATTTTTGCTTTGTGTTAGTTATTTGTTGAAGTAATTTGGGGAATTGTTGTTGATTAAGTTAGGGAGGGAAATTTCATTGGTTAATTGCTTGAATATTTGCATGAATTTGTTGAATTTTGATGATAATGTCTTTGTATCCCTTGAAGCTAAACAATTGCATGACATTGATTGAGCCCTTTGTCTAAGTGAGGGATAGGCTTAAGTCATGTATATAATGAGAACAACGATGATGCCGATGCATTATGTCGGACAATTTTTAATAAATTCCAAAGTAAGGGATGGAAGGATTTTGTCAAAACCCCAACTGTGGTGATTATTAAGAATACAGTTTGTGAGTTTATAGGTAATAGCTTAGAGTCATATAATTACGTTATTAAGGTTAGGAATGTTCCATTGAGTAACTACTTAGAAGTTATTAATGAGATATATCATTTGCGAACCCAATCTTGACAACCGGCTCACCAAATTCATTAAGGGTGACGTTGATTATGACAAGGTGTGCAGTCATCTGACTGATGGTTGGGGGCAATGGACATGGATGGGGACTAGATGAAGTGGATTAGGTTAAAATATTTAAATATAGATGCCAGAGTTTGGATGGAATTAGTGTGTACCCTAATTTTACATATATCCCATACCACCGATGTTAATCCTGAATAGGCTTGCCTTATTTTTGCTATTATGGAAGGGATAACCATAAATATTGGTTGGGAAATTTCTTTAGAGATTTTGAGGAATGGAAATAGGAAGCATAAGGCACTATACTTTCTATTTTTAATTACTCAATTGTACCATGTTGCAGGTTTGTAGGTCACGACTACAAAGAACGGGACATGCTGACACCAACTGACAACTGAGCTATTTAGTCAATCTTCTAGCAATATAAATATGCATTTCTTATTGTACAAGTTTGGGCAAGAGGTGAACAAGTAGCTGAAGAAGAAGAACAAGGTGCTCAACAAGGAAGACCGCAAGGACTGTTGCTTGTACCTTCTCATAGGCCTACTTCCGACTCTATTTTACATCATTTCCTTAATACTGAGACACAAATGGAGCTCCTCATGTATCATAGCCAATGTTTTCAGGAGATGCAATAGGAAATGGACTTCCTAGCATGGCAAATCAGTCATCTAGGTAATTTCAACATGTGTCACTAGCCAAAGACTATTCTGCCATCACAGTGGCATTATGGACCCCCAGATGAAGTAGAGAGAGAAGAACCAAGGACAAGGAAAGCGGGGATGAAGTCAGACACCATTAGGAGCTACTGGAGAATGATTAACCAGTATTTTTGCACAGCTTATCAGGGGAGTGTTGTTTTTCTTTTTATTTTTATAATTTTTTAGGTAGTCTTGTTGTTTACACTTGCTTAGTTTGGTTATGTGTGTTACTGATGTGAATGCAAGTGGTATTCTAGTTAAGTTGTTTATGTTTTGTTGTTGTTTGTTTATCTAGTCTAGTTGTTTTGTTTGTGATGTAAATGTATTGGTGTTGATGAGAATGACATGTTAACAGTAGAATTGTTTCTATGTGGCAATGATATGATAACCTAGTATTGTGCGCTCATATATTTCATGTTCCATTATTTTGTTTAAAACATGTGGAAGTTTAAGTTTTTATTGATAATAGTTTCTTGGTTTTACATGTTTTGCTTATTGCTATTAGAGAAAAGTCATATGATTTATTTTGATGTCCACATTAATTTTTAGTTGTCCGAATTAAGTTGTTATAATTATTGGGTAAGATAGAGTGGAATGTGATTTGGACCTTTGTATTTCATTTGCCTGTTTTTCCTTGGCGATGTATTAGGTTTCATTACTTTTGTATAATTTGTTAATGTTGATACAACCCATTTTTCCGTGGCTAGATCGTTAGTGCTCCAATATCTCCAATGAGCTTGAAAAAGAAAAAAAAAATAGCTTGCTTTGTGTAAAGACGTAAGCATGGTAAGAAACCAAAATTAAAAATTTGGTAGCTTGAATGAAAATGCATCTTAATAAGCCTAAAAGAATAAATAAAGAGCCAGTAAAAGGTAATCATAAAGGAACGACGAAAGGTTATATTGTAATTTTTGAGTTATGCAATTGTAATGGTTCTCTAATATTATGCTCTTGTTTGACATCGTGTGCTTTCATGTTATGGTCCATTGATTCTTCTCTAGCTTCTTGATTGTTATAATGATTTAATTTTGAACATCTTTTAATTGATTGTGGGTAGGGAATTTATTATGTGACGTGACCCATATTGATATAATATAAGTTTGGCATGTAGAGTTGAGAAAATATTTTTAATATTTACTTGGATGGACATTTTGGTATGAGTAAATGTGGAGCATGATTTAATGTGATTGGCTAGACGTGAACTAGGTTGAAGAGCTGATTGGATCAATTCGGTCGTAATGTGTTTACTCTCACTTATTTTATTTGGTTAATGAGTTTTGCTCTAGACTAGCAAAATTCAAGTTGGGGGGAGAGTTGACAAGTCTTAAATTGGCATTATGTTTGTTGGTGTTTTGCTACTAAATTTTGGTGTTTTTAGCTTTATTTGTCAGGTTTTAGGGGTAAATATGTAACATTTAAGAATTTAGAGTCGTCATGCGAGTTTATATTATTTTTATAGTTAAATGTGTGCTTTTGTTGTGCATATTATCTATTTATGTGATTTCGTGTGACTTGCAGGTTATTGAGGGGAAAAAAGGTTATTTGGCAGCTTAGAGAATAGACTAGAGATGGAGAAACGAGCATAAAAGTGAGTTGTGAAGAAGGCCAGCCACTGATAGTAGCTAAAATAGAAGCATAGCCGCTGACAGTGGCTGAGCAAAGCAAGCAAATTTAACTACTGTCCGCGATTGACTTGGCCAACGTAGGCCTAGTTACGTTTATATATAAATAAAGCAATTATACTAAAATGGGAGAGTGATACTCTAACTTTTATTTAGGGTTTTATTCTAGGGTTTTGAACGACAATTAAGTTAATTCATTCTCTTCAAATTCTTAGATTAATTATCAAATTGTCGATCGTTCAAGTTATTAATTTCAAGCACTTTTGCATTTGTTTCAATTCCGGTATTGTGTATTTTATTTTCAATTCCATTTGATTTAGTTTCATTTCTACATAGAATGAGTTGTTAAATAAGTTAGGGCTCGGATGCAGGTGATGCAATCAATCGTCATAAATCGAATCAAGGGTTAATTGTTAATGGTTACGGTAATTAGCTAATAATTAACATAGATAGACAATTCAAGGGAATAGCTAACCTTGGTTTTGGTTAGGTTGACTAAGGGGATAACGATTTTGAACCTTTTCATAGACTGGTGTTAATTTATTGGTCTAATTAATCTAGTTTAGGTTAACATATTTAATTAGTCGATTCGTCGAGTTTCTCAAAAAGAAATTCGAGACAAGTAATGACTCAAATTAATTGGGTAGGTTAGTGGAAGGTTTCACAAAGCTATCTTATATTAACTTGATAGGATTCAATTTTCGAAACATTTCAGGATTGGATTGAAAAATGGGAATAGAATCACCAATAAATATAATCTAATTAATTGGTAGGGCCACTATTTGATTGACCCTAAATGATTGCTAGCCTTGTATTAGACCAGTCTTAGCCATTATTGTTAATTCCTTTAATTTAATTGCTTTTTAAATTTCTAGTGCTTTTAAATTATTTTTTTTTTGTAAAATTCAATTTCCACAACCAAAAACATTACAAAATTGGTTGTCTAAATAGAAGTAATATTAGAATCTTTGTACTTGCACCAATTCTCTTGGGATTGACCCTTGCTCATACTACTACCTTGATAACTGTATACATGCAGAATCAGTGGAAGCGTGGGATAAGCAATTTAAAATTTGTCCATCACGTGTCACTGAAATAGATAAAAAAATTGTCATAGGTTATCAGCTATGTTGGAGTAAGGGGCCGTGGGAGAGAGGCTTGGTGAGAGAAATAGGTTGGGCGGTGAAAGGAGAAAGACGGAGGTGTAGGTTGGGCGGTGGCGAATCTACTTGGGGTGGGAGATGGTAGTGGCAAGGGAAGGTTAGGGGAAGAGGACATAGAGAAAGTGGTGGCGAAAATGAGTGGTGGGAGGAAGAGTGGGTAGCAGATTTGATAGTGACGATGGTTAGGGATGGCGACGGTAAGAAGGTTGGGAAAGGAGAAGAAAAGAATTTTGGTGGCAATAGCGAGGGCATGAAGAGAAAGGGGCAATAAATTTGGTGGTGGACATGGTATGGAGATAGAGAAGGAGAAGGAACAACATGGTGGTGATGCTAATAATGAGGGGATGGAGAGTTTTTTATTATAAAAGTATTTTTTTTTTATAAAATTTTAGAAGAGATGTTTGATAAAAATTATTTAAAGTAAAAAATACTCTTACAATAAAACTTTTTGACCCTTGACTATTAAATTGGACGGGAAACTAGTAGTTATACTTTAGTCCATAGCATAAGGTGCTAAAATATAGATTTACAAATGATAGGGAAGTAATCACAATATTAGGATCGCAAACCATATGGGGGTTTATTGCAAATTACCGTTTATATTACCCCTAAATAAAATAATATTTTACCATAGTTGTATAAAAAATTGAAAAATCCTTATGTAATATGGAGAATTTGAAAATTGTGAGGTGAAATAAAAGAAAATAATTTTTATGTTATTATTGACCTGTGAATACTAAAGTTGTTGAGCCCCCTACCCTGGTGATCCTTGCTCTAACCCTAGTCGAGTCGAAGTGTGTGCTTGATAGAGAAAATGAGGGATTGTTTTATAACATTCGATGATTGCTTAGGAGCACCATAGAAGCGGTGGCAATGGGTGCTCTAGGCCTAGGGCTATGTCATGCCGCAAAACAAAGACAATTATGCCTCACTTTTGGCAGCTCCAAACATGTAAGGCTCGATATTTTGAACAACTAGTAATCACAACCATATCAATTACTTCATGCCTCAATAAACATATCACTAAATACAACATACGAACCAGGATACTAAAACCCTTGTACAAAAGGAAAAACACACAACAACTAGTAATCACAACCATATAAATTTCTTCCATGCATCAATAAACAGATCATTAAAAAGAACATACGAACCATGATACCAAAACCCTTTATACAAAGGCAAAACACACCTATAAACTATTAACAAACAAGAGGGTTCAAGACATTGAACAAGCTATCAAGGAGGAAAACAACCCTAACTAACTACACTAGCTTACAAGCCAAAAGGAAAAGGAATATCTCAGCCTAGTAAAATTAACACACCCTATCTCTAGTAGTTAGAGTCCATACCTAGATCCTTCTCTACTCAGGTCCACTCACAAGATAAGCAAACACTTTTGACAAGTCCTTAACTACAAAATAATATTCATGAATGAGTGAGCAAAATATTGCTGAGTAAATTGAAATTAACCCTAATTATTGAATGCAAAACATATAATGAATGGAAACTTTATTCATTTATTTTAGTGCAAGCATGATAACCTATGCTTAAATGATACATATCTTTGCAAATGATAAATTTATGGCAAATACAAATCTAAACATGTGCGACTACAAGCAGAGTGAAATACTCTTACATTCACAAGTAAAATAGGATAAGTAATACTCGTAATGGTCAGAGAAATAAGACGGGTAGTCATTGTATAATAATCTATCACAGAGTGTGTAGCTCTCGTATCATATAGGACAGGACTAGGGAACTCGTATAACAAATAGGACAACACTTTCGTGTCATACATGATAGGATGAGAGTTACCAGTATAATAACTAATGGAAAAACTTACATAAATTCGATCTTTGACCCCATCTATAGACCATACGCTTAAAATTAAATCTTATAAAATCTTGCTTACATTAGCTCATATCATAGATTCCATAACATTTAATTCACACCACAAGATCTACAAGTGGACCAAAAATCAGATCTATCTAAGTCTTTTCCATAACTAATATGAAGAGTATCTCGGGACATACGGAACAAGACAGGAGGTGCTCGTAATAATAGATGATCCAGGACATTGTTCTCATAATGTAAAGGACAAGACAAGAGATACTCATGAAACAAATGATATGATGAGGCTCTCGTGACACAAGGGATAAGACAAGAGATGTATGTATATTAAAGGACAAGACCAGGCTCTCATAACATAGAGAACACGAAGAGAGACACTCATATAACAAACAACAGGAAAAGGCATTAGTAACATAAAGGACAAGATAAGAAACACTCAAGTAATGAATGACTGAACGAGACTCTCGTGACATAAGGGACACGACAAGAGGCAGTCCTATAATAAATAGTAGGACGAGTCATACTCGTCAGATAGTCAATGTAACTACCTCTGTTTTGCCTTATGGAGTTGAGACATTTAACCTTATGTGCATTCATATGTCATCTAAGCTTACCTTGATGAAATACCAATCATGGCTACACAAATACAATGCTTTACACACTTGTGATAAACTGACATACACCAGTGCTTTCATAGGTAAAGAAACCATGTTACGATCTATACCAAGGCACAAATAACTACTAGTGCACTTTTACGTAATCTATGTACTTAACTAGGTGTGCCTTCCTGTAAGAATTATCTTTCCAACCTTGTGTTACATAGAATAGCTTATGTCCGTTTATATGATTCATTGAGCATACCTTATCCTATCATCTAAGATAATAAAATGACATACAGTATTGGACATTGAATATTAAAAGATTGAGTATCCATCACACATTAATAATACAAATTAGACTCAAGTGAGTACAAACACAAGGTTGAATATAGAAATCATAGGCATGAAACATGACAAGATAAAATAAAGCTTACATATCCATCATGGACACTAGTAATATGTGATACAACAAATAAAAAGGTTTAAGGACTACTTATTTTACGATTCACCTTCTTAGAACCCTAACATCTTTTGGCTAGAAACCTCACTTCATTGCCCTAAAACCATGGCAGGATATACTGCACTTACGATTCACCTTTTTAGAACCCTAACATCTTTTGGCTGATAGAAACCTCACTTCCTTGCCCTAAAACCATGGCAGGATATACTGCACATTAGAGAAGACATAGGGCTACATTATTGAGCCAAGAAACAACTAAAATGAAAACAATTAGAATAGGGAATCCCACGGCACTTGAAATAAGGTAGAAGTGAATGTGGCGGCATTCATGGTTTCCTGGCAGACTTGAATAAGCTATCCGGTTAATCAAGCTCAGACTCAAAGTAGCTCATTTGGAGAAAGGCTAGAACATGGAAGTTTGAGAGAAAACTAGAAAGGCTTTGGAAAATTTTGCTAAGATAATGTAGTTAAGAATGATTAAGGCACAAGATGGTGCCTTCTTATAGAGTTAGGTTAGGTATTACAAACTTGCACTCTATTGTCAATTTCAATCTTATCTCATTTGCTACCCCAAAACTAAATTGAATACTAGGAAGAGTGAAATGGTCATTGAACAATGAAAATGTATTATAATGAATAACTTTAGGAATGTTAAACTGACAAAAGTCCATTGTAAGCTCAGAATATGCAGGTGTTATAGGCTAGGTGTGATGATGGAGTTGAACGCAAATTGGAAAAACAAAGAGGATTTCCAGATGTGGAATTTTGGAGATAGATATTGAAGGGTATTTTGGAGATCTTGGAAACTAGGTGGTGATTCTATTATTCTTTCATCAATATTGGTGGCTTGTATATATTGTTGATTATTAGAAAAGCATATGTGCAGTAGAGGCCATTGGGGTCCTTCTGAGGATGGGAAACTACGATAGTTGGTGGAACACCATGAAGAACCTTTATACCATTTGGTTGCTATGCCTTTCTTTCTTTCGGCTACAATTGAAGTTAACCAGGATATAGGGGCGAGGGTGAGATATGGATTACTGATGATAGCGGGGTGTTGGGAATTGAGTGCTACCGATGAAGAGATTACATATGCATGGACAATTTGGTCTTTTGAATAGTTTTGTTAGAAAGGTTTACTAGATTTCACTATAGACGGGTATGTGTTATTTCACCAATTCTCGATAATTGATTTTATTCTTTGATCAAACATCATGCGAGGTAAATATAATTAACCTTCATAATAATATATTGTGGAATTTGGAGGATTATTTAATTTATATACAAAAAGATAGGGAAGAATTGGTATCTAGCATTGTTTAATAACTTTAGATTTTGTCCTCATTATATGTGTAACTATGTATAATTTCTTTCCACCATGCACTATCTATATTATCCCTTTATTGTTTGTAATTTTTTTTTTCCCTTAACATTTCCACAACCTTTTCTTATATAAAAAAAAATTGTGTAATTAAAAAATTTAAAGTAGATCGGCTCTTCAACTCTACCTTTAACCTTATGGGTTGAAATTAATTTTATAGAATCTTTAGATGTGCTGCTTTCATTTATTTCATAAGCTTTAAATCACACTACATGTTCTATAAAGACTAGGTCCGTGTAAGCACTTCCTTGGTCGACCAATCACCCAAGGGCGAAAAATCTTTGTACTGTTAATTGCACACTGGACTAATTTTAGTACTTTAATTAAAGAATACATTTTTGTATCTCGACTTATAAATTGGCAACTGATTGTTAGTTTTTTATTCCTTCCATCTCATTTTATATGTCATTTTTTTCTATCTTGATTTATCAAAAATTATATGTCACTCCTTAGAATGATAAATTTTAAATCTTTCTACCTATTTTACCCTTCATGCAACTGTCAAAGACATAACAATTAAATTCATATTTCAACACTAATTATTTTTGCAAGCAATTTCAAAATTTAAAACTCCAAAATTAACTAACAAATTTTATATTTTAATTGAAGGATAATTATGCAAAAAGCATCTTACTCCATGGGGCAAATACCAAATTTTCTTAAATTGTGTGTAAGTTTGATTATGTCAAATAAAATAGGACAAAGGAGTATTTTTTTGGCCGAAATTGGACAATCTTGTTTGACTAATGTGTTACTTGTGCAAATCAGTATGTTACACTAATAATAAAAGAAAGAAAAATCAACGATATAAGGGTTCAACAGCTAAAGTATTATCACATGATTATTTTGGCTAAACCGCAACAAGATACAAACTAAGTAAGCAAATTCGGTTTAATAACAATAGAAGTCTGAAAAGGAATTGGAGTAAGACTAAAATGAAAGCTTGAATAGGCAAGATAAGAAGTTGTATGAATAATGAATCCCCATGTTTACCTTGTCAACTTACTCTTTATATTCCTCCTTGATGGGTTTGGATAGATCATAGGCATGGGAATAATTATTGAACCCATGAGGGCCTTGAATGTATTGAATTGTCTTCATAGCATTGATTTTAGATACAATTACGAAATTGTCCTCCTATATATTTGACCACTTTGAGGAGTGGCCACATATTTGCGAGCCATTAAATAATACTTTTAGGCAGCATCACTTGTCTCCCACTCTCAAATCGAGTTTGCATGGTTTCAGAGTAGCACGATAGTCTCTAAGTTGTGTCTTTACTGGAGTTGATAATTTTTTGGCTTGGGCCAATAAGATTTTGGTCGGATGTTACCAAAAAAATTGAAAATTTGAATTTCATTCTTGGAGGGAATATGGTTGATCACCAATGCCTTAGTCACTTGTATATTTCCTTCTTAAGTTGAGTTGTGGACTCATTTACTTATTTTTGAGATTTAGTGATACTTGGACTTGGTATCTCAAAACAATAGTTTTTACTCAAAGTTCCACCCTTCACGCTCAGCCCATCACCCACAACACCCAAAACTCTACCCTCAACCCAACACTCAATACTTTACCCTCAACCCAATACCCACAACACCCATCACTCTTCCCTTACCTTAACACATGACACTGCACCCTCAACCCAACACTCACAACACCCAACACTCCACCCTTACCCCAACACCCAATACTCCACCCTCAACCCAACTCCCACAACAACCAATACTCCAGTCTTACACCAATGCCTAATACTCTACTATCAACCCAACACCCACAACATCAAATAGTTCACACTTAACCCACTACACCTAACTCCATATACAAGACATCAAGAGAGTATATCTTACAATTTTTCCAAGTCATTGACCAAGTAAGTACATTCTTAACATTTCTTTTTCTTTTCTCTCTCTTCATTTTCAACTGGACATTTTTTCAAAAACATATAATGAATTTGCATTACTGTCCTCCATTTGTTCATCTACTTTGAACTAATTGTACCCCATAGAACTTAGACTTGAGAAATCCTTTAACATGGACACAGCCAAGAAGATGGAAGGGATTGTGAGGACAAAAGAAGAGAAAGAAAATAATACGGGGAATAAGAGAAAATAAAAAGGACAGAAGGAAATGGAGTAAAGAAAGGTGGGATGCAAATGATTCAGCTGACGAAATTATGGATTTTGACCAAGCTTCTTTGCCACTATCGGATCAATTGTTGACTACTCCATATGGTAGGGCAATAGCGTTGGATTGCCCCACAATTCCTTGGCCGAAACAACCACGAATATTTCAAAAATAGCACTTGGTGATTTTGGAGGTAAGGTGGCAGATCCCTTCAACCATGTTCCGCTGCCAAAGCCATTAACTCAGGGGAATCTCTTTATACAAACCGCAAAGATAACTCCATCAGCTTCCAAAATCAATTTCGCAGAGTTTCACATATTGAAGGACCAATTGTTCCCATTGTCAAAGATGTCAGAAGAACCTCAAGATGTGTTGGCACTGTTATGGAGTCAACTGGGATGAGTCTCGGTGAGCCAAATTCCAACTATGACCATGCATGCGCTTCTATTACAAATGCTAATGCAGCTGGGCTAGGTGTCCCAGCAGTTTCTCTTCAAGATATTGCCACAGTTCCGAAGCAAAAAACATCCTTTCACGATCAAATTGCAGATGTTAAACCCTCTCTTATAGCTGCTCTTACATTTCTTGCAATTGTGAATCCCCCAATACACAACTGCCAAGGCCATCCTTTGCTTGCCTACGCGAGCTAAGGAAAGGAAAGTTCAACTGAACGAGGAATTGATAAAACATCCTACAAGAAAGGAAATGCTTCCTTGACAGTCTATGCTGGTTCCAAGCTCAGATTCAATAGCATCATTGGAGAAAAACCTTAGTTCTTTCTCGAACAAGAGTCACTCTGTAATGCAATTGACTTGAGTGTTTCCTATAAGTGCTAATGATAACATAAAATCAAGTTGCACCTGGAATCAAGACATCAATGAATTGGAAAATTTGCCAAATGTTGTAGTTAATTTTTTGTGAGTAACACTTGAATCACATTCTTCCTTTGTTTTTCATGGAATCAAGTGTGTGCAAAGCCAAGATATTGATGGTTGTCAGGAACATTCTCCAAGTGAGGTGTTGGACATACTTAGGCATGTTTTTGATGAGTTGGGAGAGAGTCCGAGCAAAATGATTAGCCACTTACGCGAACCTCGGGATTTAGATTTTCTTTAAGAAGACTTGATATGAGGCCAAAATCAAGTAAGTTTCGACAAAGTATGTTTGTGGGTAGACTCTTAGTTGTGGTTCTTCCACTTCTAAGGTAAGGGTAAACATATGTAGAACTACCACTCTCAACTATGGTAGTATCCTTGAGACATCGTCAATTGCACTGGGCTAGAGAACACTACCTTGATCATAATACCTCTAATGAAGAGGATTTATCTCAGCATGAGCATGAGGCTTTTAGTGAAGAGGTTGTGGCTTCTTCTTCACCAACTAAGAGGAAAAAACTAAAACTTCTCCAAAGCATGGAGGAAAAAAGAAATGTCAAGGGTGATAATATTGATATCGTGTATGTATATTCTCAATTGTCTCATTCGATTATTGATATGGATTTGATTAGGAAATGGATCGAGAAGTTCCATATTCCTACTTTCATCAAAGTGAAAATTCCATCACTTGACCATCAACCTCACGTGAACTCTTCCAGATATGTGTCCATATATCTGTCACAAATAGAAGTGAGATTGAGGTTTCCACTACCATTGTTTTTCCATAATCCAACATTGAGTAGCCAAAAAATCCTGAGCTAATTAATAAGATTCATGGGCCACCCTACGTATCACCAATTCCAGGTTGTAAGATAGGAGCCCATGTTCTTTAACATGATATCAGAGCTAGTCTCAAGTGTTTTACCCATCCACAAGACTCAGACTCTTCTAGGCATTGGGCTTGGCTTCGTGGGTTTCTGCCAAGGCAATACTTCTCCTGGTTATGGTATTGGGTTTGACTTCATTGGTATTAGTCATGTCAATATCTCTATTCACTGGTTTGGGCTAGGTCTCCAATTTCCTTATATCAACCGAGTCATGTGTGAGAGGAAGTGTTAAAGTTCAAATATTCTACATCGACTACACTTATCACCAATTGTTTTTAAGATGTAAACCCATGTTCTTTGACATGGTATCAGAGCTAGCCTCGAGTATTTTTTCATGCATCCACATATTTCTTGGGTTCTGTATTTCCATGCATCCACACGTCTTGGATTCTGTCCAGCCCTTCCCAAGGGCTCTCTTACGTCTGACCCACCTGTAATAAGGTTCTGTCCAACTCCTTCCAACGAGCTCTCTTACTTCTAACTCACGTTTATTAGGCTTCTATGTCCAACTCAAGTCATGTGTGTGAGGAGGTGTTAAAGATGTTAAAGTATAAATCCCACATCGACTAGCCAAAAGATCCTGACCTAATTAATAAGTTTCTAGGCCACTCCACTTATCACTAATTGGTTTTAAAATGGAAGCTCAATCGGGCTTGGACAATTACATGCTAAATTCATCCAAAATATCAATGCTTATTTGATTACTTGTGCCACCCTTGAGGTCAAATCTTCAATAGGAACCTTCAAAGAATTCTACCAACTTGCACTGAGTGGAGTAGGGTATACCTTTACTTGGTGGTCTAACAAAAAGTTGGCTGAGGAAGCATACCCCAAGCTAGTTAATTGGAGAAGTTACTATTTTTGATCCAAAGGTGGCCCGAATGGGACTTACCCACTTGGAACTTGACTTGAAAGTTTCAAAGGTCAATAAACTTGCTTCACTTAGTAAGCGCGAGAGTACACATCTTGCTATACTTATGAAGGCTGAATTCCACTTCCTTGGCAAAAAGTGGTTAATGAACAAGTCTTGGGGTCGGCGAGATTGAGTCCGGCTGACCTTGACCCTCTTGTTTCGTTAGATTGACATGCATATGAATTTTACTTAGTATTCTTTGCACATGTTATCACTCATTTTCATTTGGTATTGATATTCAACTTGAAATTAACTTTTTCTTCTTGATCTTGTAGTGGATGCCTTGAAGGTTGCTATTTGTTATTGCGCTTTAAAGATGAGATAAGCATCAAGGTTCATCTCATAACCCAAGGAATCTACCTTTGGAATCTTGTGATAAAAAAGGCTAGCTGAAGAAGCTCTTGTACCACCTTACCTAAAAAGAAGGAAACGCCTTCCAATAAAGCTACTTTGGCACTTTTGACTCAAGTTGAGGCTCCCATTCAAAAAGTTCCTACCCCATTAGTTCTTGATTCAAGTTCAACTCTTGTTCAAGCCACTACTGTATGAGAGCTCTACTTCCTCTCGCATGATTTATACTTTCACCCCTTCTTGGGAGGTGTATGAGGACTCTTCTTTAGAAGAAGTGAGTCTCTATGATAGAGGCAATAGCATTGCCTAAGTCATGAAAGAAAAGAGCCAGCAAATTCTTGAGCTCTACTTGCATTCCTGATGCCAATGCCATGTTTCAACCTATTGTTCAAGTAAGTTACTCTTTCTTCCTTTCGAAAAATGTCCAAATATTTTGTAATTATACTTAGGAATAACAGTGTCTTTCTCTCATTGTATTTAGATAGGTGACCTTTACTATCTCTTGAACAAAGCTCAAGAGTACCATCTATCACGAACTTAAGATTTAGAGGCTAAGCTTAAGAAAGCAAAAAAGTGTTTTTCTTAAACACACTCTTAAGCTATGTATGCTGCATCTAAGAATAGCCAAGAAAACTTCCAGGAGATTGCCAAGTTGAAGAAAGAGATCAAAGAACTCAAGGCTCTCATAAAAATGAGATTAATAAGATTCAAGCATCTCATAAGAGTGAGAAGAAAAAGCTGCTCACATGTCACACAAGGATGAGTTCAAATCATCATGCTGAATAGTAGAGATTTGGCTATCTTTGAGTTCCTTACTTCTTAGGACTACCAGGATTGCTTGGAAAAGCAATTGGGTAGACTAACGTGATAGTAGCGACTTTAAAGATTTGGTGGAGAAAAGTATCATCGGGTACTTCGATAAACATTATGATTTTACCTTAGCTTTAATGAAGAAAGAGTACCCAGATTCAGATTTGGATGACTTGGACAGAGGCATGGCGCTTCTTGCTCGCCTACACCCAAGCTCTTCGGGCACTCCGACTGAGGATGGAGTAGCTTAGCTTAATACTTAGCTATTTTCTTTTGGAAACTTAGAGCTCGAGAAAATTATAAATACAAGCTCCGTCTTTGCCTAGTATTTTGTTATTTTCTTATCTAAATATTTACTTTACCTACATTTGTTGCTTGGTTTTAAGTTGGGGCCTTCCTTGTACTGATTTCACCTATGTTACGCTTTTCTTCTTGTTATATGACATTGCGACTTGATAGTTTTGTGCTTTCGTTTTGATGTTTTCCAAACCTTATTTTGATGATGACATAAACACTTAACTCTGTAAACAAGATTTTGCAGGTCTGTTACTTGTTTTGTTAGAGACAGGATTTTCAAACGCACTGTACCGTCTGAACTATGTCAAGCTTCTCGGACGCATTCCTCCGTCTGAACCAACAGGCAGAAAGAAGGATCTTACTGCCTCTCCAAATGGACGCACACAACTGTCCGAACAAATGCTTCGGACGAACATGACCGTCCGAAGCTTCTGTCGGATGATGGAACGGACTCTTGCACGGAAGTCTGAACGATGTTCTTCACCAACTGCATGGAGATCGGACTCTGTGTCGGACGCATCCTATCTATCTCGGACGTCCGAAACCCCAACGGCTACTTTTTGTGCATTTATTATTTAGCCGTTAGGAAGTAGTTGCAACCACCATTTATTGCTCTTATAAATAACTGCTTTGATATTCTGTAAAATACCATCTAATACATTGAATACAAGCCTTAGAAAAGAGCAATTTTAGTACAAATTGGCTATAGTGCTTTGTTGTATTAGTGTACAGTTTAGAGTGCAATACAATTTTGAGTGAAGTAATAATCTTGTATGAAATTGAGGTTGCGAGTAAAATTCTTGGCTCAACTAAAAGAGTTTTAGTGTGAGCAAGAAGCTCCCTACTTTGTAAAGATTATTGGCTCACCAAATGTGTGAAGCATTCTAGTGTTTTAATACTTCAAGCTTGTAAGCTTGGAAGTATTGGCTGTTTTATTCCATCTCTTTCTTACTCCACTGTTTCATTGTTTTTATCATATCAATTATTATTGGAAAAATCTTAGTAAGATTAATATTTCTTAAAGTAATTTTTAGAAACCTAATTCACCCCCTCCGCTTAGGTTGCTTTGGGACCAACAATTGGTATCAGAGCTTGGTCTCATTTTATTGCTTAAATTACTTTTGAGAAAAGAACTATTATGGCAACCAACATTAATGCTCTATTTTTTGAGGGTCAATCCATTACTAGGCCCCCTATGTTTAATGGGGCAAAATTTATTAGTTGGAGAGATAGGATGAAAATCTTTTTGCAATCTATTGACATTGACTTGTGGTATGTTGTTAATAAAGGTCCTTTTGAAGCTACTATCATTGATGATCACACAAATAGAAGAAGAGAAAAGACAAGGGATGAGCTCACTCCACTGTCTCTTATACACATTTGAGATGTGTAAAGAGCAGCTTTTCATGAATGTGCTATATAACGCCTTGGATGCAAATGAATCAACTCGCGTGAAGGGATGCATTTCAGCTAAAGAAATCTGGGATAAATTGAAGGAAATCCATGAAGGGAGTAACGATGTTCGTGAGCAAAAGAAATCCTTACTTGTTGCCAAGTATGAGTCCTTCAAGATGGAACCACATGAAAATATTGACAAAATGTATTGTAGGTTTAATGACATCTTTAAGGATCTTGAAGCCTTTGGTAAGGAGTATTGTTTGAATGGTGAAAAAAATAGAAAATCCTAAATGATCTATCCAAAGAATGGGATGCCAAAACAATTGCTATAGAGGAAGCCAAGAATTTAAATTCAATGCCTATTGAATTGCTAATCAATTCTCTTACATAATTTAAGCCGAGAAGAGGCGGAGCTACAAATTTAAATAATTTCAAAGGAAAGACAAGGTTTGAAATGAAGAAGCAAAACGAAAAATGTTTTGAATGCGGTCAACTCGGACACTTTGCAAATGAGTGCCCTTCCAAGAAAAAGAAGGAAGGAAGAAAACCTAGATTCAATAACTTTCAAATCACATGGGATGATTGCAACTCCGAAGGAGAAGTCAAAGAAGAAATGGAGTCGGCACAAATGGCCTTTATGGCCATTGGAGATGATGAGGTAAATTCTAACTATGACTCTAATGATGAAAATGATTAAAGTGATCCTGAAGCTTTCATTTTGAAATTGCATGATAGTTTAAAGGAATCATATTTGAAATAAGGAGTTAGTAAAGAAATCAAATGCTCTATTGAATGCTAACTCTAAACTTGTGAATGAAAATAATAGGCTATCACAAGAAAATTGTGACTTGAAGAAAAGAATGCTTGTGAGATCAAAGGTCAAGGAAGAACAAGCGTCCTTGCAGAAAAGATTGGATGATTTGAATGCTCTCTTGACTAGAAAGAAAGAAAATGTTGTTGATTTGAAAAGGAATAGAAATGTATTAATCAACAAAAATTTTACCACGTTTAGAAGGGATGACTTATGTTTTGTAAAATCAAAATCCTCTTTATATGGAAGGAGCTACTCAAACGTTTTGGAATGGAAGATTGCAAACAAGTTGGTAAGCCTATGTGCACTTTAACCAACTTGATAAAGACGAAGGAGGTAAAGGTGTTGATGAAAAACACTATAGAGGTATGATTGGAAGCCTACTTTACTTAAAAGCCAGTAGACCAGATATTATGTTTGCTGTCTGTTTATGTGCTAGATTTCAATCTTGCCCCAAATAATCGCACTTGATAGCTGTTAAAAGAATTTTTGGATATCTGAAGGGTACAATGAATTTTGGTTTGTGGTATCCAAAGTCCTCTACATTTGATTTTATTAGTTATTCTGATGCTGATTTTGCTGGGTGTAAAATTGATAGAAAGAGTACCAGTGGTATGTGTCATTTCCTGGGAAATTGTCTTGTGTCTTGGTTTATCCAAAAAAAAAATTCTATTTCCCTTTCTACGACTGAAGCCGAATACATTGCTGATGAAATTGTTGTGTTCAACTTCTTCGGATGAAACATACTCTGAAAGATTTTGGTGTAGTTTTTGATTGTGTGCCTATAAAGTGTGACAACACTAGTGCAATGAATCTCACAAAAAATCCTGTTATGCATACTACAACCAAACACATTGATGTTAAGCATCATTTTATCAGAGATCTTGTTTGTAAAAAGGAAATTGGTGTTGATTTCGTGCCTACTTCAGATCAAATGTTTGATATTTTTACAAAATCCTTGGCTCTAGATCCGCTTTGAATTTCTCAGAAAATGATTGGGGATTTTATAGATCATTTTGGCATAATCTCTTCGTTCGGACGCCCTCGATCGTCCGAACAACCCTTTCTTTCGGACGCTCTATATCATCCGAAAATTCCCTCTTTGCCTCGGAGGCTCATTATGTTGGTTTATGTACTAAAGGCAACAGTGTTGGAATTAGAAATTATACTTATTGCCAACGTTAAATGAACCTAAAGGGTCACACACTAAGAGTAAGCATTGGGTTAAGTTAATTGTTGACTAAGTTCGTTGAATAAGAATTTGTGTCTAGATTCAATGAACGAGAATTATTTACTAATTACATTGGATTTACTGGATTGTCCAGTTAAATAGTAATTATAAATAATAAGAATGTTGAACACCTTGAATAATGACAAAGGAACACAGTCGTAAGAAAAACCCTACCAAATAGTTCAAACATAAGAGACAGCTATTGTGCCTTGCCTTTCTCAGCCTACTCGTGTGGATACCAGAGGGCGTTCGTTCATTCAGAGCAGCGCCTAAGGTCCGACGTGTTCTACGAATAGTTCGTGGTTGCCGTGGTGTCCAAATCGTGACCGTGGTGTTCAGATCGTGGAATCCTTCAGATCGCTTTTGCATTCGAGCATCAAAGGTATATATCTAAACCCTAAACGATTTAATCGGAACGCATGGATCCTCTTTTAGGGATTTCCGGTGTTTTTCCGCTGCGTTATTTTGATATTTCTGTAAGGAAATTCCCAACACATTATCGTCCGAACCACGATATTCTATTTTCTTCATTCACTCTCTGGAATTCTTCCGGATGAGTACCATAGTCCGGAAGAACATCGGACGCACTGGCTCTTCCATCGGCCGTCGGTTCATCAGCTTTCTGAACGCTTCATCGGACGCACACCAAACGTTCGGCCGTCTGAACGGTCTCCCTGTTTGATTAAAACCATCTATTTTCCCTATTTCGGACTGACCCTAACCCCCGAAACCCTCTCTGGCAAAATTTTTCCCCCAAAATCTCCTCCAAATTCCTTCCTTCTCTCCACAAATTGATTGAAAAATTATCATCTCCAAAGTATTCCTCACCATTATTGCATCTAATTTCTCCCATCTACCATCTCATTTCATCAAATTCTTGCCAGTCTTTCAAAAAATTAAATTTTTTCTCCTCTTCCTTCCCTTCCTTCACAATGGTTAAATCCCGCGGATGTTCTTCTACATCAACTCGTGGACGGAAAACAAAAGGGAAAGCTCCAGTGTGTGGAGAATCGTCAACTACTCCTCAAATCCAACCTTACCAAAATTCATCGATGCCAAGGCATCCGAACGGTATACATCTCTTCTGAGCAAATCTATAATTGTTCAACGTCCTGCATCTCAGAGTCTTTTTTATGCCAATATAATCTTTCCATTGTCAAATCATGCTTTGGAAAACAAAATTGGGGTCACCTAGTGCATATTGATTTACCCGTGTATCATGACATGGTGCTTCAATTCACAGCCAATCTTCGGAAGGGCCCCACTGTTCGTATATTAATTTTTCGTGTAAACAGCACCAATCTTGAGATTTCCTCCAACATCATCAACACTATTTTTGAATGTGAAGTCTCAAATCCAAATGATTTGTCTTATTTCTTTTCTTTAGATAAATGTCCCGCTATTGAATACTCGATTTGACATTGATGAGGTCAGGGCTATTTTTAACATCAATTTCAAACAGGCATTGGAAGCCAAAACCACGTTGCTAATCTCCTGAACTATACATTCTGTACACTCTTGTCAGAAATTTGCTATTGCCAACCGATTGGCATCACACTGAGCCCGGAAAAATGCAGCTTTCTGTTTTCAAGGGCATTCCTCTTGACTTTGGGTATCTCTTCTGCTCTCTATGGGAACTCTTTCTTTCTGATACCCGAAGAAACATTCCTTTTGGAAAATTCCTCACCAAAATTTTTGATTTCCTTGATGTTCCTTTCAGCGGCAACAAACAATTTCCCCCGTATTTCAACAAATCTTATATTGAACGAAAAGGCCTCCATTTTTTCAACTATCAATGGTTAACTAAGGCAGCTTTTGATAATGAACGTTCAAAATCCCAGACCTCTACCTCTGGTTTGGCTATTCCACATTCTGCTCCTCCTCAAACACCCCTACCATTTCATGATCCTCATCCATCTACCTCTGAACCCTCACTTTCTCATATATGTGGCCTTTTCACTTCCTTGAGCACTCAAGTCAGTTCATTTTCAATGTCGCACTAATCGTAAGTTAAAGCAACTTGAAACTCGTCAGGTGATTCTCCAAGAGGCCCTTAGCCTAGGCATGTCTGTTTCGGCTCAGGTTCAATTTGCCAACATTCAATCACAATATCCACTCGACTCATCTTCCGACAGTGCTGACAATGCTGAAGATGGGGATGTTAGTGAGAACGGCGAAGAGGACGCAAATAATCAAGGTGCTGCCAATGAAGATGAAGGCGACAATGAGGATATTGACATCACGTTCAATTTCATCATGCAACGCCTTACTGGAGAAAAGGAAGACAGTGAGGCCACTGATGAAGATGCTCCTTCAAAACGCCAAAAGATTTAAAAGCGCTCCAAGAAGAAAAATGACTCGAATTATTTCCCTTAACAATCTATTTTTAGTTTTTTGGCATTTCTCTATTCTTTTTCCTTTTTTGCTTAGTTAGGACTGCTCTCAGATTTACCATTCTATGTATTCCCTTGAATTAGTCCTGTTAAATATTTGAGTTTTCTTCAGTTGAATATTTAGCCTTTTTTATGCATCCTTATTTCTGTTGAATATTTGCACGTTCTCAGGGGAAACTTTGTTTGATGATGTCAAAAGGGGGAGTAGTAATCTATATTGCAAAATGATTGGTCATCACTCATATCTAATTATTTTTACATAATTATTTTGCATACCATGAATGTTTGTCATCATCAAAAAGGGGGAGATTGATGTTTTCCAAACCTTATTTTGATGATGACATAAACACTTAACTCTGTAAACAAGTTTTTGCAGGTCTGTTACTTGTTTTGCTAGAGACAGGGTTTTCGGACGCACTGTACCGTCCGAACTATGTCAAGCTTCTCGGACGCATTCCTCCGTCCGAACCAACAGGCAGAAAGAAGGATCTTACTGCCTCTCCAAACGGACGCACGCAACTGTCCGAACAAAGCCTTCTTCAGACGAACATGACCGTCCGAAGCTTCTGTTGGACGATGGAATGGACGCAAGCACGGACGTCCGAACGATGTTCTTCACCAACTGCATGGAGATCGGACGCTGTGTCGGACGCATCCTATCTATCTCGGACGTCCGAAACCCCAACGGCTACTTTTTGTGCATTTATTATTTAGCCGTTAGGAAGTAGTTGCAACCACCATTTATTGCTCTTATAAATAACTGCTTTGATATTCTGTAAAAACCATCTAATACATTGAATACAAGCCTTAGAAAAGAGCAATTTTAGTACAAATTGGCTATAGTACTTTGTTGTATTAGTGTGCAGTTTAGAGTGCAATACAATTTTGAGTGAAGTAATAATCTTGTATGAAAGTGACGTTGTGAGTAAAATTCTTGGCTCAACTAAAAGAGTTTAGAGTGTGAGCAAGAATCTCCCTACTTTGTAAAGATCATTGGCTCACCAAGTGTGTGAAGCATTCTAGTGTTTTAATACTTCAAACTTGTTAGCTTGGAAGTATTGGCTATTTTATTCAATCTCTTTCTTACTCTACTGTTTCATTGTTTTTATCATATCAATTATTATTGGAAAAATCTTAGTAAGATTAATATTTGTTAAAGTAATTTTTAGAAACCTAATTCATTCCCCCTCTTAGGTTGCTTTGGGACCAACACGTTTATCTTCAAGCATTCCTATATAAGTCTTTACCCCCTAGACACTAGATATTTTTTCAGGTGATTAAGTTTGGTAGGTTCGAGTTTTCATCATCACACTTACGTAAAGAAGTTTCTTGCCCCCGGAGGGTAAACCATTATTCTGGCACCCAATAAATTTACTTTAGGTGTAGCTCTTAGATGAAAAATTTTATCTTCACCCCTAGAAGGGCTACGGTAACATATTTAACCAAGTAACTACCTCTCCAAGGCAAAGCCTATTTTCTCCCCCAGAGGGGTTATCCTAGGCGCAAATCTCGTAAGTATAGCCTTAGTTTTGGAACTAAGGTTACCTTAGGCACAAATCACCTAGGAATATTTTATTTCACCTCCATAAGAACTATAGTTGGTCTTTTGATCATACTTAACCAAGAAACTACTTCTTCCATGAAAATCTTAATTTCGTCTCCAGAGGGGTTTTTCTAAGTGTAAATCTCCTAAGTAAAGCCTTAGTGTGGGTACTAAGGTTACCTTAAGCTCAAATCACCTAGGAAAATTTTATTCATGCCCTCAAAAGAGCTATGGTTGCTCTTTTGAGCATGATTGACCCCACGATTTACTTTTCTAATGAAAAGCTTGTTTTCGCCCCTAGAAGGGTTATCCTACGCACAAATCTCCTAAGTAAAGCCTTAATGCTAGTACTAAGGTTTGCTCAGACGCAAAACTCCCAGGAAAATTTTATTCTTGCCCCCAGAAGGGCTGTGGTTGCTCTTTTGATTGCATACTTAACCAAGAAACTACTTCTCCAAGGAAACGTTTGTTTTTGCCTTGAAGGGGGGTTATGCCGACTCTAGAGAGTGGTCTCGAATTTTGTTCTCTAGAATGAGTGAGTGACCTCGGAGAGTAGTGGTATCCCGGACGATATTTTGTACCTTAAGGTTGGTGGATAGTGTAGGTTTCCTATTCTAAACTAAATATTACATAAGTTATTATGCAATTACATAGAATAAAGATTTAGAAATTTTTGTGATATTAAAAGCGAGCAACCCTTTGTTTATCTGCATGCATTTTGAAGTATGCCTTATTTATTTCCTCCTCGGGCAAGTCAAGATTTTGTTAGATCTCAACCCTTCTTCATTTTTTCTTAAAGTTGAAGTTGTAGACGTAGAAACACGACATACTAATTTCCACAGTTTTAAGCACTTCGATTCCATGAGTGAGGTTGAAAGGAGTATCCCTAGTAGCATTCTTGTAGGTAGTGCAATATGACCACAAAACACTCGGAAACTTTTCAACCCATTTGCCCTTAGTATCATCAAGTCTCTTCTTAATACATTCAAAAATAGTGGCATTGATCACTTCTAAAAGCCATTCTTTTCAATCAGGATGGCTCATAAAGAGAAAGTTTGTTCTATGCCCAAGTCTTGGCAAATATTTTTGAATGGTGCTCCTTGTAATTGCAAGCCATTGCCCAAAGTAAGTGCCTTGGGTATTCCAAAGCGACATATAACATTCCTCCAAAAGAATTGTACAATTTGATGATAAGTAATGCTTTCTAAAACTTTGGCCTCAACCAATTTTGTGAAATAGTCGATGGTTACCACCACAAACATCTTTGCTCCTGGAGCTATTGGAAAAGGACCCAAGATATCTATGCCCCACTAAGCAAAGGGTCTCAAGGAGTTAGATGTGTGGAATAAGTTGCTCTGTCGGACAGCATTCTTGATTGGAGTGAAATTGACATTAATCGTACTTCTGCACGTAGTCCACAACATTCTCCAACATTCTTGGCCAATAATAACCTTGTCTTTACACCTTTTGAGCAAAAGCTTTTCCTCCATCATGATTTCCACAAATTCCCTCATGCAATTCGGTAAAAGCATATTGAGCTTCAATTGGGCTTAAACATCGAAGATAAAGCATTGAGTAAGACCTTCGATACAAAGTTCCTTCAATGATTAAGTATTTGGCAGACCTTTATTCTGATATTTTCCAAACCTTATTTTGATGATGACATAAACACTTAACTCTGTAAACAAGTTTTTGCAGGTCTGTTACTTGTTTTGCGAGAGACTGGGTTTTCGGACTCACTGTACCGTCCGAACTATGTCAAACTTCTCGGACGCATTCCGAGACAGTTTACCATCCGAACCAACAGGCAAAAAGAAGGATCTTATTGCCTCTCCAAACGGACGCACACAATTGTCCGAACAAAGTCTTCTTCGAAAGAACATGACCGTCAGAAGCTTCTTCCGGAAGTCCGAATGAAGTTCTTCACCAACTGCATAGAGATCGGACGCTGTGTCGGACGCATCCTATCTTTCTCGAACGTCAAAAACTCCAACGGCTACTTTTTGTGCATTTATTATTTAGCCGTTAGGAAGTAGTTGCAACCACCATTTATTGCTCTTATAAATAACTGCTTTGATATTCTGTAAAATTCATCTAATACATTGAATACAAGCCTTAGAAAAGAGCAATTTTAGTACAAATTGGCTATAGTGCTTTATTGTATTAGTGTGCAGTTTAGAGTGCAATTCAACTTTGAGTGGAGTAATAATCTTGAACGAAAGTGTGGTTGTAAGTAAGATTCTTGGCTCAACTAAAAGAGTTTTAGTGTGAGCAAGAATTTCCCTACTTTGTAATTAAGATTATTGGTTCACCAAGTGTGTGAAGCATTTTTAGTGATTTGATACTTCAAGCTTGTTAGCTTGGAAGTATTGGCTGTTTAATTTTCTTTCTTTCTTACTACACTATTTCTTTGATTCTATTATATCAGTTTTTATTTGAAAAATCTTAATATTTGTAAAAGTATTTTCAAGAAACCTGATTCACCCCACCTCTTAGGTTGTTTTGGGACCAACAATTGGTATCAGAGATTGGTCTCATTTTATTGTTTAAATTGCTTTTGAGAAAAGAACTATTATGGCAACCAACAATACTCTATTTTTTTAGGGTCAATCCGTTACTAGGCCCCCTATGTTTAATGTGGCAAATTTTATTAGTTGGAGAGATAGGATGAAAATCTTTTTGCAATCTATTGACATTGACTTGTGGTATGTTGTTAATGAAGGTTCTTTTGAAGCTACTGTCATTGATGATCACACAAATAGAAAAAGAGAAAAGACAAGGGATGAGCTCACTCCACAATTGACAAGACAAACTTGACATTAAATGCAAAAGCCATGAATGTGCTATATAACGCCTTGGATGCAAATGAATCAACTCGCGTGAAGGAATGCATTTCAGCTAAAGAAATTTGGGATAAATTGAAGGAAATCTACGAAGGGAGTGACGATGTTCGTGAGCAAAAGAAATCCTTACTTGTTGCCAAGTATGAGTCCTTCAAGATGGAACCACATGAAAATATTGACAAAATGTATTGTAGGATCAATGACATCGTTAAGGAGTATTGATTGGGTGAAAAAAATAGAAAAATCCTTGATGCTCTATCCAAAGAATGGGATGCCAAAAAGATTGCTATAGAGGAAGCCAATAATTTAAATTCAATGCCTATTGAATCGCTAATCAATTCTCTTATATCTTATGAATTGAAGTTGAAGGCCAAAGTGGTGGATGATGAAGAAGCAAGGCCAAGAAGGAGCATTGCTCTAAAGACCTCTCAAGAAGATGAGGAAAATAGCTCCATCAATCTAGATGAAGATGAAGATCTTGATGAAGGAGATCTTGCACTCATTACCAAAGGATTTCTTAAACATTACATCAACAAACGAAGAATGAGAGAGGAGGAGCTACAAATTCAAATAATTTCAAAGGAAAGACACGGCTTGAAATGAAGAAGCAAAAAGAAAAATGTTTTGAATGGGGTCAACTCGGACATTTTTCAAATGAGTGCCCTTCCAAGAAAATGAAGGAAGGAAGAAACCTAGATTCAATAACTTTCAAATCACATGGGATGATTGCAACTCCGAATGAGAAGTCGAAGAAGAAATGGAGACGGCACAAATGAGGTAAATTCTAACTATGACTCTAATGATGAAAATGATGAAAGTGATCTTGAAGCTTTCATTTTGAAATTGCATGATAGTTTAAAAGAATCATATGCTAGAAATAAGGAGTTAGTGAAGAAATCAAATGCTCTATTGAATGCTAACTCTAAACTTGTGAATGAAAATAATAGGCTATCACAAGAAAATTAATATGACTTGAAGAAAAGAATGCTTGTGAGATCAAAGGTCAAGGAAGAACAAGCCTTCTTGAAGAAAAGATTGGAAGATTTGAATGCTCTCTTGACTAGAAAGAAAGAAAATGTTGTTGATTTGAAAAGGAATAGAAATGTATTAATCAACAAAAAAATTACCAAGTTTAGAAGGGATAACTTATGTTTTGTAAAATCAAAATCCTCTTTATATGGAAATAAAAATACTATTTTTAGATATTGCAACCAACATGGACATGTTAAGAATATGTGTTATGTCAAAAAGAATGAAAAACTTGAAATGAAAGTCGCATGGATTGATTGCAATTTCACTAACTCAAATGGACCCAAGAAAATGTGGGTACCAAAAGTTATCAATTGATTTATTGTGTAGGTACTTAACATCACCAACAATGATAAGTGGTTTATAGATAGTGGATGTTCAAGGCACATGAAGGGTGATGCTTCTCTCTTCACAAATCTCATATCCAAAAATAGTGGAAAGACGAGTCACATTTGGAGATAACAATAAGGCAAAATCAATCGGCATTGGTGATGTAGGTAAAAATGGTGAAACCTTGATTAAGAATGTGCTTCTTGTTGATAATTTGAACTACAATTTATTAAGTGTAAGCCAACTTTGTGAAAAAAATTTATATGTATTTTTTACCAAGCATGAATGTCATATCCTTGATAAAAATCATGTTGTTTTATTCAAGGGCACTAGGCACAATGATGTTTATGTGATTCATCTTGATAAAATTAGCAATAGCAATGTAAACTGTCTTACCGGTTCCATAGATGATCCTTGGCTTTGGCGTAGAAGACTTTGTCATTTTAACATGGATTTGATTGAAAAACTTGCAAAGAAGGATTTGGTAAGAGGTTTGCCAAAACTAAAATTTTTGAAAAATAAAATTTGCTGTGCATTCCAATTTGGTAAACAAGTCAAAGTTTCTTTTTAACCAAAAAGTTTGTGTCCACTCATAAGCCTTTAGAATTGTTGCATTTACTCCTAGACTTATTTGGACCTACTCAATATGCTAGTCTTGGTGGTTGCAAATATGCCTTGGTTATCGTAGATGACTTTTCTAGGTACACTTGGGTATTATTTATTGTTCACAAAAATGAGGCTTTTGAAAAATTTGTAAAATTTTTTTCCAAAATTCAAAATTTATTGAATTTAAAAATCATTCGTTTAAGAAGTGACTATGGTGCCGAATTTAAATTTGGAGGTTTTCCCGATTTTTGTGATCACAACGGTATTTTTCACGAAATTTTCGGTTGTTAGAGTCCCTCAACAAAATGGTGTTGTTGAAAGGAAAAATAGGACTCTTCAAGAAACCGCTAGAACTATGATTAGTGAATGCGACTTACCTCAATACTTTTGGGCCGAAGCTGTTAACACGGCTTGTTATGTCATGAATCGAGTTTTATTAAGATTCTTTTTAAACAAAACTCCTTATGAACTCCTTTTTTGTAAAAAACCCGTTGTAAGCTATTTCAAAGTTTTTGGGTGCAAATGTTTTATTTTAAAAATCAAAGAAAATCTAGGAAAATTTGAGAAAAAATCGGGTGAAGATATTTTTCTAAGATATTCTAGTGACAAGAAAGCATACCGAGTTTACAATAGAAGATGCTCTTGATTGAAGAAGTTGTGCATGTTACATTTGATGAAGCTAATGATGTTATCCCAAAGAATTTGTGCGAAGATGAAGATGTAGGTATTCCGAAGGAGCTCAAAAAGCTCACTATTCATGAAGATCATCAAGAGATCACATCAAGCAATGATGTCAACAATCATGAAATAGATGATGAAAAAGAAAAGAACGAGGATTCTCCAAAAGATCTTTCGAAAGCTTGGAGATTCCTCTCTAGTCACCCTCAAGATTTATAGGTGATCTATCCGATGGGGTAACTACTCGTTCTCATATACCTTTGAATAATAGATGTGCATTACTTTCTCACATTGAACCTAAACACGTAGATGTTGCTTTGAATGATGAATCTTGGGTTAATGCCATGCAATATGATGAACTTACTCAATTTGAGAAAAATAACTTATGGACCTTGGTTGAAAGACCATCTTCTCATCCCGTAATTGGAACAAAATGGGTTTTTAGAAACAAATAAAATGACAAAGGTGAAATCATAAGAAACAAAGCTAGACTTGTTGCAAAAGGTTATGCTCAAGAAGAAGGTATTGACTTTGATGAAACCTTTGCACCCGTGGCTAGATTAGAATCCATTCGCATGTTTCTAGCATTTGCTTGTTTCAATAATTTCAAATTATTTCAAATGGATGTCAAAAGCGCATTTTTAAATGGTTTTATCGATCAAGAAGTTTTCGGCAAACAACCTCCGGGCTTTGAAAATAAAATTCTTCCACATCATGTTTTCAAACTCTCTAAAGCTTTATATGGTTTGAAACAAGCTCCAAGAGCTTGGTATGAAGGATTAAACGGTTTCTTGATTGAAAATGGACATAAAAGAGGTGTAGTTGACACCACTCTTTTTACAAAAACAAATTTAATCAATGGGCTGTTAATTGTTCAAATTTATGTTGATGATATTATTTTTGAAGCAACTAACGAAAGTTTGTGCAAGGACTTTTCACATTTAATGCAAAAAGAGTTTGAGATGAGTATGATGGGCAAGTAACAATTTTTCCTTGGCCTACAAGTTCACCAAACAAGGGAAGGAACGTTTATTACACAAATCAAGTATACAAAGGAGCTACTCAAATGTTTTGGAATGGAAGATTACAAACAAGTTGGTACGCCTATGTGCACTTTAGAAAAACACTATAGAGGTATGATCGGAAGCCTACTTTACTTAACAGCCAGTAGACCAGATATTATGTTTGCTGTCTGTTTATGTGCGAGATTTCAATCTTGCCCCAAAGAATCGCACTTGATAGCTGTTAAAAGAATTTTTAGATATCAGAAGGGTACAATCTCTTTTGGTTTGTGGTATGTGTTTGCTCTACATTTGATTTTATTAATTATTCTGACGCTGACTTTGCTGGGTGTAAAATTGTATAGAAAGAGTACCAGTGGTATGTGTCATTTCCTGGGAAATTGTCTTGTGTCTTGGTTTAGCCAAAAACAAAATTCTATTTCTCTTTCTACGGCTAAAGCCGAATACATTGCTGATGGAAATTGGTGTGCTCAACTTCTTTGGATGAAACACACTCTGAAAGATTTTGGTGTAGTTTTTGATTGTGTGCCGATAAAGAGTGACAACACTAGTGCAATTAATCTCACAAAAAATCCTGTTATGCACTGTACAACCAAACACATTGATGTTAAGCATCATTTTATTAGAGATCTTGCTTGTAAAAAGGAAATTCTTGTTGATTTCGTGCCTACTTCAGATCAACTGGCTGATATTTTTACAAAACCCTTGGCTCTAGATCGCTTTGAATCTCTCAGAAAATGTTTGGGAATTTTACAGAGCAATTTGGCATGTCTCTTCGTTCGGACGCACTCGATCGTTCGATCAACACTATCTTTCGGACGCTCAATATCGTCCAAAAACTTCCTCATGCTCTGCCACGGACGCTCATAATCATCCGAACGATATTCATTTTCTTCACTCACTCTCTGGAATTCTTCCGGATGCGTACCATCGTCCGAAAGAACATCGGACGCACTGGCTCTTCCATCGGCCGTCTATTCATCATCTTTTGGACGCTTCATTGTACGTACACCAAACGTTCGCCCGTCCGAACGGTCTCCCTGTTCGAGTAAAATCGTCCATTTTCCCCATTTCGGACTCACCCTAACCCCCGAAACCCTCTCTGGCGAAATTTTTTCCTTCAACATCTCCTCCAAATTCCTTTATTCTCTCCACAAATTGATTGAAAAATTATCATCTTTGTGGAAAGTATTCCTCACCATTATTGTATCTAATTCCTCCCATCTACCATCTCATTTCATCAATTTCTCGCCAATCTTTCAAAAAAATTAAATATTTTCTCCTCTTCCCTCCCTTCCTTCACAATGGTTAATTCCCGCAGAGGTTCTTCTACAGCAACTCGTGGACGAAAAACAAAAGGGAAAGCTCCAGTGCGTGGAGAATCGTCTGCTAATCCTCATGTCTCCTCAAATCCAACCTTACCAAAATTCATCGATGCCAAGGCATCCGAACGGTATACATCTCTTCTAAGCAAATCTATAATCGTTCAACGTCCTGCATCTGAGAGTCTTTTTGATGAATATAATCTTTCCATTGTCAAATCATGCTTTGAAAAACAAAGTTGGGGTCACCTAGTGCATATTGATTTACCCGTGTATCATGACATGGTGCTTCAATTCACAGCCAATCTTCGGAAAGGCCCCACTGTTCGCACATTAATTTCTCATGTAAACAGCACCAATCTTGAGATTTCCTCCAGCATCATCAACACTATTTTTGAATGTGAAGTCTCAAATCCAAATGATTTCTCTTATTTCTTTTTTAGATAAATGGCCCGCTATTGATACTCGATTTGACATTGATGAGGTGAAGGCTATTTTTAACATCAATTTCAAATAGGCCTCGGAAGCCAAAACCACATTACTAACTAATTCCTGAACTAAACATTCTGTACACTATTGTCACGAATTTGCTATTGCACTGAGCCTGAAAAAATGCAGCTTTACTTATTTTTTTGTGTTTTCAACACCTCTTGACTTTGTATATCTTTTCTGCTCCCTGTGGAAACTCTTTCTTACACATACCGAAGAAACATTTCTTTTGGAAAATTCCTCACCAAAGTTTTTGATTTCCTTGATGTTCCTTTCAGCGGCAACAAACAATTTCCCAGATATTTCAACAAATCTTATATTGAACAAAAAGGCCTCCGTTTTTTCAACGATCAATGGTTAACTAAGGCAGCTTTTGGTATTGAAAGTGTCAAAGATCCCAGAGCTCTACCTCTGGTTTGGCTATTCCACATTCTCCTCCTCCTCAAACACCCCCAACATTCCATGATCCTCATCCATCTACCTCTGAACCCTTACTTTCTCATATCTATGGCCTTCTCACTTCCTTGAGCACTCAAGTCAGTTCATTTCAACGTCGTACTAATCGTAAGTTAAGATCATCAAGCGACTTGAAACTCGTCAGTTGATTCTCCAAGAGGCCCTTAGACTAGGCATGTCATTTTTGGCTCAAGTTCAATTTGCCAATATTCAATCACAATATCCACTCAACTCATCTTCTGACAGTGATGACAATGCTGAAGATGGGGATGTTCGTGAGAACGACAAAGAGGACGCAAATAATCAAGGTGCTGCCAATGAAGATGAAGGCGACGATGAGGATATTGACGACACGTTCAATTTTATCATGCAACGCCGTACTGGAGAAGAGGAAGACAGTGAGGCCACTGATGAAGATGCTCTTTGCAAAGGCCAAAAGATTGAAAAGCGCTTCAAGAAGAAAAATGACTCGAATGTAGTTCCTTTAACAATCCGTTTTTGGTATTTGGCATTTCTCATTTTTTTTGCTTAGTTAGGACTGCTCTCAGATTTACCATTCTATGTATTCCCTTGAACTAGTCCTGTTAAATATTTGAGTTTTCTTCTGTTGAATATTTAGCTTTTTTTATGCATTTTTGCGCTATTTCTGTTGAATATTTGCACGTTCTCAGGAGGAGCTTTGTTTGATGATGTCAAAAGGGGGAGTAGTAATCTATATGGCAAAATGATTGGTCATCACTCATATCTGATTATTTTTACATAATTATTCCATGAATGTTTGTCATCATCAAAAAGGGGGAGATTGATGTTTTCCAAACCTTATTTTGATGATGACATAAACACTTAACTCTGTAAACAAGTTTTTGCAGGTCTGTTACTTGTTTTGCTAGAGACAGGGTTTTCGGACGCACTGTACCGTCCGAACTATGTCAAGCTTCTCGGACGCATTCCACCGTCCGAACCAACAGGCAGAAAGAAGGATCTTACTTCTTCTCCAAACGGACGAACACAACTGTCCGAACAAAGTCTTCTTCGGACGAACATGACCGTCCGAAACTTCTTTCGGACGATGGAACGGACGCATGCACGGACGTCTGAACGAAGTTTTTCACCAACTGCATGGAGATCGGACGCTGTTGTTCGTCGGACACATCCTATCTATCTCGAACGTCCGAAACCACAACGGCTACTGTTTTTGCATTTATTATTTAGCCGTTACGAAGTAGTTGCAACCACCATTTATTGCGCTTATAAATAACTACTTTGATATTCTATAAAATCAATCTAATACATTGAATACAAGCTATAGAAAAGAGCAATTTTTGTACAAATTGGCTATAGTGCTTTGTTGTATTAGTGTGCAGTTTAGAGTGCAATTCAACTTTGAGTGGAGTAATAATCTTGTACGAAAGTGTGATTGTAAGTAAGATTCTTGGCTCAACTTAAAGAGTTTTAGTGTAGCAAGAATTTCCCTACTTTGTAAAGATTATTGGCTCACCAAGTGTGTGAAGCATTTTTAATGATTTGATACTTCAAACTTGTTAGCTTGGAAGTATTGGCTGTTTAATTTTCTCTCTTTCTTACTTCACTATTTCATTGATTATATTTTATTAGTTTTTATTTAGAAAATCTTAATATTTCTAAGTAAGTATTTTTAAGAAGATGTGTTCAGAGACCCCTTCTTAGGTTGCTTTGGGACCGACAATTCTACCCTTTGAGCCTCAATCTTATCGTCGTGAAATTTTCCTTCTTTCAATTATTAAGTGACTGGGGTCATCCAATTTGGAATAAAATCCATATCCATGACCTCCCTATAATCTATGCTTCTTTCGTTCAAAACTTCCAAGAACACTTCTTTCAATAAATTGGATTGTGTTGTACTTGTAATTTTTGAAAGGGCATTCATCTCGTTGTTTTTATCTTGAATCACATGGACTATTTCAAAATTTTCACAGTATGAAATCAAGTCTTTCACCTTACTTAGATATAATTGTAGGGATGGCACCCTTGCTTCATAGTCTCCTACATGATGTTAGTCCATGTTTACTAACAAGTTTTTAACTTTTAATTCTTTGACTAGCCTAAGTTCAGAGACTAAGGCTTCATACTCAGACTCATTGTTGCTTGTTTGAAATTCAAACCTTAAGGTGTATGCGCTTGTTTTCATTCCCTCTAGATAGGCAAGAATAATATACGCACCATACCCTTCGACATTGCTCGCTCCATCCACATTCATTCTCCATAAAGGTGAGTCTTGGACTTGCTCCCGAAGAAGTTAGTCATTTTCTTGAATTTTTTTGAGTCCTCCTTTTCTACCTCTTCTAAAATGAAATCGGCTAAAATTTGTACTTTGATTGCTACCCTAGTTTGGAAATGAGTGTTATACTCACTTAGCCTAATTGCCTACTTTACCAACCTCCTTGAGACTGTGGGCTTCAAGAGGACGGACTTGAGTTGATGATTTGTAAGAACTACAATAGGATGACCTAAGAAATAAAAGCCTGAGCTTTCTCATCCCTATCACTAAGGTTAAGGCCCAATGTCTTTCAAATCACTTAGAACTTTATTCACATAATACACCGACTTTTGGACCTTGTCCACCTCTTTGATGAGAATGGCGCTAGATACCGTGGATGATAACAATCCAAGTACAGATAAAGAGTTTCTTCGTGTTTGGGCTTAGTTAGTAGTAGGGAAGAAGCTAAGTATTCCTTCAACTCCTCAAATATATTTTGGCACTCTTCCAGGCATTGGAAGTTCTTGGAGTTTTTAAGAAAGGCAAATTCCTATAACCGGACTTGGATAAGAAACGGCTTAATACGGCAAGTCACCCTGTGAGCCTTTGCACTTCCTTAACCCCCCTTAGAAGGTTCCATGTCTTGAATGGCCTTCATTTTTTTGGAGTTTTGTTTCAATATTCCTTGTAGTTACCATGAAGCCCAGAAATTTGCCCTCTAAAACTGCAAAATCACATTTCTTGGGATTAAGCGTGATCTTGAACTTTCTCATGGTAATAAATGTTTCCCGGAGTCTTCTTTTTTAACCTACTATTGACAAGCATATTATCTATGTAAGCATCCATATTCCTCCCTTTTTTGGTAAGTGGCTTCGGCATTTTTCAAACCAAAAAGGCATTACAAAAGGATTTTGTAATATCTCTTGTATGCATCCAAAAAAGATATCATCTCAAACCCCAGGTGGAGTCTACCACGATGTTTATGTGGGGTGTAAGATAGCAATCCTTAGGGCAAGCCTTGTTATAGCTTGTGAAGTCTACATACATGTTCCACTTAACTCCTGGTTTCAGAACCTTGACTACATTACTAAGCCACTCAGAGTATTGTATCTCTTCCACTATTTTAGCTTCAAAAAGCTTGTCTACTTCCACCTCCACCCTTTGGCTTCTTTCCCTTCCAAAATTCCTTTTCTTTTGGATGACGGGCATCGAGGAAATGTATTGCGATGTCAGGGCCATCCCTGACATGTTCGGGGGATCTGAAGAAAAAATATCTTTGAGCGCTATAAGTAAAGAGATGAGATCTTCCTTGATGTCTCCAAGGAAGGACTTTCCCACTTTCACAACTTTGCAAGGATCATTTTCATTTTAGAGAACATTCTCAAGTTCTTTGGCAGGTTCTGACAGATGCCATTCCATTTGGGTTGAGCTCTTCTTTGTCTTCCAAAGGTGGAACACTACAACTAAGAACAATTTCCTTTCCTATCAATTTCAGTGAAGCTACTATCTTGATGCTACTTGGTCTCACTTTATTTCTCCCAAACTATTCTCCGTTGGAAATTTCATCTTCATGTGATGAGAGGAAGGGACAGTACCAAGTGCTCCAATAGTAGGTCTGCCGATAATGGCATTGTAAGGCAAAGAGGCCTTGGTGACACAAAGTCGAACACGAATTAAACATTTTGAGGGAGAGTGCCAAACATAACAAGAAGAGTAATGTATCAAAGTGGCTCAACCACTTCTCCAAGAAAACCAACCAAGGGTGAAGTCACAGGTTTCAAATCTTTCTCGTCCAACTTTATTTGTTTGAAAGTTTGATGAAAAAGAATATCTGTTGAACTTCGATGCTCTTTTCACATCACAATTTGCAATGAGTAAGGTCAATACCAATGGATCACGATGAGGGTTAATTACTTATTAATAACCACTTCCTCTGCTGTGAATATTATATCTTGACAAAATCTAAGAATTTCATGCTAGATTGGACCAAGTTGATGCGACAAGCATAGGACTTGGGAGATGACATGGAATCACCATTTGTTGCTATACTAGAGAGATGGTGTGAATGATAATCTCCACTTTGCTTTCTATCCCCGTAACTTTTTCACCTTGAGGCAGACCTCGATCTTCTTTGTTTGGGTTTTATACTTGGTGTTGAGGTGATCTTCCCCCATCCACTCCTTGGATGAATTGCTTAAGGTAACCCCTTCTTATCATGTCCGCAATTAAATTTTTTAAAGAAATACAATTATTTTTCTCATGCCCATGATCCATGCGAAAGTAACACCACTTGTTCTTATTACACTGCTCTGGATCACTCCTCATGGGTCTTGGCTATTTGACACAGGTTTCTCGTCAATTATAGAAAAAATGTGCAAAAGGTTGACTATTGAGCAGGGTATACACTTTTAGAGCAGGACTCCTCCTATATGGAATGGTTGCGAATAACCTATCCCTTATATGAACCTTCTTTGGAGGTTCTGGCCCACTAATTCCTCCATTTGCTTTCTCTTCTTCCCATTTTCAATCCTGAACTCTTTCTTTCTTCGTTCCCCTTCATCCGCTTGAGCGAACTCTTCAGAGCAACGAAAAAATTCATTTAGCGTGACAGGTAACCTCAAATTAAGCTCAAATGAGAACTTCCCAGACTTATCCCTATTTTGAAATGCAATGATTTTCATATCTTCTGTGGCCCCTTGAATCCCAATGGTCTCCTTCTTGAACTTATCCACATAGTCGATGAGGGATTCTTCTAGTCTTTGCTTGAGAGTAATTAGATGAGTCCCTGTCTCAGGAGTTCTCTTTTGGTTACAAAATTTGTTCAAGAAGAGGTTTACAAGTTAATCATAACTTCTTATGTCTCCTTCTTGTACCCTCTAAACCAATATGAATCCGTGCCTTTAAGGGTTCCGGAAAACCTTCAGTACATGCATAGCATTTAAGCTGCCTTGTAAACACATCTTAACTCGATAAGCATCAAGATGCTCCCATGGATCTCAACTTCCATCATGAGAGCCAAAATGAGGAGTTTGTCAACATCTTGGGAAGGGTTCTTGCATTATTTCCTCTATTAATGGCAAGGAGTACTTGTATCTTGTAGTGACAACTTCCTTGTCATTCCCGCTATCCATTCGAGGTTGGAACTCCTCTGACTTTCTCCTTAATTCTTTCTCTCACTCAGGTATCCTTTCCAAGATATGCTACCTCTCTCGTGGTCTTCCACCTTTCACTTGCTACTGAGGCCGCCTCGCTTGGACTCCTTGGTCTAGCTTCACTTGGCTTAGAGAAGGTCTCTTCTTGACTCATGGCAGGTAGACCGGCTTTCGCGTTCCTATCGGGCAAACTCGATTTGAGTTACTTCCCTAACCCTTTGATCATCCTTGTTGATTACACAGGAAAGTCTTTCATCCATACAGGCCTTGATGTGCAGAATGCACCCCCACCCAGGGGTTGCCATTAGAGTTACGCGAAGATTCTCTTCCCGTTCCCCAACTTGTTGCTCAAGTTGAAGTTTCATGAGTACCACTTTCAACATAGCATTCTATTGTCTTAGCAGGTGTATCTCTGCATCTCTATCATTACTTGGGAAATGAGAACACTAACTTGCCCCAGTCGATCAAATACTCTAATTGATTGATTCAACTGGTGTTGGGAAACGATCTCCTTTCCTTTATCTTTTGTTGTTGGGTTGGTGTTGCACATTCTAGAAGTCATAGCTGAAGATGACTTAAGATGGCTTCTTGTTCAAATTCCCATAGATGGTACAAATGTTGATGCATGAAAAGTATAGCACCGAAGTCTAATCTTAATGTTCGAGTCTTTTGTTATTTGAATCCTCCAGCGCTAAGGTAAAGGCACACATAAGCCCACGATACATTAAACCTGGGACAAGAACAAGTACAAGAATGGCAGGGCAAATGTGCTCCGGGGGAGGTTCCGACGCTCAAAGTCAGAATTTATGTGAGGAATAGGATTAAGAATAAAATTAAATCTTGAATAGGCAAAATCAGAAGTTCTATGAATAATGAATCCCTGCGTTCACATTGCTAACTTACTATTTATACTCCTACATGATGGTATTGGATAATTCATGTGTTTAGGAATAATTATTAGGCCATGAAGGCCTTGAATGTGTTGAATTTATTCATAACTTGATTTTAAGTAAAAATTACAATTATGTCTTCCCGTATATTTGAACGTATTGATTGATTGGTCACATGTTCACGAGCCATTGGATGGTATTTTTAGACATTAGGAAGATTTTGCAAAATTCACTAACCGATAGTAATTCGGTCAATATCCTTTCTTGGATTGAGTCATGTGAGATCACCATCATTTCACAAATTCAGAGACAGATTAGAGGGATCCCATCATGTAATACACGCAAAATCCAAGAGCAGGAGCTTTGCCGAACGTACTAAGCAGGCCTCTATGAATGCGATAAGGAAGAATATCTATATACTTGAAATGTCTTAGTAAACCTTAGTACCATGTCGTATTTGAAGTACATGAAGAATTTTGTGACGCCCCGTCCCACATCGATAGTGGGAGGGGATACTGTATTATTTATAATACCTTTGGTCATGTGCTATTTACTGTTGGCCCCAAACAGCAACCTAAGAGGAGGGGTGAATTAGGTTGTATCTAAAACAAACATTTTTATGTGCTTAATAGGAAATGCAAATTTTATGCACCAAATAAAAATTTAAGCACAAATGAATACAATAGATATTCAACAATTTAAGCCTAAAGAACAAATAAGAATATTGAGATTAAGAGAATCAAACCAAACTCCCAAGCTTCTCAAGCTTGGAGCTTATAACAACAAAGAGCTTCTTACAAGGCAACTACCAAGTTCACAACTTGAAGTTTAGCCACTAAAAGTCTCTTCAAAGTAGGTGAGACAATAACCTCTTGTACACAAATGAGGATCACTCTTGCTCACACTAATTTCCTTTAGTTGAGCCAAGAGTTTTACACTCACAACCTCCCTTTGTTACAATTGTTATCTCTCCACTCTCACACTTAAAGAACTCTTACACTTCTAAGCTCTTTTCACAAAACTACCTACACTATTACAACACTTGTTCCCGCTATTTCTCCCAAATAGCTCAAGAGTTATTTGTAATCAATGTAGAAGTCTCTACTTAATTAATTCAGGCTTAGGGGTATTTATAGTTGCCAAAAATCTGCTTCCAACAACTTTCCAACGGCTATTTTCTATTTTCTGGAAAACTACCGTTGGACCTTTCAGACGGCCGATGCAGTGGGTGTGCGTCCGAACTAACTAGCCGTTGGACCTTTCGGACGGCCGTTGCTAATCTCTGTGTCAGACACTGTGTCCTTTCTCTTAGGGTATACATTCGGATGTCCGAAGATGCGTCCGAACCTGCGTCCGATCGAAGCAATGTCTTCTGGAAATATGATCGGACGCTGTTCTTCGTCCGAGACTGCTTCAGATTCTTTTGTAAGTCGGACGATTACCATCGTTCGAAGCTCTGTCTTTTGGACAGTCATTTGTATCCGTGGATTCTTCTGATTATTTTGTTCGGATGATCATTTGCGTCCGAGCCTCCCTATTTTTCTGTACACTTGTTTTCAAACTGTTAGTGCGATTTGGTCATCATCAAAACATGATTATCATAATTAGGGTTCAACATTTACAACTTAACTTAAGCATTTTGGGCCCATTGTTTTTGCCCAAAAGTTGTCAGGCTAGTCCAGTGCCTGGGGTGTTTTAGTTGGTATCAGAGAGAACGTTATGTGGTCCCTGCACAGGATGAGACTAGACCAGTGATATTGGGTTGTGGTACCCAGTGTATGTGATGCATTATTGGACCTCAATTTGGGTTTTGCAAGAACGCAAAATTTTAAGGAGAGGTGATTGTGACATCCTGTTCCATATCGAAAGTGAGAGGGGATATTGTACTGTTTATAATACTTTGAGTCATGAGCTACTCATATCATGGTTTAGTCTAATTTTGGATCCGTTATTTCCGCCCAAAAGTTATCAGGCAAGTCCAGAATCCGGGGTGTTACAGATTTGGTGAATCCCATCAAGATTGCAGGAAGATATTGTGGATGCTACGAAGGCATGAATTTTATTGGCCGGCAATAATTTACGATTGCATAAAATTTTCTAGAGGGTGTACAAAATATACTTATCCACCGATTGAAAGGGTGCCAGCAAGGAAAATGGAAATAATTATTAAATCTGTGGCCACTTCAATTTTGCAAGGTTGATATAATTGGCATAATTCGTGCGCATCGTATCAAAAACTTAGTTAATTATATCATAACAGTTATAAATTTTTTTTACGAAATGTGTCATGATTGCACCGATAAGGGAAATGGACAAAATAATTGTGACCGACTCTTAATAAAAAATATGATACGTCGTTTCAGCTTGCCTGAAACTATAATTACTTATCAGGAATTATGCTTTACTGGAACAAACACGAAAGAATTTACCAAAGACCACAGCTTATACGTTAAGATCATGCATCCAACACCTTACTTTGCACAATGTAAGGGACAGGATAAGTTCACTAGCCAAGACTCTGAAGTTGATTATTGGAAAGAAATTAGAGTACAATCCCAGGTGATGGCACGAATTGTTGCCTGAAGCATTATGGGACACAAGTATGTCAGCATATGATTTAGTTTATGGGTATAATGCTATTTTGTCACCAGAAGTAATGTCTTGACCTGTTCCGGAGATCCCGTGACTGTCATGCTCACATTCTTTCTTGAGGACACTAGGTGCAGAACCTCAATTCTCTCTTTATTCTTATTAATAAAAATGACGAACATTGGCAAAATGTAATATTATCATGAGATGAGCAAAACATGAGTTCAGTAAGCAATTCATATCTCTTTTCACCGAATTGAGCAAGTTATTTATAATATTAATCAAATGCACAAGTATTCTTCACATGCGACACAACATACTCGAAATCTTACATATTAGGTCATATTCATGTATAGATACCGAAACATACATCTCTTATATAGTTTAAAGATTCTCAAAGTATACCAATTATTAGATTCAGAACTAACTATTATACCTGCAAATGAAAGGCTATGCAGAAGTAATCTATTGGACTACAGAAACAGAAAAAGAAATGAGAATGTGTTCTCACTGAACTACCAGAGTTCACATGAACTAAACATATAGCATGCAATCATATCAAACATATGACACAGACAATTCACATTCATCAAATATATACATATAATATATTCAGAATTCACATTTGTCACATACTCAATCCTATTTTTGTAAAAACATACGTTTTATAAATTTGGAAGGAGCTCTAAAAACATGATTGACTTAATCAAATCTAACATTGACACTTAGAAAAGTCACCTAGATTCTATTGATTTTGTCATGACTTAAATATATATCAAAATGATTGAACTATACTCTAAAATATCTTAAAACACTCCAAATAAATTAGTAAATAAATTGGGTCGAAATGGCAAACTTGGATCAAAGCGGTATTCGGTAATGCTCGGTCCCGAAACCGGAGTCGTAGCAACCAGGCAATATGCCTAGGCCGCCATTTTGGCAAATGGCCCATTTCTTTGATATCAGTTCATTATTTTCTACTCCAGTTACAAACCTATTAGTATCATCACTTGTAAGCCATATTTGTCTTCTTACCAAATAAATAATTCAGTGAAATTATTATTTTATTCCATAATGACGACCATGATTTAGTATTTACCCGAACCTCTGTCAGTCTGTGGCTATTCTCGTTGTTCCACATCTTTTCCAGTATCATAAGCAGTCTAACGCGCCAAGCCACCAAAAACCAACAACAACATGAATCAACTGTTTCTTTATTTCATTAAAGAAATCAAACACCATTTTTATTACATCACTACCACTACTGCTACAAATTAATACTTACCCGTCTTATCAAATCATCAATTAATGAGTACCACTTTCATTTTTCTTCCCAACCTAGAGAATTCCAAGACTATCCGCATGCCTTTTAAAGCCTTGCGGCATTTGATGCTCATTCTGTTTTTTGTTTTTGGGAAAATGATATTGTCAGAGCAAATATCTTAACGCCACAGCACTTTCTAATTTAATTGACAAAACTACTCTCCACATTCTTGTACATTTTGTTGGGTCCCACCCTATACGTCCCTTCCCAACCGATTACTACCATTTTCAATTGGAGAAAATTTTGAAATCGTGCTAATTTTAAGAATTTTTTTTTGGAGTGTTAATTTGAAATTGATATTTAAATAAGGGGACAATCGCATTCGTTGAATTCGATTTCAAGTAAAACTAAATTTAAATATATATATATATATATTATCTAAACTTGTCTCTTATTGCTGCATGGTCAATATAATTTTTTTTAAGTTACAAAAAGTTTTTTATTTTGTAAAATAATTTTTTTTTTTTTAAATATTCTCCTAATCTCGCATTTGTGAATTGCATGGTTAGGTAACATCTTGCATTTGTAATGAGAATGAGGCTTACCATTCCTACAACAATCTTTGATAAGATTCTAATATGTCATGGTATTACCTGACTTTACATTTCACAATTACGAGGTCAGGAAAATATCTTCTTTTTTTTTTAATTTATTTTACAAATTAAAAAATTTTGCAATTTAAAAAAATTACACTGTTTTCGCATTTGGTGAATGCGAGTTCAAATAAATATTTTTTAAAAAAATTTAGTTTTACCTAAACTCGTAGTTAGAGAATGCGAGCTGCTAAACATGCATTCACTGAATACGAATTTCCCTTCATCTGAATACCCATTGAAAATCAACATTCAAAAAGATGATTTTTAAAGTTTGTGCCATTTCAAAATTTTCTTCCCCAATTACCGATAGCTACTCATCAGCCATAGCCTTCTAATGGCCCTAACTCAACTTTCAAATTGGCCACCAGCCCCTCCCCTTCCTTTCTTCTTTCCCTGCAATAAATGCTATGTATTAGAATTCTTCAAGTTTATTGCGTGAATACTAATTGTGTAAACCCCCATAATTTTCAAAAATAAAAAATAAATAATACTAATATTAGTTTATTTGATAATATTTAATATATTACGAATTTTATTCAGATTTGAACTGCTTATCATTATTAGATAAAAATTTATTACGTGGTTTACACGTGAAGAATTAATTCTTACCAATACGAATTTTCCTATTCGTCTTGTGTTATTTAATTTGGACCACAAAATATTTTCCGTTTTAAGTACAAATCTTTTGCTAATTATTAGCTAATTTTCATAATTAAATTTACTATAAATTTTCCACCAAGTTAAGTAACCCAATAACAGTAGGATTTGCAGAAAAATTGGATAACTAATAGGAGTTAAAAGCTTAGAAATTTTTAAGAGTTGAAATATGTATAATTAGGGAATTTCGTAAGGTTATATCATTATTTGCTTGGCTAAAATTTTAGAATTTTGGAGAGAGAGTTACCATACGCATTATGAGCGCATAATATATCATATACGGTATAACTTTACAACCTAAATTTTTTGATAATTCTATTTCATTATTTATGTTGTTCGTATATAGAAATGTCATGCCTAAAATTATATTTTCTGTTAAATTTTATAATTTGATTGATTGGTTTTCACAAGTTTAATATTTTTTTTTAAGTAAAGAATTTCGGATTTATTTCAATTATAAGAATTTGTTTTTGAAATTTTTTTTGTATATTTAAAATTAAGATTTTCAAAGAAAAATAAAAAAAACTGTTGTTGGCTGGTTCTGCCGTTGTTGTGGACTGCTCTTGCTTCCAATGCTTCAGGTGGCTACTGCTCCTGCTATTGTTTGATGGCAATGGCAGTCGGTAGACTGCGAACTAGGGGTGTTCATCCTGATTCACTAACTTGATCCGATCTAATCTGATCCAAACAAAAAAGATCGGATGTGAGAATACACATCATGAATGGGTCAGGTTACTCAGGTTGAGGGTCAAGTAGCGGGTCACATTTTTGTGAATCGCCGGGTACCCGACCCGGTCCATTTCAGGGGTAATTTTGTAAATTTGATTAATAGGATTTCATTAGAAATTAATACTTACTGGGTTATTGGCAGTTGTATTGAATCTCACCTCTTCTTTTTCAGTTCTTTGTCTTCCCTTCCTCTACCTCCTCAATCATCTCTTCTCTTTCTCTTCCTCGCATCATCATTTCTCACATTCTCGTTTGTTGAGATGTATTTTGTGATTTAATTATTGTTGCTATTGGCTTGTTGCTATTGTTGGTTTGTTGCTATTGGGATGTAATATTTGAATGTAATTTGTGACTTAGACATAATTATTGTTGCCATAATTGTGAAATTAACTTGTCTAACTATCATTATTTCAAATTTTTTATTTTGTTACTAGTAAGGGTCGGGTACCCAATCAACCGGACCCTTATTTTGCATCTACCCGATGTTGTATGGATCAGGTAGAGGGTCAAAATTTTCTTGACCCGATCATCAAGTGTCGGATACTTTTTTTACCTCATGTACCGGGTACCCGATCCATGAACACCCCTACTGCGAACATAGAGGGGTCCAGTTGGTTTTGGTTAAGGTATTTGATGGTTGGTGGATAGGCTGAAGCTGGGTGGATGGTTTTTGGTTGATATGGCACGCGTAAGGAATAAGAAAGAAGAGTCTATAAAAAAAATGGAATCTCTAGAATAAAGAAAATGGACTCCCCAAGAATAAAGGGAAGAAGGAATAAAAAGAAATAAAATATTATATGTATTCTATTATTTTATATTATTTTCACTTTTTGATTAACTTAGTTAATTATTGTTGAAAATTAAATAGTTTGTCTATAATATAAGTTTTAGAATAATTATTGTGGTACTTTTTGACATAAGTAAATATAGGATATTAAAAGTATAAATTTTGTAGTAACAAAATAAAATAGTTTTGAAAATTCTAATTAGTGATATTTTTGAAAATATTATATTCTTGAATATATTATATGAAGGTTATTTGTAAATTTCAAATTTTGAAGTTAGTTATTTCAGTATCATCTACATGATTAAATATTTTGAAATACGGAAGTATAATATTTCAGTAGTAATATTTATGCAAGAATAAATATAATAAATATTTTAGAATCTAAAGTAAAGGATTGGTATAATATTATTTTGAAAAATAAATATTTTTAAAAATTAATGGACTTTGAGTTAACACTTTTGTGAGAATATTTTGGGTCTTGAATAATTAGTGGATGACATGATAGTCTATATACGAGTAGGTATGTTTTTCATTTGAACTTTAGTAATATGCGATCAAATTTCGAATAGGAAATTATGGATTGTTACGGTTTGTGTTTTGGTATTTCTTTGTATTTTCAAAAAATATTTAGTCTAAAACGTTATTTTCAAAATGTTGACCACAATCTTGTTTTTGATGATGACAAATGCAATCTAACAATATGAACTTAAGTTGTGCAGGAATTCTATTTTATCTGCTCATAATAGGGTTTTCGGACGATGCACAAATGCCAAACAGAACAAAGTTGCTCAGACGCAGAAATTCGTCCAAACAAAATTATCTCGGATGCAACACACCGTCAGAAGGGTCAGGCAGAGAGCAATATTCTGAGCCACTTACAACAAACGCGATTTACCTAACTGTCCGAAGGAAGACCGACCCTGGAGAAGCACTAAACCTTTCGGACACAAACACTGTCCGGGGATCGAACTCATCAATCTTCCTATTTCGGATGAAGGAACGGACGCAACCTTGTCCATCTGAACAAAAATTTCAACTCCGTCATATCACTGATCGGACGCTTGTTCAAACGCTTAATAAAGATCTCGGACGTCCGAAACCTATCACGGCTAGTTTCTCAACATTTATTACTTAGCCGTTAGGACGTGGTTGGGAACTGATTTATTGCATCTATAAATGCCAACCCATCTGTATTTTGTAAGATTATCTTACACATTGAATACAAGTAAGTAAAAAGACAAATTGAGTGAAAATTAGCTCTTCAGTGATATTGTATTAGTGTGTAATTAAGAGTGCTATTCAAAAGAATTGGGTGGAGTGATAATCTTGAACAAAAGTGAGGTTGAGCGTAAAATCCATGGCTCAACTAAAGAGAATTAGTGTGAGCAAGGGTGATCTGTATTTTGTGTACATTTGGGATTATTGACTCACCAAATTTGAAGGAGTATCTTAGTGGATTACAAATCCAAACTATCTAGCTTGGGAATGTTGTTTGTTTAGTCTCTCTCTCTTTACTCAATCTATACATTTTGCGCCTAATTGATTATATTGCTATCTACTTGCTTGTTAGTGTAAAAGATTTTAATTGTGCATCATTTGTAAATTGATTTTTAAGAAACCTAATTCACCATTTTCTTAAATTGCATTTTAGTAAAGATCCTTTATAGAAACAATAATGCTTTATTTTTTAAGGTCAATCTATCACTAGACCTCCTATGTTTAATAGGGTGAACTTTATTAGTTGGAAATATAGAATAAAAATCTTTTTGCAATCTATTGATATTGACTTGTGGTATGTTATCAATGAAAGATCCTTTTGAAGTCACCATTGTTGATGATCAGACAAATAAAAGAAGAGAAAAAACAAGGGATGAGCTCACTCTACAAGATAAATCAAACAATTGACCTTAAATGCTAAAGCCATGAATGTGCTATACAATGCCTTGGATATTAACGAGTCAACTCAAGTCAAAGAATGTGTTTCGGTTAAGGAAATCTGGGAAAAATTAAAAAAAAATCATGAAGGGAGTGATGATGTTAGAGAACAAAAGAAATCATTACTTGTTGCCAAGTATGAGTCCTTCAAGATGGAATCATATGAAAATATTGATAAAATATATTGTAGATTCTATGATATCATTAATGATCTTGAAGCTTTGGGTAAGGAATATTCTTTGGGTGAGAAGTATAGAAACATCTTGAATGCTCTATCCAAAGAATGGGAGACAAAAACTATTATTATAGAGGAAGCAAAGAACTTAAATTCCATAACTATTAAATCATTGATAAACTCTCTCACTTCATATGAATTGAAGCTCTAAGTTAAAGTGGTGGATGATGAAGAAACAAGACCAAACAGAAGCATTGCCTTGAAGTCTTCTCAAGAAGAAGATGAAAATGGCTTAAACATCAATTTAGAAGACAAAGATCTTGATAAAGGTGATCTTGCACTCATCACTAAAGGATTTCTCAAACAACATCAATAAACGGAGAATGAGAAAAGAAAAGCAAGCAACTCAAATAATTTCAAAGGAAGACCATGCTTGATGTTAAGAAGCAAAATGAAAAAAGTTTTGAATGTGGTCAACCCTGACACTTTGCAAATGAGTGTCCTTCCAAGAAAAAGAAGGAAGGAAGGAACCCTCACTTCAACAATTTTGAAATCACATGGGATGATTACAACTCTGAAGGAGAAGTTGAAGAAGAGATGGAATCGGCACAAATGGCCTTTATGGCCATTGGTGATGATGAGGTAACATCTACTTATGAATCTAATGATGAAAATGATGATAATTATGATTTTCAAACTTTCATTTTAGAATTGCATGACAGCATAAAGGAATCATATTCTAGAAATAAGGAGTTAGTCAAAAAAACAAATGCTTTATTGAATGCTAACTCCAAACTTGTGAATGAAAATAATAGGTTATCACAAGAAAATATTGATTTGAAGAAAAGAATGCATGTGAAAACAAAGATCAAGGAACAACAAGCCTCATTGAAGAAAAAATTGGATGATTTTGATGTTCTCTTATATAGAAAAAGGGAAAATATTGTTGATGTGAAAAAGAAAAGAAATATGTTGATCAAGAAGAACTTTGTCACTTTTAAAAGGAATGACATATATTTTGTAAAATCGAAATCTTCTTTATACGCAAATAAGAATATTATTTGCAACTATTGTCAACATGTACATGTGAAAAGTAATTGTTATGTCAAGAGAAATAAAAAATTTGGAATAAATACCGTGTGGATTTATAGTCAATTTACTAACTCTTATGGACCCAAGAAAATATGGGTACCAAAAGTTATAACTTAATTTCTTGTGTAGGTAATGAATATCACAAAAAATGTCAAATGGTTCATAGATAGTAGGTGCTCAAGACATATGACCGGTGATGTATCTTTCTTACATCACTAATCTCAAGTCCAAAAATAGTGGAAATGTGACTTTCGGGGATAACATGAAGGCAAAATCAATTTCCATTGGTGATGTATGTAAAAATGGTAAGACTTTCACTAAAAATGTGCTTCTAGTGGATAATTTAAATTACAATCTCTTAAGTGTGAGCCAATTATGTGATAAAAATCTATATGTGTTCTTTACTAAGCTTGAATGTTTAATTCTTAATAAAATTTTTGTTGTTTTATTTAAATGTATAAGGTACAATGATGTTTATGTCATATATCATGATAATATTGGTGGTGGCAATGTAAAGTGTTTAACTGCTTCTATAGATGATCCTTCATTTTGGCATAGAAGGCTTTGTCATTTTAACATGGATTTAATTGAAAATCTTACTAAGAAAGAATTGGTAAGAAGTTTGCCAAAATTAAAGTTTTTGAAAAACAAAATTTGTGATGCTTGCCAATTTGGTAAACAAGTTAAAGCGTCTTTCAAACTAAAAAATTTTGTGTCTAATACGCTTCTAAACCCTTTGAATTATTGCATATGGACTTGTTTGGTCCAACTCAACATGCTACTCTCAGTGGTAGTAAATATGCTTTTGTGATTATTGATGACTATTCTAGGTATACTTGGGTGCTATTTCTTATTCACAAAAATAAAGCCTTTGAAAATTTCGTAAAATTATATTCCGAAATATGAAATTTGATAGATTGGAAAATTGTTCGCTTGAAAAGTGATAATGGAGCTGAATTTAAATTTGGAGGTTTTCTCGAATTTTGTGATCACAACGGTATTTCGCTCGTATTTTCAATTGCTAGAGTGCCTCAACAAAATGGTGTTGTTAAAAGGAAAAATAGAACACTTCAGGAGGCCACTAAATCCATGATTAGTGACTGTGACTTACCAGAATGTTTTTGGGCCAAAGCCGTTAACATGGTTTGTTATGTTATGAATCAAGTTTTTTTAAGACCTATTTTAACGAAACATCTTATGAACTCTTGTTTTACAAAAAACTCGTTGTGAGCTATTTAAAAGTTTTTGGTGTAAATGTTTCATTTTAAAATTAAAGAAAATATTGAAAAATTATACAAGAAATCGGATGAAGGGATTTTCTTAGAATATTCTAGTGACAATAAAGCATACTGAGTATACAATAGAAGAACCCTTTTGATTGAAGAAATTGTGCATGTTATGCTGGATGAGGCTAATGATTTTATTTCAAGAAATGTTTTTGAAGATGAAGATGTAGGTGTACAAAAGAAACTTGAAAAGCTCACTATACATGAAGCATATCAAGATATCAAGGCAAGCAATGAGAACAATGCTCATCACTTGGATGAAGAGGAGAGAAGAACGAAGATTCTCCAAAAGATCTTTCAAAAGCATGGAGATTCGTCTCAAGTCCCCTAAAAAATTAATCATAGGTGATCCTGTCCGATGGGGTAAAAACTCGTTCTCATAAACCTTTGAATAATAATTTTGCCTTACTTTCTCGCATTGAACCTAAACGTGTGGATGATCTTTGTTAATGATGAATCTTGGGTTCTTGCTATGCAAGAAGAACTTAGTCAATTCGAGAAAAACAATGTGTGGACTTTAGCTAAAAGACCCTCAACTCATCCCGTAATAGGAACAAAACGGGTTTTTAGAAACAAACTAAATGATAAAGGTGAGATAATTAGAAATAAAGCTAGATTTGTTGCAAAGGGTTATGCACAAGAAGATGTGTTAAGAGACATATCTGAGACCTTTGAACCCGTTGCTCGTTAAGAATCTATTCATATGTTTCTAACATATGCATGCTTTAACAATTTCAAATTATTTCAAATGGACGTCAAAAGTGCCTTTTTAAATGGTTTCATTGGTGAAGAAGCTTTTGTTGAACAACTCCTCGGTTTTGAAAACAAAGATTTTCCAAATCATGTTTTCAAACTATCAAAGGCTTTGTATGGGTTGAAATGAGCTCCTACAGCTTGGTATGAAAGATTAAGTGATTTTTTGATTGAAAATGATTTTAATGGAGGTGTTGTCACGTGCTACACTTTTCACCAAAACTAGTATTAATGATTTGTTGGTTGTACAAATTTACTTTGATAATATTATTTTTGGAGCTGCTAATGAAAGTCTGTGCATGGACACATCTTGATGTGCATAAAGACATTTGAAATGAGTATATGGGAGAATGACAATTCTTCCTTGGGTTTCAAATTCACCAAACAAAAGAAGGAACCTTCATCACACCAATCAAGTACACAAAGGAGCTACTTAAATGCTTTAGAATGGAGGATTGCAAACAAGTTGGAATGCCAATGTGCACCTCAAGCAAGCTTGAAAAAGATGAAGAAGGTAATAGTGTTGATGAAGAATGCTATAGAGGTATGATCCGAAGCCTACTTTATTTAACAGCTAGTAGACCGGATATTATGTTTTCCATTTGTCTTTGTGCTAGATTTCAATCTTGTTCTATGAAATCACATTTAATTGATGTAAAAAGTATTTTCAGGTAGTTGAAAGGGACGTTGAATTTTGGTCTTTTGGTATCCTCAATCCACTAGTTTTGATTTTATTAGTTATTCAGATGCTGACATCTATATGTTGTAAAATTGATAGGAAATACGAGTCTTATGTGCACTATAAAGTAATTGTTCGGTGTCCTGGATCAACAAGAAGCAAAATTCTATTTCTCTTCTACGGTAGAAGCCGAATATATTGCTGCTGGAAATTGTTGTTCTCAACTTCTTTGGATGAAACATACCTTAAAAGATTTTGGAGTTACTTTTGATTGTGTGCTTATAAGATGCAATAACACTAGTGCAATCAATCTCACGAAAAATCCTGCCTTGCATTCTAAAACCAAACACAGTGATGTCAAGCATAACTTTATAAGAGATCTTGGGTACAAAATGGAAATTTGTGTTCAATTTATGTGCACAAAAGATCAATTGGATGATATTTTTACTAAACCTATACCGTTGGAACGTTTTGAATTTTTCAGAATTTGCTTGGGCATTATTGATTTCAAAATGTATGAGTTATGTTTTCGGACACATGTGTGTGTCCTAAGTCCTCTGTTCTCTCGGATGAAAATGTCTGTCTGAACCCCTTACTTTTCTTACTTTTAGTCTCGGACGTTCCCTTTGTCCGAATTGTTCCCCTTTTCCGCCAAACTCTCTGGAAAATCGCACGGACGATCACAACCATTCGACATTCTTTCGGACCCATAATTTAGAATTTCTGTCGTCCGTTCATCTGAGATCGGACGTATATCAATTGTTTGGAAGTCTGACCGATTATTCTATTTGTTTAGAACCTTTCACTTTCCCCTTTTCAGACATTCCAACCCCAAAACCCTAGCTCTGGCGAAATAGGAGAAATCAAAAGCATTCAATTTATACTTTTTCTCTGAAATTCAGTAGGAAGAAATTCACCTTCCTACTTCTTCACCTAAAAATTTTAACTCTTTCTCACCTTATTAACATCTTCCTTTCATCAATTTCTTTAAAATCCCTTCACTCTCATTTTTACACTCTCCAAATGATAGCTTCTTCCTTGATTTAAGATGGTTCGTTCCCGTGAAGGATCTTCAACAGCCACCAGAAAGAAGAAATCAAAGGGAAAGGCTCCAGTACAAGGTCAAATGTCAACAAATCCTCAACCCACCTCAAATCCCACTTTGCCTAAATTCATTGATGCCAAGGCATCATTCAGTACTTCTTCTTTGCATCTAGCAAATTTATTATCATGGAACGTCCTGTTTGTCAAAGTTTGTTTGGCTGAATTAAACACACCTAGATCAAGGATTGTTTTGAAAAACAAAATGAGGAAATTTAATTCATCTTGATTTGCTTGTATATCATGATATGGTATTACAAATCACTGCTAATCTTCGTAAAGGTTCAACTGTTCAAACCTTAGTTTCTCGTGTGAATCACATCAATCTTGAATTTACTTCCAATGTCATTAATTCGATTTTTGAGTGTGAAGCCATTCCTTCCGATGAAATCTCATACTTTTTTTTTGTTAGATAAATGACCTACCGTTGACACTCGAGGTTTGACATCGAGGAAGTAAAACAAATTTCTTATGTTAATTTAAACAGGCTTCGGAAGACAAAACCACTTTGCTTAGTCCTAAGCACAATATCTTGTACTCATTGGTTACAAATTTGTTGTTACCAACTGATGGACATTGTACTGAGCCAGGAATAATGCAATTGTATTTGTTCTACTATCTTTTTAAGGGAATAAAACTTGATTTTTGATATTTATTTTGTTCCTTATGGGAATTATTCCTAACTGATACTCGAACGAACATCCCTTTTGGAAAATTCTTAACTAAAGTTTTGGATCACTTTGATATCCATTTTACTGGCAAAAAACAATATCCCTCCTATTTTAATAAAGTTTACATTCTCTTATAAGGTTTGCATATTTTTAATGACAAATGGTTCACTAAGGCTAATTATGAAATTGAAAAATCAAAAGAGCATGCTTCAAGTTCAAGACATGCACTACCCTACTACCCTCTTCCTCAACCCTCATCTTCCACATCTCCGGATTACTGCCCCATTCCTCACACATTTACTATTCGGAGCCCTCTCTTTCCCACCTGTGCACACTCATCACAAATCTCAGCAATAAAATGCATTCGTTTCAACACCGCACACATCGAAAATTAAAAAGGCTGGAGATGAAACAAACCATTTTCAAGAAGCCTTAAGTCTCGGAATGTCTGCCTCAGCTCAAGTTCAATTCGGCAACATTTAGTCATAGTACATTCCCGAGTCCTTTTCTGGCAGGGACGATGACGACATTGAAGATATTGAAGCAACCAATCCTGAGCCCAAAGCCGTGAGGATCCAATCGGTGCAAGCAATCCTAAAAAATCCACTATTCCCAGCATTGATGCTGATGATGACGAAGATGTTGATGACACATCATCATGCAACGTCATGATCCTCAAGACCTAAGTGCACATGAAAGTGGGGCTATGGATGATGATTTACCAGCCAAAAAGTCAAAACGTGTTGAGCCCTCCAAAAAGAAAAATGATTTAGATTCTACCTGCGTAGTTTCTCCTTGGATTCAAGTGTTTATCCTTAGATTATGTGTTTGAACTTAAATTACATTTGCCAAACTTGGATGTATCTTCTTGATTGTTTCTTCTATTTAATGGTGGTCTTTTTACCTTTATTTTATCCCATCTTGTGGTTTACGTAAGGGGTAGCATCCTCTCAGGGGGAGAATGTTTTCTTTTGATGATGCCAAAATAGGTAGAAATATAGTTGATTGCTTATGATTGTTTGTTTGATTGGTCATGGTTGATGGATTATGCCTGTTGAATTAATTATTTGAGCTATGATTGCGTATAATTGGTTTGCTTTGCCCTATGATTTGTCATCCTCAAAGAGAGGGAGATTGTTGACCTACAATCTTAATTTTGACGATGACAAATGCAATCCAACAATCTGAACTTAAGTTGTGCAGGCATTCTATTTTATTTGCTCGTAACAGGGTTTTTAGACAATGCACATCTTCCCAACAAAACAAAGTTGATCGGACACAGAAACTCATGTCAAATGAAATTATCTCAGACACAACACACTGTCCAAAAGGTTAGGCAGAGAGCAAGATTCTGAGTCACTTACAATGGACGCGCCTAGCTGTCGGAAAAAATTTTTATCGAACGTGCTAGATTGTCCGAAGGAAGAGCAACCCTGGACAAGCACTAAACCTTTTGGACTCACTACATTGTTCGAGGATCAGACTCAGCAATCTACCTGTTTTGGGCAAAGGAACAGACGCAACCTCAACTGTCTGAACCAAAATTTCAATTCCATAATATCACTGATTGTATGCTTAATAAAGATCTTGGACGTCCGACACCTATAATGACCAGTTTCTCAACATTTATTACTTAGTCGTTATAAAGTGGAAGGGAGCTGATCTATTGTATCTACAAATGCCAACCCATCTATATTTTGTAAAATTATCTGACACATTGAATACAAGCAAGTAAAAAGGCAATTTCAGTGAAAATTAGCTTTTTAGTGATATTGTATTAGTGTGTACTTAAGAGCTGCTATTCAAAATCCTTGAGTGGAGTGATAATCTTGTACAAAAGTGAGATTGAGTGTAAAATCCTTGGCTCAACTAAAGAGAATTAGTGTGAGCAAGGGTGATCCTACTTTCTGTACATTTGGGATTATTGACTCACCAAATTTGAAGGAGCATCTTTGTGGATTACTACTCCAAGCTAGCTAGTTTGGGAGTGTTGCTTGTTTAATCTCTCTCTTTAATCATTCTATACATTTTGTGCTTAATTGATTATATTGCTATCTACTTGCTTGTTAGCGTAAATGATTTTAACTGTGCATCATTTGCAAATTAATTTTTAAGAAACCTAATTCACCTCCCTCTTAGGCTGCTTTGGCCAACAGACAATATATTATTTGATTATTAAACTTGGACCTTATATGGATACTTGAATTGTTTGACATTATGAACTTAATTGTTTGACATTATGAACTTAAGTAAGTGGTATTACTTTTGAACTTTGTATGATTAATTTGCATTTGTAAGTGCTTGAAATATAATGAGCCATGATGTGAACTTTGAATTCCGATTATGAATTTGACTCTGACTCTCTAATTACAAAATTTTGAACTCTGATTATGAACTTCTAATTCTCAAATTCTAATTCTAATTTTGATTTTGAATTTTTGATTTATGTAATATCTATTTTGTAAATTCTTGATACACTTTCTCTAGATATATGTCTGTACGATTTTTTAAATGATATGTGAAAAGAAACCTCTATTAGTAATATGAAACATTTAAAAAACACTTTTCAAAATACGTTTGTATATCTGTGATAAAATTTTTGGCAAAGTATACATATGTAATTTGTCTGGTCTAGTAAGGGCGGTATTAGCTGCTTGCTGAGCGAACATCATTATCACATTTTTGCAAACTTAGACCTTTACGAGGACGATCAAGTGATTGAGAAATTGGAGCATGCTGATGTCTAGCCCTAGGTAGAGGTCAAATTAAATCAAACAAGTAATAAAAATCCTCACCAAATCGTACTATACTCTACCTCGCTTCGGCAAGTATACGGAGTTGGTAGTAGTATAGGATGAGTAGGTGTCGTTCCCATGAAGATTGTTTGACAAGCAAGTACTGAGATTTACGAATCCTTGTATAGTTAAGAAAATTCAAATAATAAGAGATGAAACTACACTAATTAGAATCGTAATTAAACTAAAGCAATTGAAATCTAAATTTAAACAAAATTATCTATGAAAGAAAGTAAATGAAACTAAGCAACTACGAAATTGAGAAACTAATTAATGTATTCTAGCAAAAGCAAGTAAAGAAAAGCACTTAATTCTACTCTAAATTAACAAAAATATAACTGGAATTAAAGAGCAAGTAATGAACCCAATTATAAGACTATCTAGATGTGTATAAGAGACAGTTTACCACCATTTCGAAACTAGAATTAGTGATAGAGTTAAATGTTATAAGAGACACATTCCGAATATTATTGATAATAATAAACAAAGCCCATTAAAAATTAACTAGAAACTAATGCAAGGATTTGAGAATTCTTAACTAAAAAGCATTAAATCAACAAGAACCCTAATTTCTATATGAAAGCTTGAAATGAAAGCAAAGAGATTTTCACTAATTTAAACTAGAAAGCAAGTAAAAATTATATCTACTTCAAGCTAATGATTAACCCACTACCACTATGTAATAAAAATTTAAACTTATAAGGAATTTAAAACTAAATCTGAAGAATAATTAAAGAGAACTTGTATTTAAATATGTCTTGAAAGTTAAGCTACCCTAAACTAACAAAAATTACTAACTACCCTACTTACTATCCCCTAGTTACTTCTCTATTACATCTTTAAAGTAATTTAAATACACAAGGCAAAATCAGAAATTGGTTGCTAGAATATTACATCTTAGATGCCTTTACAACTCAAGCTGAAAGCGAGTCCATGTTACGATCTGGAAAAAATGAGATCGCGACATGGACTGCAAAATACATTGGCATAATGAGTCCAAGATCAGGATCTGAAATAATACACTGTCCAGATCACAATCTAGACTCTCCATTCAGCAAATCCTCATTTCTTCTGTAATTGCATTTTGGTCCTGATGCTTTACTCATTCCAACTTCCAACCTCTAATTTACACTTGCATAATATTAAGCCAATTAAGCAATTAATTTAGCTAAAAATTTTAATCAAAACTTGTCATATTTAAAAATAACAAAAATATAAACACATATGAAATAAATTAACAAAAATCTTCAATTAATTAACCAAAGTTCTGAATTTTAACTATCAAAATGCCATAACTCTAGTTTTGAATTTCAAAATGCCAAAGTTCTGAATTTCAAGTAGAGTAAAATAACTCTAGTTTACTAGAGTTATCAGCTGACAATTAGATTTTTGACTTCCAAGGAAATTCAGTAGTATTAGCAGATTAAGAATTGGATATATATTAAGACTATTTTTTATTTCATTTTGTTTTTCCTTGGGATAATTAGATGGCTTAGTTTACATTAGTTTAGCCTCGTATTTAAGTCATTTGTTGGTATGGATTTTTTAGTAATTTAATGAAGTTATTTTAATTATATTTTCTTTTGCTGCCTTGTGCTCTTGAGGCGTAACTCTTGAGGGTACGATAGCTATCACATGCTAATATATGCGAGCGCGGGGCGTAACAAATTGAATCAATTTTTTTTTAGTCATAAAACACTCAACAAGATAGATTTCAGTAACTAGATGCATATCAACAAGGCAGTCCCTTTTTTCCAGATGTAAAGGCAATCTTTTTTGTTTACATTCATGTCTGAAATTTCTCTAGAACCATTGAAGAAAAATTTTGTATTTACAGTTTGAGATCCCATTTTAATCTTGGATAATGCTCAAATCCTCTATTTAGATGCCATTGCGACTAGCCAATACAATTGTAGAGGTTTAAGGAAAACTCTCTCCTATTCATTCCTAATGTTTTCATCTTCTTCATCAATTTCAAAAAAATCCATTTGAGAACTGATTTTTGTGATTGTGGCTATTGAGGATGTACTTTACAAATGAATTAGCGTTAATTCCAGAATTAACCAATATCTTTTTTACAGCTGAGTATCGCGCGTACCTGATTGACCTCCCCTCATTTTAGAATTGATAAAAGCCAATCTCTTTGTCTTGGAATGCAAAGACTAACCGTTGGAACTGCTTTCGGGCATTCCGCTTTTCTCTATCTCAGGGAAAGGACTGAATCCGCTGCTATTCAATTGGACTCCTCTTCTAAATGATTGGTGTAATACTCACTCGTAGATGGATTGGTGTCAAAATTTTTCAATGATTAGGTGTTATCAGTCTCATCCATGTAAGAATTAGGAATTCCTATTCCAACTCGTCCCAGAATGGGCGTTATGGCAAAGAACAAGAAGAAAACAAAAGGAGAAAATTGTCCAATAGTAACAAATGGTGCCTCCATAGGTTGGCATCCGATCCAACCTAGAAGTAAGCAATCCACCAAAACCAGCCAAAATATTCCTTGGTGAATCGGGCAAAAACTTTGATTACGTAGATACATATGTTTAAAAAAAGGTAAAGCCAACAGACATATAAAAACTGGTGCTATTGCAGCTACACCTCTCGATTTGTCAAGTATACTACGAAAAATGGCATAGATCGGTAGGAAATGCCATTCTGGCACAATGTGAGGTGGATAGGCATCGGATTAGTAGGTGTATAATTGTCTTGCCCCAAAACATTAGGAGCATAAAAAATCCAAATGGAAAAAAAGATAACAAAAGCTACCCGACCTACTAGATCCTTTACATAAAAATAAGGGTAAGAAGAAATTTTATCCATCTTTGAATGTACACCCAATGGATTATTGGATCCATATTGATGAAATGTTGCTAGATGAAGAATACAGGCACCTACTAAAATAAAGAGGAGTAAATGATGAAAAATAAAAAACCAATTTAAGGTGGCATTGTCCACGGAGAAATCCCCTTAAAGCCAAGTCACAATGCTATCTCGTATTTCAGGTATGGTGCTAGCTAAGCTTGTAATTACTGTAGCTCCCCAAAAGCTTACTATGACCCCAAGGCAGTTCATATCCTATAAAAGCTGTCACAATCAATAATAGGAAGATTACAACTCCGAGACACCAAACAAATTCCCTAGGACTGCTATAACTCGCATGATATAGACCACGAAAAATATGAAGGTGAACCACAATGAGAAACATACTTGCCCCATTAGCATGCATATAACGGAGCAACCAGCCCCCTTCAACATCTCTCATAATGTGTTCTACGCTATTGAAAGCTATATCCACATCAGGTGTGTAATGCATAGCTAAAAAACGCCAATCACTATCTGAATGATGAAACAAATACCAACTAACAAACTGAACCCCCACCAATAACTAAGATTGCTCGAGGTTGGATAATCTATCAAGTGTTGATTAAGTGTGGAGGATATAGGTTGTTTAAGAAGAGATAATCATTAGTTCGTTATAGTCATTTTTTTATTCCCGATTATTATAGTGTTACAACTCTTGTTCCCCCACCTTTAAGTGTTTTGGGGCCCTACTAATTATGTATAAATTGAAAGTACCCTTTCTTGCATCCTCGAAGGATGGAGGAGGTATATAGTGAAAGAAGTGTCGAAGGGGTTGAATAACCAAAATTAACGCTTTTGTAAATTCGGAATATACAAACTAATTAACGCTTAGAAAAGTTCCTCCTAATTTAAGGGGTCTGGTTATTTGAGAATTGATTTTTGTGTTATACCCCTTTACAATATTCCAGAATGTATCATGGCTCTATCTATTCATTAAAAAAAATGAGTTCTACATATCTCCGGGGCTCGGGGAACAAATGGGCTTGGGGAAGAGGGAAAGGGGGGGCTATGAACCCTCTCCCCTTGTTGATCCCGGACCACCCATCCCTTCGCCCGGTCGGTGATATTAGATTTCTCGAATGAAGTTAAGTGATAGGAAGAGAGTACTGCTGGCGGGATATCTCTATTCAATAAACACCCTTGTATAGTAAGGGGAAAACTAAAGTACACTTCTGCGCACCATCTGAAGAAAAGAGATTTGGAAGCTATTACCTTATTATTATTAAAAGGGGAAAGGACATTAAGCACCTATCTTACTAATAAGAAGAAAGAGGCAAGCCAAAACCGACTCCTAACAAATTGCTGGATCGAAGTATTAAATTATCCATCCACCTACTAGCAGCAGAGGGGGTTCGATTCCCATTATATGCGATGTGGCAAAAAAGACTGATTCAACGAGATATGACGTGCCCACATTAAGATTTAAAACTTGTCGTCTACTTTCAGGTAATGTTTGGAATAGAGAACTTACAATAATACAACGTCGCATTCTCTGAAACTTGAGGAACAAGAAGAGATCTATTAAGAGAAAGATTTATTCGAGAAAATATCTTAACAGTTACATGCAGTCACAAACTACATGCAAGTTGTCCCTTTTTTATGGAGATTTACCCATCACAGAGATGCACAAAAGAATAGAACGAACTTCATATACCCCTTTTCTAATCAATCCAGAAACAAATCGGACATTATTCCGGTTCTTTCCATTTTCGTGAAACTAGAAATGAAGATTCCTCAAGCAAGGCAGCCGATAAGTCATCGAAGGGTTTGTCTGAATAATGGAATGGTAAGCATTTTTCATTTTAAAGTTTCTCTTGGTGATATAATACTTTTCAAGAAAATGATACGAGAATGCGATGTAGAAATAAGGAGATCTTTGTCTCTATCACATCTAGATTGAAAGAGACATAGGCAAATTCCTGGATCACCCAATAAGAATGTGGAGAAGAACAAAAATGAAATAGTTCCGCCTACTCAAAATAAAGAGGAGATGCCGCCTACTACTAAAATCCCAATTTTTGCAATAGTTGCGTTCTTCTATGCAAGAAGAAAACTTAGAAAGAAAAAAGAAGTTTAGATCCAAAAAAGTATGCTTAGGCAGTTCTTTCGTTGTGCACAACAGAATGAAGAGGAATTTGTATCATTTCAAACCCCTATTCTTATCGAAGAGAAGGAATGAGAAAGACCGAAATATTCTTACTTGTACAAGAAGTCCTATATTTTACAACCCTTCGAGCTTTATATAGTAATTCGAACGAAAATGGCCATACTGCCACTTCCCCAGTTACTTTTTCTTCTTATTCTTAGAGCCTAGTTCATACCACGCCTGTTAAAAGTTCCTTGCCTGTAAACAGAATACTAGCAGACATGATTTAATAGTTCTTATAGAAGGGAATGTAATTGATCAAATGGGGGAGCCAACCGCTTCGACGTCTTCAGGGTCAGAGAAGTGGACAAATGCTACTAGTCTCTTTGACGAATCAGTTGTGGCATTTTAATTAGCATTACCTTGTGTAAAAAATAGGACTTTTTTTTCTCTCTAGCTCGCGACTTAACTAGAACATTTCTCTAGCTCTTTCGCCTAGTTGGGTTGAGGCATCAAGAGCCGGAGTTGATATCACATATGTCCTCCTCTTTGGTCCATAGCTAGCAACTCACCATACCAAGCCCGACAGTCTCACCCCTTCGGGAACTGAATCCTAGCCTTTTGATATTCAGCCAAAGAGCCAGAATGGGAAGAGACTAGTCTGAAGCACGAGTCAACTGACAGGATATGATACCTCATCTTTAGCATTCTCAGTACTCCCAGACCGGGGCTAGTAACTTTTGATCCTGATAAGTATGACAATCTCTCTTCATTCACTTGGCAGGGCACGGGCATCGGTCTTAATAAATAAAAGTACGTTTCCACTTTCACAAGCAAAAAGATGATTGATTAGAGCAGGAAACGAAGGGGACTAAGAGTGCACTTTGTGAAGCTTCTTTTAGTTTAGATAAGAAGTAGGATTGTGGAGCTGTGAAGCGGCAAAGCCAACTATAGATACACCCCACTTGCTCTTTTAGCTTAGGTTTCTTAGTTAGGAATGACAATGGAATTTAGTTAGGAATTATCCTTTTTGGCTTGGTAAAAGAGTCAACCTTAGCAACAATAGACAAAGAAAGCGTGACCTTCGTGTACCAAGAAAATGAGGTTGGACCAAGCCCTACCGAATGCTCTCTTTCTATCTATGCCACATCTCCTATGAACGAAAATGAGAGGGAAAGACTTCCATGTACTAAATAGTTGTTTACCTAGACAAACCGTGCCTGGATGGATAAGAACTGGAATGAGCTCCATAGGGAGCTACACTTGCGCTTAGAAGTTGAATCCTGTCTGTACTACCCTACCATGATTCAATAACTGAGTTATGCCCTGGAGACAAGTCTTTCTATTGAGCATAAGTGATAGAACTACAAGGCAGCTGCCTTGACTAATCTGCTTACCCGATGCTCTGTTCCTATAATGCAAGAAAGAGACATCTTTAACTGACATGGATATCTTTCAGTCTCAAATCCTATATTTCAATCTGGTCAAAAATTTCATATCATTTGACATGTCACCGAGCGATCTCTCTCGTATGGCAATGGAAAAGCAAAAGAAAAGAAAGGAAAATCCATGGACCGACCCCATCATCTCCATCCCGTAGGAACTAAAAGATCGTCCCAAGGACGCCTTTGGCATCCAAGGGTCATGGACCGGTCATAGAACCCTGTTCAATAAGTGGAACGCATATTAGTTGTCCGCTCTCAAGTTGGGTAGTAAGGGCCGGAGAAGGGCAATCACTCATTCTTAAAACCAATGTTAATATATTCCTTTTCAAAATTTTGACCCCTTTACATGATAGAAGAAGAATATCATAAGTTTGATTACATCGCGTTCAGTTCGAGCTGGGCGATGAAAAGTTTGATAAACAATAGCACGAATTCTTATTTTTTTACCTTTTTTCATGCGAAAGCTGACCAACTTCTTGATCAATTGTTTTTGTTCATGATCCAAGCCCCCCCCCATAGAGCTTATAATTTCTGAGCAATTGGAATCCACTTTCGATGACGAGGCCGAATAATTTATATTACGCAATCCTTACTGTCCATCTTTATTAGCCAACTCTCGTGTTTCCATCTTGCCTTTAACCAAGGGAATCCCCTCTCTAATACCAACCTGAAATGGAGTCAATCATCCCAGGGTCTTCATCTTTTCACTTCTGCTAAGATGAGACTCCAGGTTTTGCTCTTTCTATTTTCCAAAGTGAATACTTTTGTCCCATTGCTAGAAAGTGCAGTTGTTTTGCACCTTCTTGATTGTGTACATCATCTGCAATTTATTCTGAAGCGTCTTCAGCTGCATCACATTTTTCAGGGCTGAACCCCCTTTCTTGCACTATCCCTCTCATGTGCCCCATTATATCTTTGATTCATCCTTCTATCATGTTAAGGTGTCGCTCTGACTCCTTATATACTTTTGAGGAGCGAATTTCTTCCTAGTCCCTTCTCATTTCTTCCTCTTCTGGGGAGGTTTTAGGGGCTTCTTATTCAGCTCCGGCCATGGAGGCAAATTCAAATCGATATGCGGTCCCTTCGACGAGTTGGGACTGCAACCATCTCCCCCGTAATGAGAAAATCATTCCATAAGATCTAGGACCCAATCTATGAAATCAATAAGTGGAACGAATAAAGCCTAAGTAAAGCACACGTTTAATATGTAGCGAGACAAGATAAGTCTGGCAATTAGAAAGATACGCCGTAAAATAGAATATAAAATTTGAGTTCTCATAGTCATCTTATTTTATTTTGAACTCATTAACTTCCAAACTAGTTCTAAACGCGTATCCCATAACAAAAAGGATGAACCCACTTCACACTTTCTATATTAGTTGATTTGTCCAGGAGGACTAAGAAGAAATTAAAACGGATGGACTTACTTACTAGGAGGTAAAGAGATCTCGTAGATTAGCGCCACGCTACTGATTCCGGATGATCGATTTCGGCTAAGAACATGGGAAGATAAAATCCGACCAGGAGGCCAACTCGGCGATTCCCTCATAGGTGGCCATCCTGAAGGGAATCTGCCGCATAGAAGAAAGAGATTGGTAAACATTTGGCTTCCTACTTTACTTACGCCATTTCCTTTCAATTAGACCTTCTCGATTTGATAATATTTCACTAGCGGAAGGAGTCGCTTCTCATATACCGTTAGATAGTGGAAGAGGGAAATCTCACTTCTGTGAAGAAGCCTTTCTCTTCCAATCGTTTCCTATATATTTGATGAATTTTACTGAGATGTTACTTACATAGAATCGTACTTCTTGCTTATATTTCTTATCTCTAATCTTCTTGATATCTTTTCTACATAATTCCTAAGCCCTCCTTCTAAAAAGGTGTTCTGAAAATCAAATGAGATCCCCCTTGTTTGTTATCCTAATAGCAATGGGACAAAGCAAGGTAAGATTTAACTATCTTAAATTGTTCGCTGAGAAAGTTGCTAGGTTGAGTTTGATCTATCCTGCTTTTTAGATAGGATAGCGTCAGCTTCTTTTTTCACCGATTGAGGGGAGCTTTTATTTCTATTTTACTGTTTCCCCTAGAAATAGAAACTAGTAAGCCCACTATTATCCTCGATTTATTTCGATTTAAGGTCACATTAGTGGCTTCCACCTCCAACTCTCTGAGAGATTGATTGAAAACCTTAGTGAATTACATCGAACCTCTTCTTTCAATCGAGTCATTTCATCCCTCTAAATTTGTCCCGCATTTCAAACAAATTCATAACATCAGCATAGCGATTTCCAACCACGTACCCTATCCTTTTTTTCTTGGTCAGGAATAAGTTTATCTTACAATCCAATTGGTGAAGATAGATGTTCATGAGTAAGGAAGAGAGGGGGCTGACTTGCGGTATGCTTTTCTCTTTGAGTGTGTAGTCATTACCATTGTTATCCCTTATGGGAGTCGTTAAGAATATTTTAAGCAACCTAAAAATTTGGCTTTCAAGTAGAATTTGAAGTGAAATAAAGCCCAATAGCTTCGAGTGTGGTATATTATCAAAACACCCCATTACTTGAGGATTCGATCCACTGATCCCCACTCCTCAATTTGAGCAAAAAATGTAATCGCCCATCTACCTGGCTGGAAGCCATGCGAATTATTAAGAAAGACATCCTCATACAAGAAAGAGAGTAATCAGGAAAGGACTTTGATTACAATAAGGTCTTTCTCATCTCTTTGGGTGATTGTTCACATCTTTCCAGGCTTGTTTGGTCTAGGAATCCAATAACGCTTCATGGGAGAGAATTGAAAGTCTATTAGTGAAAAGTTTCACTTTCAAGATTTGAATCTCTTCCTTAGAGCATATCTCTTTATGGCTAGGTTTCTTTTCCCATAGAGAGTCCACGCTTATTATCAATTGATCCATAAGACTCTTAGTCAACTCCACTCTAGTCAATTTCTTGCTCAATTCTACTCCTCTATCCATAATCATTTTCAAATTCCATATTTTAAATTCTTAAGTCCACTGTAGCGGGTTTCTTAAGTCCTACCTAGGGAAAATGTACTGACTGCTTTTTTGACTAAAGGATGCAAAAAGATCAAACTTGGAAATGGTGAAAGGAACGGCCTACTTGTAAGAGGTGCCATCCTAACCTGGAGGAAGTGATGGGGAAGCTTCTTGTAGACTTATACTCAATTGAAGAGTCAAGTCTTAAGCTTGTAGACTTATACTCAATTGAAGAGTCAAGTCTTAATCAAATAGTTTAGTTGTTGCGTCCCATATCCTAGTAAAGTTTGAACCCTAGAGATGTTGAGATGCAATCTTGTTAATTGGAAGACTCACGCGGGATGACATAAGGAGTCGCTAACCTAGCCTTGTCTAGTAAGACACTAGGTAGAATCATTTAATGGACCATCAAAGCAATACAATCGGATTGACTTGTGGTGGAAAAACCAGTTGCGATCTACTACTTCAGGGAACCTACTATGGGCGCATCATGTGAACGACGCCCTAGTATGACACGAAGCTGGGTGGCAAGGGCGGATGCATCAATGTTCCCCGTCTAAGTGGCGCAGCCCGGAGCTAGCATTCGACTTTGAGTGCTGAAAGGCTATGAGGCAAAACTAGTATGGTCTTTTCAAAGCCCAGGGCTTCATAATCTGATCTCAGTAGTGCTTTATTAAAGCCGCTTCAGTTAACCTGTTGCAGTTTCCTCTGGAGTCGTGTTATTGGCCGATGTCGCTGTCAACCCAATACGAAATAGGACACAACCCTTTCAACTGGTAAAGGATCAGATCTCACGAGCGTGATTCACTCATTCCGTCAATTCTCCGATCCCCTGTAAAAGTACCTAAGGAACTTCAATCGTTGAGATTAAAGATTGGCAAGATGAGCTGAAAGAAAGAGTATGTTCGATGATGCCAGAATAGTCCTTTCCATTTTCTTCCTAAATTTAGCAGCTTGACAATAGGAGGAGATGTAAGAATTGCACATTACGCATGAGCAACCTCATCCAAGAAAGAACTCGATGGAGATGGATTATTTCAATTAATGAATAAGAGTCAATAGGTTCAATCCCTATTCGATCGAAAGAGCCTTTTGACACTATCTAATCTAGTAGGATATTGCCTCCTAGATGGGCTAGGATTTCAAAGATTCTAGTCCATCCACTCCCAGTGGCTCTGCAGTGTTCCTTCTGCACAGTGCCATTTGAAGAAGGGATTCAAAATTTATTTTGACTAGCAAGTTTACGTACGGAGGTCCTATATGGATCATTGCTCGGTGAAGTCTGATTTGAATAAGAGTCAAACATATTAGGGGTAAGGAATGGAGGACCATGCTAATAGTAATGAAGACAGTAATTCATTGAGAGGAATATTAGTGGAACCGCCAGGAAAAAGTACAGCACCGAAAGCTATGTCCTAAAGACTAGGGACTAAGAGCTTTTACTCTTTTTGGGATAAAGACTTTTGTCTGTGTTCATACATTTTCTCATAATTAGTTACCCAAGTATTGGTGAGCAACTGTATGAGTTCTACACGAGAGATCTGTCGAGGGACATGAGTACAAGAGGTGGATTGTCCTACTTTAATGTTAAGAATGAGATCTTCCTTTCTACAGGAAGAGAGAGATCATATGCATGATTTTGCATACGATAAACCATTTGATAATGGAGAGTGGCAGCAATAGCTTCATGAGCTTGAGCAGCTCCTAGAATATGAATTTCGACCTTCAAAGCTTCCAATAACAAAGGATCTAATAAAGAAATATTCAAATTTGGAAAAAGGAGTTACCATAATGTGCCAGCATTCAGAGTAGTTTCAACAGTTGCAATACAAGCATGTTGATACTCTTGAAATTCTGGTATCCAAGAGAGATATGCGAGCTACCACAGGAAGTCCTTTTCTGCCATGAAAAGTGAGAGCCAGTCTAATTGCTCCAAAATGGATATGGGTGTACCCTTATTGTCTCCACTAACGGGGAAAGACGAAGGGGATGTGAAGTTTAAGAAACTGCTCCTATTGTGTAGCAGGAATATGATGTTGATCCAGTCACAAGCTTGAATATATTCCTTATCATACTTAGGAGTTTGTTTGATAAGAGCACGGATAGATTGAATAGGAGAAAAAGAAGACTTGGCAAAAGCATAAAATGGATTAATCAAAAGAAGAGAAGTAGGACTAATTTTATGATTTTCTGGAAGGATATCAATTTCATTCAAGCAGTCTAACTTACTAACAGTAGAACATCTAAAAAAGGGAGAAGGATCAAGGGAAATAGGATTTTTATTTTTGAAGCCATAGATGATCAAAGTACCTTCATAAACCCATTTTTTCTACCAATGGGATGGCTCTGATACCATAAGGACGGTTGACTAGTTCTTAAAGTATGGTGAGCAAATAATACGCTGTCGAGTTGCAATGCTATCGTAAGCACCCAAAATTTACAACTCTCAATATGTAGTAGCGGCATCTCTTATTGAGCAGCTCCTAGAATATGAATTTGGACCTTCCAAGCTTCCAATAACAAAGGATCTAATAAAGAAATATTCAAATTTGGAAAAAGGAGTTACCATAATGTGCCAGCATTCAGAGTAGTTTCAACATTTGCAATACAAGCATGTTGATACTCTTGAAATCTGGTATCCAAGAGAGATATGCGAGCTACCACAGGAAGTCCTTTTCTGCCATGAAAAGTGAGAGCCAGTCTAATTGCTCCAAAATGGATATGGGTGTACCCTTATTGTCTCCACTAACGGGGAAAGACGAAGGGGATGTGAAGTTTAAGAAACTGCTCCTATTGTTTAGCAGGAATATGATGTTGATCCAGTCACGAAGCTTGAATATATTCCTTAGCATACTTAGGAGTTTGTTTCTTTTAACGATAAGAGCACGGATAGATTGAATAGGAGAAAAAGAAGACTTGGCAAAAGCATAAAATGGATTAATCAAAAGAAGAGAATGAGGACTAATTTTATGATTTTCTGGAAGGATATCAATTTCATTCAAGCAGTCTAACTTACTAACAGTAGAACATCTAAAAAAGGGAGAAGGATCAAGGGAAATAGGATTTTTATTTTTGAAGCCATAGATGATCAAAGTACCTTCATAAACCCATTTTTTCTACCAATGGGATGGCTCTGATACCATAAGGGGTTGACTAGTTCTTAAAGTATGGTGAGCAAATAATACGCTGTCGAGTTGCAATGCTATCGTAAGCATCCAAAATTTACAACTCTCAATATGTAGTAGCGGTGAGTACAGGTCGTCCCACAGAGAACAGAATTTATTTTCTTGCTAAATGGAAAAATGGGGGTTTTCAATGCTTTTAACTAAAATTAAAACAATAAAATAATTAAAGAAAATTCAATGTAAGAAAAGTCTTGGTTTCGCTGGTCATATCTACCATGGCAATTTCACTAGTCGATCCTTGACACACAAGATAATTCAATTTTATATCAAGAACTAATTGAAGAATTAACCGAACGAATACCAATTCAAAGTTGATTCTTATTTCTTTCTAAAGTTGGTTAATTTTCAACAGGTAATCCAATTAACCCTAACTATTAATTTAACCCACACACCACGTTAAAATCAATAAGAACAATTAGACTAATTAAACATAAACACACGCGGTTATGCCAATTAGATGATTAATTTTCCTAAATTCAATAACTCAAATCCAATAATTACCAAATTTAGTTGCTTCACAGATTGAATTAAGCACACGCAGTTAAAACAATCTAGCAATAGATTAATTCTAAAAACTTAGTATTCTGCAGCAATAACAAGTTAAAAGAACAATCACAAATTTAATCCCAAAAAAATAATCAATACTTGACATATGATTGAATAAATTCAAGCACAAGAAGTCTTCAAATGCACAACTTTGTAGAATTGACCATGGCTTCAAATCCCGCTACCAAGAAAAGGGTTTAGGCACAAAGTGACATGAAAGAATAAAGAGGAATTTTGACTACTAAAACTTTAGCCAAAAGAAAATAAAAGTGTGGATCCCTTTTTCTCACCCTAAATGGGGTATTTATAATAAGTACTTAGGGTTACAATTAATGCCTATGGATAAGAACGTGAAATCGGGTGAAAAAGAGTCCAACCGGGCGAAGAAATCTATCAAAAACTCAAAAATACGCAATTCTGCTGCTTCGGGCGCACATGCGCTGCCTATTTTGGGCGCATGTATGCCCAAAATTATAAGAAAAGTTGCCAACGCACATGCGCTGCACAACCCCAGCGCACATGCACTTGGCTACACTTTCGGCTACGATTTTGACCCTAATTCAGACTGAATTGGGATAACTCAAAACATGAAAGTTGTAGCTCTATGTCTTAGATTTCCAAAAAATCTTGAATCACATCAATTGGATTGGAGCTCAGACAAGAAAGTTATGGTGAATCTACCAAACTATGTCAGAATTGCTCCTTACCGGTGCACATTTTTCAACTTTGCAATTTTGTACAAGATGCCTATAGAATCTTGGAAAACTCAAAACATTAAAGTTGTAACTCCTTCGAAATCATCCAAAATCATCTCAATCGGAGTTTGGACTCGAATGTTATGCTAGAAATACGAAACAACATCCAAAATGGCTTCATACTCATGCATGTTCCATTCTTCGCATTTTCTTTCATCTTTTTCCATCTTTTTCACTTTAACCCTACAAAAACTGAGAATAACCAAATTAAGCTCAATAATACTCAAATCTTGCTTACAACACATAAAAACATGGTAATTGACACATAAAATATAGCACAATTATGAACTTATCAAAGTAATTAAGCTAGGGGTTGAATTAGTTTCCTTGAAGTTAAGCTACGCCTTTCAAGATGCCACCCTAGGCTATAACACAGTCGTATGCTGTATTCATTGAAAGATTTACTTAGTTCAAAAAATCTTATCAAACTACTTATGAGAACAAGAACACTTCTTTCTTGGAAGAATTAATACGACCACGTTGGAAAGAAATAAAATGGCCATGAAGGTATATGGAGAATTCACACAAACATTTTATTGCAAACATTCAATATGCTTTGTAGCCTTACTCTTACCGGAATGGAATAAGCACTTGACCGAGTTCGGTCGAATCAATAGTTGGCTTATGGCAGGGGAACAGGTGCGTAGCGAATATCTGGTTCGAAAGAAAGCTTGAAGTATCCAATGATTTGCTTAGCCCAATAAGCCCACATATGAAGTGTTGGTCCCAAAGCAACCTAAGAGTGGGAGTGAATTAGGTTTCTAAAAATACTTTTAGAAATATTAAGATTCTCAAAATAAAAATTCATATAATCGAATCAGTGAAATAGTGAAATAAGAAAGAGAGAAAATTAATCAGCCAATACTTCCAAGCTAACAAGCTTGAAGTATCAAATCACTAAAATGCTTCACACACTTGGTGAGCCAATAATCTTTACAAAGTAGGGATATTCTTGCTCACACTAAAATTCTTTTAGTTGAGCCAAGAATCTTACTTACAACCTCACTTTTGTACAAGATTATCACTCCACTCAAAGTTGAATAGCACTCTAAACTGCACACTAATACAACAAAGCACTGTAGCCAATAAGTACTAAAATTGCTCTTCTCTAAGGCTTGTATTCAATGTATTAGATGATTTTTACAGAATATCAAAGCAGTTATTTATAAGAGCAATAAATTATGGTTGCAACTACTTCCTAACGGCAAATAATAAATGCAGAAAAAGTAGCCGTTGGAGTTTCGGACGTCCGAGATAGATGGGATGCGTCCGACACAGCGTCCGATCTTTATGCAGTTGGTGAATAGCTACGTTCGGACATCCGTGCATGCATCCGTCCCTTCGTCCGATAGAGGCTTCGGACGGTCATGTTCGTCCATTTGGAGAAGCAGTAAGATTCTTCCTTCTGCCTGGTCGTTCAGACTGTGGAATGCGTCCGAAAAGCTTGACACAGTTCGGACGGAAACAGTGCGTCCGAAAATGTGTCTTTAGCAAAACAAATGACAGACCTGTAAAAACTTGTTTACAGAGTTAAGTGTTTATGTCATCATCAAAATAAGGTTCGAAAAACATCAATCTCCCTCTTTTTGATGATGACAAACCTTCATGGAGTAATTATGTAAAAACAATCAGATATGACTAATCATTTTGCAATATAGATGACTACTCCCCCTTTTGACATAATCAAACAAAACTCCCCCTGAGAATGTGCAAGTATTTCAACAGAAATGCATAAACCAAAGCCCAAATAATCAACGCAAATATTAATTAGTACTTAGTTCAAGTATTCAACAAAAATGCATAAAAACACAATACTTAGTTCAAGGGAATACACAAAAGGGAAATCTGAGAACAGTCCTAACTAAAAAATAGAGAAGTGCTAAAAACTAAAAACATATGCAAAGGAACTAATTCGAGTCATTTTTTTACCTTCTTGGAGCGCTTTTCAGTCTTTTGGCGTTTTGAAGGAGCATCTTCATCAGTGGCATCACTTTCTTCCTCTTCTCCAGTGCGGCGTTGCATGATGAAATCGAACGTGTCGTCAACATCCTCATCGTCGCCTTCATCTTCATTGGCAGTATCTTGAGTATTGGCATCTTCTTCGTCGTCCCCACGAACATCCCCATATTCATTGTCATCACTGTCGGAAGATGAGTCAAGTGGATATTGTGATTGAAGGTTGGCAAATTGAACCTGAGCCGAAGCAGACATGCCAAGGCTAAGGGCTTCTTGGAGAATCACCTGACGAGTTTCAAGTCGCTTTAACTTATGCTTTGTGCGATGTTGAAATGAACTGACTTGGGAGCACAAGGAAGTGAGAAGGCCGCAGATATGAGAAAGTGAGGGTTCAAAGGTAGATGGATGAGGATCATGGAGTGGTGGGGGTGGTTGAGGAGGAGGAGAATGTGGAATAGCGAAACCAGAGATGGAGGAGCCTGGGATTTTGAACGTTCAATATCAAAAGCTGCCTTAGTAAACCATTGATCATTGAAAAATCGGAGGCCTTTTCATTCAATATAAGATTTGTTAAAATAAGGGGAAAATTATATGTTGCCGCTAAAAGGAACATTGAGGAAATCAAAAATTTTGGTGAGGAATTTTCCAAAGGGAATGTTTCTTCGGGTATCAGTAAGGAAGAGTTCCCACAGGGAGCAAAAAAGATACCCAAAGTCAAGAGGAATGCCCTTGAAAACACAAAAAAACAAGTACAGCTGCATTTTTCCGGGCTCAATACGATGCCCGTCGGTTGGCAATAACAGATTCGTGACAAGGGTGTATAGAATGTTTAGTTCAGGAGTTACTAAAGTAGTTTTGGCTTCCGAGGCCTGTTTGAAATTGATGTTAAAAATAGCCCTAACCTCATCAATGTCAAATCTAGTATCAATAGCCGGCCATTTATCTAAAGAAAAGAAATAGGAGAAATCATGCGGATTTGAGACTTCTGACATTCAAAAATAGTGTTGATGATGTTAGAGGAAATCTCTAGATTGGTGCAGTTTACACGAGAAATTAAAGTGCGAACAGTGGGGCCTTTCTGAAGATTGGCGGTGAACTGAAGCACCATGTCATGATACACGGGTAAATCAGTATGCACTAGGTGACCGCAATGATTTGACAATGGGAAGATTATACTCATCAAAAAGACTCTGAGATGCAGGACGCTGAACGATTATAGATTTACTTAGAAGGGATGTATACCGTTCAGATGCCTTGGCATCGATGAATTTTGGTAATGTTGGATTTGAGGAGACTTGGGGATTAGCAAATAATTCTACACGCACTGGAGCTTTCCCTTTTATTTTGCGTTCATGATTTGCTATAGAAGAACCTCCACGGGATTTAACCATTGTCAAGGAAGAGAAGGAAAATGAGGAAAATTTTGATTTTTTTTGAAAGATTTGAGAGAATTTAGTGAAATGAGATGGTAGATGGGGGAAATTAGATATGATAATGAACTGAGAAATACTTTGGAGAAGATAATTTTTCAATCAATTTGTGGATAGAGGGAAGGAATTTGGAGGAGAGGTTGAGGGAAAAAATTTCACTAGAAGGTTTTCGGGGGTGAGATTGAGTCCGAAAAGGGGAAGATGGACGGTTTTAATCAAACAGAGAGAACGTTTGGACGGCCGAACGTTGGTGTGCGTCCGATGATGAACGGACGGTCGATGGAAAAGCCAGTGCATCGGATGTTCTTACGGACGAAGGTACGCGTCCGGAAGAATTTCCAGAGAGTTGGTGAAGAAAATGAATATCGTTCGGACGATTATGAGCGTCCAAGGCAAATAGGAGTATTCGGACTATAGAGAGCGTCCGAAAGATAGTGTTGTCGAAGAAACTATGCCAAATTGATCTGTAAAATCCCCAAACATTTTCTGAGAGATTCAAAGCGATCTAGAGCGAAGGGTTTTGTAAAAATATCAGCCAATTGATCTGAAGTAGGCACGAAATCAACACGAATTTCCTCAAGTTTTACAAACAAGATCTCTAATAAAATGATGCTTAACATCAATGTGTTTGGTTCTAGAGTGCATAACAGGATTTTTTGTGAGATTAATAGCACTAGTGTTGTCATACTTTATAGGCACACAATCTTTGTGTAAAATCTTTCAGAGTATGTTTCATCCAAAGAAGTTGAGCACAACAATTTCCAGCAGCAATGTATTCGGCTTCAGCCGTAGAAAGAGAAATAGAATTTTGTTTTTTGCTAAACCAAGACACAAGACAATTTCTCAGAAAATGACACATACCACTGGTACTTTTTCTATCAATTTTACACCCAATGCTTTATTAAATGCTAACTCTAAATCAAATGTAGAGGACTTTGGATACCACAAACCAAATTTCATGTTGTACCTTTTAGTTATTCTGTGCTCTTTTAACAGCTATCAAGAGCTATTCTTTGGGGCAAGATTGAAATCTAGCACACAAACAAACAGCAAACATGATATCTAGTCTACTGGCTGTTAAGTAAAGTAGAGCTTCTGATCATACCTCTATAGTATTTTTCATCAACACCATTACCTTCTTCGCCTTTATCGAGTTTGGTTGAAGTGCACATAGGCGTACCAACTTGTTTGCAAACTTCCATTCCAAATCGTTTGAGTAGCTCCTTTGTATACTTGATTTGTGTAATAAACGTTCCTTCCTTTGTTTGGTGAACTTGTAATCCGAGGAAAAATTGTAACTTGCCCATCATACTCATCTCATTAAATGTGAAAAGTCCTTGCACAAACTTTCATTAGTTGCTCCAAAAATAATATCATCAACATAAATTTGAACAATTAACAGCCCATTTAAATCTGTTTTTGTAAAAAGAGTGGTGTCAACTACACCTCTTTTAAATCCATTCTCAATCAAGAAACCGCTTAATCTTTCATACCAAGCTCTTGGAGCTTGTTTCAAACCATATAAAGCTTTAGAGAGTTTGAAAACATGATTTGGAAGAATTTTATTTTCAAAGCCCGGAGGTTGTTCGCCGAAAAACTTCTTGATCGATAAAACCATTTAAAAATGCTCTTTTGACATACATTTGAAATAATTTGAAATTATTGAAACATGCAAATGCGAGAAACATGCGAATGGATTCTAATCTAGCCACGGGTGCAAAGGTTTCATCAAAGTCAATGCCTTCTTCTTGAGCGTAACCTTTTGCAACAAGTCTAGCTTTGTTTCTTATGATTTCACCTTTGTCATTTAATTTGTTTCTAAAGACCCATTTAGTTCCAATAACGGGATGAGAAGATGGTCTTTCAACCAAGGTCCATACGTTATTTTTCTCAAATTGACTAAGTTCATCTTGCATGGCATTAACCCAAGATTCATCACTCAACGCAACATCTACATGTTTAGGCTCAATGTGAGAAAGTAATGCACAATTACTATTCAAAGGTTTATGAGAACGAGTAGTTACCCCATCGGATAGATCACCTATGATTAAATCTTGAGGGTGAGTAGAGACAAATCTCCAAGCTTTCGGAAGATTCAATTATTGAACTTTTTGAGTATTCTCATCCTTTTCATCATCTATTTGATGGTTGTTGACATCCTTGCTTGATGTGATCTCTTGATGATCTTCGTGAATAACGAACTTTTCGAGCTCCTTTAGAATACCTACATCTTCATCTTCACATAAATTCTTTGAGATAACATCATTAGTTTCATCAAATGTAACATGCACAACTTCTTCAATCAATAGTGTTCTTCTATTGTAAACTCGGTATGCTTTCTTATCACTAGAATATCCTAGAAAAATTCCTTCATCTGATTTTTTGTCAAATTTTCCTAGGTTTTCTTTGATTTTTAAAATAAAACATTTGCAACCAAAAACTTTGAAATATCTCACAACGGGTTTTTTACAAAAGAGGAGTTCATAAGGAGTTTTGTTTAAAAAGGATCTTAATAAAACTCGATTCATGACATAACAAGCCGTGCTAACCGCTTCGGCCCAAAAGTATTATGGTAAGTCGCATTCACTAATCATAGTTCTCGTGGTTTCTTGAACATTAAGAGTCATATTTTTCCTTTCAACAACAACATTTTGTTGAGGGACTCTAACAACTGAAAATTAATGAAAAATACCGTTGTGATCACAAAAGTAGGGAAAACCTCCAAATTTAAATTCGGCACCATTGTCACTTCTTAAACGAATGATTTTTAAATTCAATAAATTTTGAATTTTGGAAAACAATTTTACAAATTTTTCAAAAGCCTCATTTTTGTCAACAAAAAATAATACCCAAGTATACCTAGAATAGTCATCTACAATAACAAAGGCATATTTGCAACCACCAAGGCTAGCATATTGAGTAGGTCCAAATAAGTCTAAATGCAACAATTTTAAAGGTTTATGAGTAGACACAAAATTCTTTGGTTTAAAAGAAACTTTGACTTGTTTACCAAATTGGCATGCATCACAAATTTTATTTTTCAAAAAATTTAGTTTTGGCAAACCTCTTACCAAATCCTTCTTAGCAAGTTTTTCAATCAAATCCATATTAAAATGACAAAGAATCTTCTATGCCAAAGCCAAGGATCAACTATGGAAGCGGTAAAACATTTTACATTGCTATTGCTAATTTTATCAAGATGAATCACATAAACATCATTGTGCCTAGTGCCCTTGAATAAAACAACATGATTTTTATCAAGGATAAGACATTCATGCTTGGTAAAAAATACATATAAATTTTTGTCACAAAGTTGACTTACACTTAATAAATTATAGTTCAAATTATCAACAAGAAGCACATTCTTAATTAAGGTTTCACCATTTTTACCTACATCACCAATGCCGATTGATTTTGCTTTATTGTTATCTCCAAATGCGACTTTTTCACTATTTTTGGATATGAGATTTGTGAAGATAGAAGCATCACCCGTCATGTGCCTTGAACATCCACTACCTATGAACCACTTAGCATTGTTGGTGATGTTAAGTACCTACACAATAAATCAATTGATAACTTTTGGTACCCATATTTTCTTGGGTCCATTTGAGTTAGTGAAATTGCTATACCTTAATCCATGCAACTTTCATTCCAAGTTTTTCATTTTTCTTGACATAACACATATTCTTAACATGTCCATGTTGTTGGCAATATCTACAAATAATATTTTTATTTCCATATAAAGATGATTTTGATTTTACAAAACTTAAGTCATCTCTTTTAAACATGATAAAATTTTTGTTGATTAATACATTTCTATTTCTTTTCAAATCAACAACATTTTCTTTCTTTCTAGTCAAAAGAACATTCAAATCATCCATTCTTTTCTTCAAGGAGTCTTGTTCTTCCTTGATCTTTGATCTCTCATGCATTCGTTTCCTCAAGTCACGATTGTCTTGTGATAGCCTATTATTTTCATTCACAAGTTTAGAGTTAGCATTCAATAGAGCATTTGATTTTTTGACTAACTCCTTATTTCTAGCTATGATTCCTTTAAGCTATCATGCAATTTCAAAATGAAAGCTTCAAGATCATCTTCATCATTTTCATCATTAGAGTCGTAGTTAGAACAAAGTTTACCTCATCATCTCCAATGGCCATAAAGGCCATTTGTGCCGACTCCATTTCTCCTTCAACTTCTCCTTCGGAGTTGCAATCATCCCATGTGATTTGAAAGTTATTGAAACTAGGTTTTCTTCCTTCCTTCTTTTTCTTGGAAGGGCACTCATTTGCAAAGTGTCCGAGTTGACCGCATTCAAAACATTTTTCGTTTTGCTTCTTCATTTCAAACCTTGTCTTTCCTTTGAAATTATTTGAATTTGTAGCTCCTCCTCTTCTCATTCTTCGTTTGTTGATGTAATGTTTAAGAAATTCTTTGGTGATGAGTGCAAGATCTCCTTCATCAAGATCTTCATCTTCTAGATTGATGGAGCTGTTTTCATCTTCTTCTTGAGAGGTCTTTAGAGCAATGCTCCTTCTTGGCCTTGCTTCTTCATCATCCACTACTTTGGCCTTCAACTTCAATTCATAAGATGTAAGAGAATTGATTAACGATTCAATAGGCATTGAATTTAATAAATTCTTGGCTTCCTCTATAGCAATTGTTTTGGCATCCCATTCTTTGGAGAGAGCATTTAGGATTTTTCTATTTTTTTCACCTGAAGAATACTCCTTACCCAAGGCTTCAAGATCCTTAATGATGTCATTGAACCTACAATACATTTTGTCAATATTTTCATGTGGTTCCATCTTGAAGGATTCATACTTGGTAACAAGTAAGGATTTCTTTTGCTCACGAACATCATCACTCCCTTCATGTATTTCTTTCAATTTATCCCAGATTTCTTTAGCTGAAATGCATCCCTTCACGTTCCCTTCACGCGAGTTGATTCATCTGCATCCAAGGCGTTATATAGCACGTTCATGGCTTTTGCATTTAATGTCAAGTTTGCCTTGTCTTGTGGAGTGAGCTCATCCCTCGTCTTTTCTCTTCTTCTATTTGTGTGATCATCAATGATAGTAGCTTCAAACGGACCTTCATGAGCAACATACCACAAGTCAATGTCAATAGATTGAAAAAAGCTTAATTTTTATCCTATCTCTCCAACTAATAAAATTTGCCCCGTTAAACATAGGGGGCCTAGTAACGGATTGACCCTCAAAAAATAGAGCATTGTTGGTTGCCATAATAGTACTTTTCTCAAAACCAATTTAAGCAATAAAATGAGACCAAGCTCTGATACCAATTGTTGGTCCCAAAGCAACCTAAGAGGGGGGGTGAATTAGGTTTCTAAAAATACTTTTAGAAATATTAAGATTCTCAAAATAAAAACTAATATAATCGAATCAGTGAAATAGTGAAGTAAGAAAGAGAGAAAATTAATCAGCCAATACTTCCAAGCTAACAAGCTTGAAGTATCAAATCACTAAAATGCTTCACACACTTGGTGAGACAATAATCTTTACAAAGTAGGGATATTCTTGCTCACACTAAAATTCTTTTAGTTGAGCCAAGAATCTTACTTACAACCTCACTTTCGTACAAGATTATCACTACACATCTAAGTCTGAATAAGAGACTAAACTGCACAGATAATATCAACAAAGCACTATAGCCAATTTGTACTAAAATTGCTCTTCTTTAAGGCTTGTATTCAATGTATTAGATGATTTTTACAGAATATCAAAGCAGTTATTTATAAGAGCAATAAATTATGGTTGCAACTACTTCCTAACGGCTAAATAATAAATGCAGAAAAAGTAGCCGTTGGGGTTTCGGACGTTCGAGATAGATGGGATGCGTCCGACACAGCATCCGATCTTCACACAGTCGGTGAAGAGCTTCGTTCGGACGTCCCTGCATGCGTCCGTTCCTTAGTCCAATAGAGGTTTCGGACGGTCATGTTCGTCCATTTGGAGAAGCAGTAAGATTCTTCCTTCTGTCTGGTCGTTCGGACGGTGGAATGCGTCCGTGAAGCTTGACACAGTTCGGATTGTACAATGCGTCTGAAAACCCTGTCTTTAGCAAAACAAATGACAGACCTGCAAAAACTTGTTTACAGAGTTAAGTGTTTATGTCATCATCAAAATAAGGTTTGGAAAACATCACTGTATGAAGTAGGAGAATCTTAGTACTAAGATGACTCGCTCATTCACAATAAAACAAAAATTTTACACTAGTTAGAGCGTACTACTACAGCAATGGAAAATTCCAATAGTAGCAAATAGTATAGAATAGGAAATTCTTAGAAAATACTTTTTTTTTAATTTATCAATAAGCCATTCTAAATCCAAATCCCCAACCTTGAAATGATATGAAATAACTTAGAATCTTACTTAGAGAAAAGTTGCAAGGACTAGAGGGAAGGTTTGATGAGCAACCCAGGAAGGCATAGAGTCAACACAGTCAAGTAGGAAATCCATAATCTAAGGCAAAAAGGCATAACATAAAGTACAGGCAAGAAGGCCAAGAGCCTCGCCACACAGGAGTTTATTTGGGACTAAGAAAGAACCCACTCTTCCGCCTATTGACCTTCTACCCCGACACCTTCTCATAACGGGATAACTTCTCCATCACATGCTTCAAAGAATATTGAAAACCGTTTCGCTAGCCAATCTGGATTTGGAGTTGCTTTATAAGCAATTTGATACTATTAGGAGAGATTATTTTGTTGCTGCTGTACACTGGAAAGACGCCTCTAGGCAAAAGAAGCGATTCTTTCATTTGGTTGATGAAAAAACTTGAGAAGCAATAGACAAGCATTCGAAAATGCCTGAAGCAAGTTTGAGGCTTGAACAATTGGCTGCTCGATGGGAGGCGACTATGGCTTTCCATAATGAAGTCTCAAATGAGCGGAAGGTGCATCACCACTTGCCAATAAGTCTCACGTTGACTCTCTGACATAGACAGCTTCCATGGGGGTATGAAAGATCATAACATCCCTTAGAGTGTAAGGCCTGACCTATCATAGAGTTGTACTTCGGTAAAAATTCACTAGAGTGCTGACCATAGTCTATATTTGACCCATTCCTTGCTTTCTAAGGGATCCGATGATGCAAGGAAGATCAAAGTGCTTATTTCTTTATAATTGAACAAAGAGAGGAGCTTTTAAATGTACCGAGTTTATGGGGAGGCCCCAGATTCCCCACTCATAAAGAGTGTACACCTTACTTTCCTTACTAAACAGGGACTTTATCAGGAGTGGCTTACTACTTACCAAAGTGAAATAGCATTGACATTGATAGCAGGCTGTAGAGCACCGGAACATTGGTGCGCGGTAATAAGATGGCACGACGATCTATATGGAAGGGCAAGAAGACTGGTTCGGGAATTGAAATGGATGAAAAATGGTAGTGACCATACGAAAACAACGTTCAGGACTACAGAGTTGGCCTCCCGTGGAAATGACTATCCTTATTACTACAGGATAGGCTTAAGCAGAGTTGCACGCCCCGCCGAGGAACTTGCGGATGAAGGAGCAAAATGATGCAGAACGGGAAGTAGGCTTAGTCATTCGTCATAATTGTACCCCTTCATTATTTCAGATGGGCAAAGTAAATCTGATCAGAGTAATCAGACATTACTTAGGCCTTCCTCTTTGGATCGAATTCAAAGTGATTGAATGAGACAAATACAACAAGGATTGCTTGTTGAAAGTAGAGGAGGATTTAATCGTATGGGGAGACTGCTTCAAGACATACAAGGATTTCTTCACTAGTAGTCAAAGGGGAAGTTTGCTTTGTTGCAGCTTCTATAATTCTGATACATCACATCAAGAACAAAGCGTGGAAATATTGTCCGTCTAATAAGTAGTATCCCATTTTTCATCTTGAGCCGCATACAGTTTCTTTTCATTCTCAATGGCCCACTTCAGTCGTTGCTTTGTTTCGGCAAAGCACTCTTGCTATTTTTTCAACTTGCACCCCAGGCATCAAGATCTCAAGAAATTTGTAATGAGGGTGCTTTTCCCAAGAGCTCATTCAACCTCCGGTCGGCTTGAAGTAGGTCATTGAAAAGCTCTTCGATCACTCTACGGGGATGTGATGAAAGGTTGAGATTGATGTCTTTTTCCTCTTTTCTTGAAGAGGACCCCGTCCCGAAATTGGATGAGCCTTCTCGTTGAGGTTGGTCCTCCATGGATGCTTTCTTAGAAGCCTACACCAGCCTTTAAGCATGAAAAAAAGGCTTTTGCACTTTCGGCTCTAGAAGTTGTACCGGAAAGACCTCATTCCATACAAAAAGGGGAACAATCCAAATTGCACGGAGCCTCCCTTCCCATCCCAAAGATCTAGTAAGAAGTACCCGGCCCCCCAAAAAGAGGGAGACCTTGGAAGTCGCAAACAAAAAAAAAGTCTAGAAAAGAAAATTGCTTAAAAATATGATACAAAATCAAAAGTAGACTCAAAATGATCAAAGAAGTCGTAAGTGCACACCGAGCAAACTTTCCTGTACTCAAAGTAAATTTTGTAAGTGCTCTCCTTTGTCTCATTGTCTATCTCATAATCATTCAATTTCGTCCCTACTTCAATGAAGGCTAGCTCCTTTAGGATAGGATCGTCGATGGTCCTTCTTTCACTAATGATCTTACCATTATTATGTGATAATTGTTGTCTTTTTGAAAATGATTTCTAAATGAGCAAATATAAGCTATTTCGAGCCGAAAAGTCCAGGCACAGCCAATTGAGATCTTTCTTGATTCAAAAAGAGACTTGAACTTTCTTTCTGCTTTCTACAGTACATAGTAGAAAGCTCGGAAAACCTCCAAGGGATCAATGAAAATGCGAATATAGGCCTTATTTTAGTAGATTTTAGCAAAAAATCTTTCTATTTTAGTAAGGCTTTATAAGATTATAAAGGTTCGTTGATGGTCATCGGCTCTTACTTTACTTTCATTTAATAGTTCGATTCCCGATTTCCGGTTATCTTTTCTTTCTTCTGGCAATCGTTTTCCCTTAGTTCTGTCTAGCGATTCCTGTAAATCAATATGTCCCACGTCCCCTCTCTTAGTATTTGTCTTGTCTCGTACTCTATCTAGAAGTCTCAACTAAATCAATCACTTTGCCTGGACTTTTCCCTTTCCTAAGCTTAAACGTGGCTAGTGGGATATAAAATAAGTCTATAGTTTCCCTTTCTTGGTGAAGCGTAACATCATGTTATAAAGAATGAATCTCTCCCTCAGGGGTTCATAACATTCCTATTACACTTTCCTGAAAAACTATTCACTCGCTTTAACAGACAGTTTCAATGGGCTTAGAAAGGCTGCAAAGACTGGAAAGCAGGCAAGGGAGTATGCACTTACTTACAGGATGGAAATGAGTAGAAGTAGAGTTAGAGTAGGCAACTGTTAAAAAGCGGCAAAGGAAGAAAGTGATATTAAATAAAAAATAGAGCGTTTTAATGATATATGATTGACAAGTACCTGACCGTAGATGTATGGAGACCCTAGCTTCCAGACAGTTCAATTATACTAGAATAAATACACTGGGAAATGTAAGCCTCTCTATGGCTGCATCTTTAGCATTTACCCATACTATGCTTCCCAAAAATCTCACTTTTTTTCGTTTATATATACTTTCAATTCACAATGGTTCGATCTCGTGGAGGCTCTTCAACAGCAACTCATGGACGTAAATCAAAAGGGAAAGCTCTAGTGCAAGGGAAATCATCAGCTAATCCTCAAGCTTCAACAAATCCACCTTTGCTACCAAAATTCATAGATGCCAAGGCATCTGAATGGTATACATCTCTTCTTAGCAAATCTATCATTGTTCAAAAACCTATTTCCCAAGGTATTTTTGATGAATTTAATCTTCCAATTGTCAAATCTTGTTTTGAAAAACAAAATTAGGGTCACCTAGTTCACATTGACTTACCTGTTAATCAGACATGGTGCTCCAATTCACAGCCAACCTTAGAAAAGGTCCCACTATTCGCACACTAGTTTCTCGTGTGAACAACACAAATCTTGAAATTTCTTCCAACATCATCAATGCCATTTTTGAATGTGAGTCTCATCCCTGAATGAATTTTCTTATTTCTTTTCTTTGAAAAAATGGCCCGCTCTAGAGACCAGTTTTGATATTGACGAGATCAAATCAATTTTTAATATCAATTTCAAATAGGCCTCGAAAGCCAAGACTACCTTGCTCACTCCTGACATGAACATTTTACACACTCTTGTCACAAATGTATTGTTACCAACTAAGCTGGGCATCGCACTGAGCTCGAAAAAATGCAGCTTTACTTATTTTACTGCATTTTCAAAGGGATTCCTCTAGATTCTAGGTACCTTTTTTGTTCCTTGTGGGAACTATTTCTAACCGATACTCGCCAAAACAATCCCTTTGGCAAATTTCTCACAAATTTTTTTGAATATCTTGACGTACCTTTCACCGGCAAAACACAATACCCTCCCTACTTCAACAAAGCCTACATTGAGCGAAAGGGCTTACGTTTTTTTAATGATCAATGGTTAACTAAAGTTGCTTATGATATTGAAAGATCAAAAACTCAACCCTCTACCTCTGGTCTGACACTTCCCCATTCCCTTCCTTCTCAAACACCTCCACTAGTCCATGATCCTCGCCCTTCTTCTTCTGAACCTTTCCTTTCACACATTTGCAGCCTTCTCAGTTCTTTGAGCAGTCAGGTGAGCTCCTTCCAATGTCGCACTAATCAGAAGTTAAAGCGTCTTGAAATTCGTCAGATGATCCTACAAGAGGCACTCAGCTTGGGCATGTCTGCTTCAGCTCAAGTTCAATTTGCAAATATTCAATCGCAGTACACCTTTGACTCCTCTACCGAAAGTGATGACAATGACATTGCTGAAGAAAAGGATGATCGTGAAGAATCCCCTGCTCAAGGTTCTACTGATACTGATGAGGACGACGAGGACATTGACGATACATTTAATTTTATCATGCAACGACGCGACGACGGAGATGACGATAGTGAAGCTACTGGAGATGATGCACCTACCAAAAAACGCAACATCAAAAAATGCTCTAAGAAGAAAAATGACCGACTTAGATTCTCTGTTCTTTCTTGAATCATTAATCTATATTTCGATATTACAATTATGTATTACTTTGGTTCTGGAATTGAAATAGATGTTGATGATGTTATTATCATATAATGGTCTAATTTGTTGTTGTTATTATTGGTTCTTTTGTGCACTTTCTCAGGAGAGCTTATTTTGGTGATGTGAAAAGGGGAAGTAGGAATACGCAATTTAGTTGTTGGTTGTGCTATTAATCATATCTGTTGATTTATGGAAAATTATTGGTTGTGCTATTAATCATATCTGTTGATTTTTAATATACATGATTGGATATGTTTGGTTATTCAATGATTGTTTGTCATCATCAAAAAGGGGAAGATTGATAATTCCCAAACCTTATTTTGATAATGACATAAGCACTAAATTTTGAAAACAAGCTGTGCAGGTCAGCTATCTTTTTTGCTAGAAACAGGTCCTTTGAACGCAGTACACTGTCCGAACTATGCTACCTTTCTCGGACGAATAGGAATATCCGATACAGATTCACTCGAACGCATTTCACCATCCAAACGGACAGGCAGAAAGCAAACTTCTTCATGCACCTGAAACGGACGCACAGGCGCGTCCGAGGAAATATCCCTCGGACATATTTCCGTCCGATTCATAAGAATCAAGATTCCTAACCTCCTTAATGGACGCATACAACTGTCCGAACAAGCTTGCTTCAGACGAACAGGACCATCCTCCTGAAACCCAGTCTGGACAATGAAACGGACGCATGCACGGCCATCCAAACGACATCCTTCACAGAACTATACTGAGATAGGACGCTGTGTCGGACGCACCATCTTTATCTCGGACGTCCGAAACTCTTAACGGCTAGTTTTTGTGCATTTATTATTGAGAAATTGGAAGTAGTTACAACCAGAATTTATTGCAGCTATAAATACCTGATCTATCATTTTGTGAGAATCATCTAATACATTGAATGCAAGCCTTAGAAAAGAGCAATTTGAGTGCAAATTGGCTATAGTGCTATATTGTATTAGTGTGTAGCTTAGAGTGCAATTCAAAATTTTGAGTGGAGTGATAATCATGTACAAAAGTGAGGTTGTAAGTAAAATTCTTGGCTCAACTAAAAGAGTTTTAGTGTTAGCAAGAATTGTCCTACTTTGTAAAGATTATTGGTTTACCAAGTTTGTGAAGCATTCTAGTGGATTAACACTTCAAGCTTGTTAGCTTTGAAGTGTTGATATAAATGTTTAATTTCTCTCTTCACCCTTTTTTTTATATTCAATAAGCTTTATTTTCTTTATATCTATTTATCCATTTGATAGTTTAAAAGATTTTATTGGTGATTATTTTGTAAAGTAATTTTTAAAAAACCTAATTCATCCCCCCCTTTTAGATTGCTTTGGGGCCAACACTTTCCTTTGAGGGTATCACATAGAAGAGAAGGAGTTGGAGTTTTTCAACCATAGGAATGCCCTTATGACTTTACTTTGCGAGCTACAAGGTCTCTTTTAGTGCACTTGACTTCTCTTATAGCGTATACAATAATCATTAAGCATACGTTGCAATTGGGCAGGTCAATTCTTAGAATTGTATCAAAGACCGATATTACTTATATAACTATCATGAAATTACTCCTTCCGTAAGGCAGCTTGTATTCTATTTAATTAAACAGATTATCTCAACTATGGATATACACATCCTTCACCCAATCCGAAAAATGTCTTTTCAACTCTTTCGTGGTATTAGAGCACTAGCTCTTGGGAAAAGGTTCAGTTGGTTCATGTAAAGTGTAGTCTGAATACCTTTTTACGTGTTTTCTCTTTTGCGCTGTCTACCACTGTGTCTGCATCCTTCTCCTAAATACTTGGTATCCCGTCTATCGCCAATTTTTTGTCCATAAAATGGAACAAACAAACCATATACCTAGAAAACTCAGAGAATGTCATTAATTAAAGTACAAGATCTTTTGTCTTCTCAGATTTGTTGATGGAACTGAAAAAGAACCAAAGAAGTTACCTTGATCGAAGATAGCATGCCAAAAGGCATCGAGGATAGCAAAACTTAAACTAGTGAAGTCCCGGGTGAAGGATATATAGCGAGGCTCATCCAGAATAGGAAATGTCATGATGCCTACAATAGCCTGAACATGTGCACCCCTTCAACCCCTTCGACAGTTTGATATAGTATAATACAGTTATACTAAGTGTTAGAAAACTAATTACCTAACTCATAGAAAACTAATTAGGGGAACTTTTACTATATTAAACTAATTCTATTATGTACTTTTCTAAAATCCTATATGGAGGATGTACTTTTAACCGGAATTAAAAGTACCGGAATAGGTTGGAGTTAGAGTTGAACTGAGTAGTGTGACTGATACTTGAAAAGGGTGGCGGCCGGCTTGAGAAAGAAAAAGAGTGTGGACATATGGCAGGCCCATAAAAATTAGTTCAGTGTTGTCTTCTGCCAAGTGTAGTTTTGTCAATTAATTTAAAAATGTTATGGCATTAAGATATGTGCTGTGGCAGTATCATTGCCTTCTTCTTTTTTTATTCCAACAACAACAAAGTCAAGGACACCATATGATTCAATCATAATCGTAGATATTACCAATTAATCTTAATTTATTAATTTACTAAAAGAATAGCTTGCTTACCTTCAAAATTCTTATGACTTGGGACTAATCTCATCTTAACCTGATGTCCCATTTGGTTATCTCGTTCTCTTCAAGAACCCAAATTTCATCCAAAGAATATGGTGTAATCAAATATGACGTCTCATGTAGCAACCTAAATAAATAATTGATGTTAGCCACATTTAATATTTACACTTAGTAGCCCTTACTTCTCTTAATTAAATAATAACCCATAAAAATATTATTTGGATCCATTTAATATTAAAAAAATTAGGTTAAATCTTAATGGGCTAAATTAGATAATAAGGCTAAAAAGGTCGAGTTTCACATTCTATCCTCCTTACAAGAAGTTTTGTTCTTGAAATTTTACTAACCATGATTTTGCCGCACACTCTGATCAACACTTATAATGCAAAAGTTTCTCCAAGATTTGCTCATATTAAATACCAACCTCCAATCTCTAAAATATGAAGAGTAGAATCACACAATATCGAAATTTGATTACAAAGAACTTATTGCCTATTTCTTCTAAATGTTTGTTCCTCTGACCTTAATATTTGAACAATTTAGTTATACCATACATATGATACCTTTCAAATATTGAAAACAAACATATATAATTATATCTAGAATAAAACAAATAACTACTCATGTTTCCAATGTGTAAACACTCAGCATTAATTTTGTTCACCCTTTTACTCTTCTGTATCATCTTCCTAGATATAAACTATCAAGTCCCTGACCCGCACTTACCAGGTTCGTGCCATTTGCCGTATCCATGAAACCATACTCCCACGAATACAAGGCATCAATCATATATCAATAAAGCTCAAACATCAATAATAAGAGCGAAAATGTTTATTCATAAATAATAACTAGAAGAGTACGGTACTTATTCCACTTAATAAATTCTGAAATGCAAAGCTACTTAATAATATCATGAGCAAGCAGGTTCAACTTACTTCAATATCATTAACTCTATTAAAATCTACCAACAAACAATCTTAACGGTCTTCCTTATTCAAGTGCGTCTAACATTCGTCCTCTAAGATAACGTACTCGTACTTGTCGTCTATACAAAAACATAGGAAATGGGGTGAGCGATAAGTCGTCCAGTAGATAGTACATACATTACTCACTACTAGATCATGCAGTTATATATACATATACTTTCATAAACTGTCACACAATCACATGCTCGTGTTTTCAAGAAAATCATATTTTCGAAATCATTTATAAAATTATTATCTAATACTTTGAAATATTTAGAAATATACTATAATCATAAGTAAATCATTTTCATTTAACAAATTTCATAATCATACATGCATCAAGTATTCATTTTCATAATCATAAAATCATGTAAGTTCACGTATTCACTTATCAGAAGAGGCACAAAACTAACCATGCATTCATCAGCTACACAGTACCCAGCATAGTGCTTGACCTCATAGAAAAAGTTGTCAACAGATTTTCATGGAACCACTTGACGGTTTCTCTAATCATTGTCATTATCATTATCATTATTATTATCATTGTCATTATCATTATCGTTATCATTATTACAATCAAGATCATTTTCATAATCAAAATCATAATTAATCAGAGAGTTCAAGACTATAATCCCTGCCGAATATCAATCTCATATTTGTTTCGAGCCCTTGTTCAATAAAGTTTTACCCAGATATCGCACCCATATCATACATATTCAAAATCATGCATGTATCATATTTTTGTGTAACTTTAAAATCAAGAAAGTTAAATAGTCATACATGATCCAAATTTTCATAGAAAAAATAATTCTTTCATAAAACATATTTTTCATAAAACGACTTCGAAATTCATGCGAGTTTATACAGAAATTTTAAGAAATATCAAAGTTCATAAAATAATTTGGAAATTCAGAGGCTAAGCACCACCTATCTCGAATAAGCTGGATAATCATACTTAATCTTGATGCTGATATTTTTTTATAAGAAATCATGATATTCTATCATTAATGAACAGTTAATAAACTCTTAATCCAACTCACTATAAACCTATTGGAAATTCTTAGGAACTATGATTGATTTAATACTTTAAATATTTTAAGATTCATTAGTGATGTAAACATATGAAAAGTACTTTTAGTTTGCTTAAATATAACAAGAGTATATAATCTCTTAAAGTTGCCCAAATAATTCAATTGAGTCCTTATTAGGTTTGGTCAGTTCAATTTCTACCACAAAATAACTTTTAGTTTACTACAAGTTTTTAGAAACTCTACGGTCCTTTTTGAAACTTCTAGAAAAACTTTGAACATTCATATAACTATATAAAATAATAAGTGGCTCTATACAAATTTAGAAAAACATTTGAGGGCTTTCTTATAATTTATAAAACATTTTAGGGGCTTTTGTATGATTCTCAAAAATTTTCAGGCCAATGTACAATTTTCTAAAAACTTCAGGCGTCTAAAAAGTAATTTCAGAGAGTTCTGGATTTTATTTGACCACTTAAAACCATTCTAGAAAAATATCAAAATTTTAAAAGTTCATAAGGACTTAATCTCTCCTCCTTTAAAACTTATCGAGCCTTAGAAAAATACTGTAAAACTAAAGGACTAAATTGCAAAAATGCCAAATCATCACCATTTTCGTCTTCTTCTTGGGACAGATTATACTGCTGCTAGTGGTTCTTCTTCTTCTTTTTTTTCTATTCATTTTTTTTTTTCACAAACACAAAACAATCTTCTATTTTTTTTTTTTTTCCTAGAAAAATACATCCAAAATTCAAGATTCATTCCATATGAAAATTATTATTAACCCACAATATTATTTTTTTAAATTTCAAATTATTTAAATACGAAAATACTCCAAAATAAATGGAAATCAAATTCGTAAATAGGCATAAATTAGTTTATAAATGGTCCCTAATAATCTACACAATTAATCTATAAAAGATTTCTAATAAATCTATAATATTCAAGCCTAATATAATATAAATAATTAGTTACGAAATTAAAATAGAAAAAAGAAAACTTACTAGTTTGTGGGAAAAATTCTTCTTATCTCTCCTACAAATTTTCTAAAAAATATGTCGTAGTTTTTCAGTGTTAAGAGCCAATATTTATAGGCAATTTATTCCTAAAATTTTTCCTATAATATAGCTAGGGTAGTCTCCAAAATTCTACAAAGATAATTACTCTAGTACTATTTTCCTACTAAAACTCTATTATTTAATATACCTCAAATATTATTTTCCTATTTATTATTTTTGCCCAAAAAATTTGCAGGTACTACATTCTACCCCTCTTAAAAAAAGTTTCATCCTCGAAACTTAGGCATCCCAATCATGTTATCCACATAAATCAATTATCTCCTAGTAGCACAAAGTCTCATCCCATTAAACCACATTCATGTGACATGTACTTAGGCAACAAATTAACTAGTAACTTACCTTTTGTAACACTATCAAAATTTTCAGCCTCATACTCAGCCATGTAGTGGACCCTAGCCTTAGCCTTAGGTGGTATCTTTCTTGGTTCCATATTTCTTCTAATGTTACCCTTCTCATTTGGACACTTCCATTGATGATGTCCAATTTGACCACATCTGAAACACGGTCCAGTCTTTAGCCAACATTCTCCATAATGGTGCTTGTGGCAATAGTCACATTCAGATTTGTTATTGTTCAAAGTCCTTCAATTCTTAGTGGTGGTGGCGGTCCACGCTTCCTCTTAAGTACCTTCATGAGTTTTTTGGACACATTTGATCCTACTACTACAGGCCTTTCAATGGTTTGAACCTTCTTTCTGTTATTCTCTTCATCAAGCCTCTTCTTATTAGCTTGTACTCTTAAACAAATATAGAATAACTCATCATAGTTAGGAGTATTGGCACTAGAAATTTTAGACTACATGTGACTTGTCAACCCACGTCTAAACCTAACAATTTTTAATTCTTAGTTTTCCATGATAGTGGGTACAAAATGTTCCAAAGTATTAAACTTATTAGTGTATTGCACTATGAACATGCATGGGGTTTGCTTAAGGGCATCAAACTCCTTTATTTTCTGTATACGCACAACGGGTGGAAAGAAATGATTTAGGAATTCCACCCTAAATTTAGTCCAATCAATAGGAGGTGTGATAGTTACTTGAACTGTAACCCAACACTTTTCTACCTGTCCAACCAAGAATGATAGCTTAGTCACTAGGTGCTTCATTTCCATTGGTACTTATAATAACTCAAAATTATTTTCGACTTCACTGAGTCACTTCTCGGCCTTATCCGAATCTGGATATCCATCAAAGGTAGGCACAAGTACCTTTTTCATCCTCTCATAGTAAACCTGAATACCAGTTTGCACTTGTGCACTAGCTTGAGCTGTTTGGGCTTGCACTTGCACATGTCCTTGAACAGCTTGAGGCATATTAGTAATGGCGGTAATAAACTCAGCGGGTACAATCATAGGGATCACATTGTTTCCTACTCAAGATCCAGAATTGAAAGTAGGGATTGCACTTGCACCACCACTTCCTCTTGGTGTGCCTTCAATGTTATTTTTGTTTCCTAAATTTGCCTTAGGATTGTTGGCATTGGCCTCAGAGTTATTGGTTTGTGATTTGGTCTGACGTGCCATTTCCTACATCAAAGATTCAAGGGTTAGTTTTCCTACTTATCAAAACTACAAAGGAGTGTACTCGTGAGTAATTCAAATATAATCATCATCAATCACTATCAAAACATGGGTCACTGGACCAACTTTAATAATTCACTAACGGTATAGCTATTTATTTTTTTACCGAAGGTTTCCGAAAATCTTTTCACACATATTATTCAGTCTTAACTCGTGTCAAAACTTAACCTCTTATTAATAGGATCTAAACTTTATCATATAGCTCTAGCTGCTTGACATAATTTTTTGTCCAATAACATAATTCTAACTCCCAAATCCATTGACTATTGATATCATGGAATTTCATTTATTTCTTCCTTAATTAACACAAATCTATGGCTATGATTCTTACACATTTCCATTGCATCAGAATCACTTCATATTCCTAGTCCTATATTTCTTACTCATCTTGTTTCCTTCTAAGACTCATAGACTAGTATCTTAAGTATTAACCTAAGACGCACTACAGATATCAAAACCTAAGCTTTGATACCGTTAAAAATTTCATACCCCTGACCCGTACTTACCAAGAACGTGCGTCCATTCGCTGCATCTGTGAAACAATACTCCAACAAATACAAGGCATCAATCGTATATCAATAAATTGCAAACTTCTATAATAAGAGCCGAAATGTGTATTCATAAATAATAACCAAAAGAATACGGTACTTATTCCATTTAAAAATTTCTAAAGTGAAAAACTACTAAATAATATCATTAGCATGCAGTTCAACTTACTTTAATGTCCATTAACTCTATCAAAATCTGCCAATAAACAATCGTAACGGTCTTCCTTGTTTGTGTGCGTCTGAATAAGAGACAGTCCTCTTAGATAATGTACTCATACTCGTCGTCCATACAAAAACATAGGGATTGGAGTGAGCGATAAGACGCCCAGTAGATAGTACATACTCTCTGCTGGATCATGCAGTTATATATACATATACTTTCATAAATTGTCACACAATCACATGCTCAAGTTTTCAATAAAATCATGTTTTCAAAATCTTTTTTAAAATCATTATCTAATACTTTTGAAATATTCATTTGAAATATACTATAATCATAAGTAAATCATTTTCATTTGACAAATTTCATAATCATACATGCATCAAGTATTCATTTTCATAATCAGAAAATCTTGTTAGTTCATGTATTCACTTATCGGAAAAGGCTCAAAACTAATCATGCATTCATCAGCTACTGAGTACTCAGCCTAGTGCTTGACCTCACTTGAAAAGTTTGTCAAGAAATTTTCATGGAACCACTTGACAGTTTCACTAATCATTGTCATTATCATTATTATTATCATTATCATTATCATTATCATTATCATTATTATAATCATGATCATTTTTATAATCACAATCATAATTAATCGGAGAGTTCAGGAATATAATCCCCATCGACGATCTCACGTTCCTTTAGATCCCTTGTTCATTAAGGTTTTACTCATACATCACACCGATATCATACATATTCAAAGTCATGCATGTATCACATTTTTATATAACTTTAAAACCAAGCAAGTCAAATAGTCATACATGATCCAGATCATTTCATAGCAAAAATAATTCTTTCATAAAACATATTTTTTCGTAAAACGACTTTGAAATTCATGTGAGTTTATAAAGCAATTTTAAGAAATATCAAAGTTCATAAAATAATTTGGAAATTCAGAGGGTAAGCACCACCTATCTCGAATGAGTTGGATAATCGTACTTAATCTTGACGCTGATATTTTCCTATAAAAAATCATGATATTCTATCATTAATGAAAACTTAATAAACTCGTAATCCAACTCACTATAACCCTATTGCAAATTTTTAGGGACCATGATCGATTTAATACTTTAAATATTTTAAGATTCATTAGTGATGTAAAAATGTGAAAAGTACTTTTAGTTTGCTTAAATATAATAATATAATCTCTTAAAGTTGCCAAAATAACTCTTTTGAGTCCTTATTAGGTTTAGTCAATTCAATTTCTATCACAAAATAACTTTTAGTTCACTATTACAAGTTTTTAGAAACTTTAGGGTCCTTTTTGAAACTTCTTAGAAAAAATTTGAACTTTCATATAACTATATAAAATAATTAGTGGCTCTATAAAACTCTAGAAAAATATTTGAGGACTTTCTATAATTTGTAAAACATTTTAGGGGCCTTTGTATGATTCTTCAAAATTTTTGGGCCAATGTGCAATTTTCTAAAAATCTCAACGGTTTAAAAAGTAATTTCAGAGAGTTCTAGACATTGTTTGACCACTTATAACCATTCTGGATTAATATATAATTTTTAATAATCTGTCCTCTTTTAAAACTTATCGTACCTTAGTAAAAATACAGCAAAACTAAAGGACTAAAATGCAAAACTGCCAAATCATCACCATTTTCGTCATTTTCCTGGTACGCTACTGTTGTTACTCATTCTTCTTCTTCTTCTTTTTCTGTATTCATTAATTTTTTTTCACAAACACAACAATCTTCTCTTCTTGTTTTTTTTTTTTTTTGGTACAAAAATACATCCAAAATTCAAGATTCATTCCATATGAAAATAAGGTCTCTTATTAACCCACAATATTTTTTTTAAAATTTTAGATTATTTAAATATGAAAATACTCCAAAATAAATAGCAATTAAATTCATCAATAGGCATAAATTAGTTTATACATGGTCTATAATAATCCACACAATTAATCAATAAAAGATTTCTAATAAATCTATAATATTCAAGACTAAAATAATATAAATAATTAATACGAAAATTAAAATAATAATAAAAAAAAACTTACTAGTTTGTTGGAAAAATTATTCTTCTCTCACCTACAAATTTTCTAAACAATGTGTAGTAGTTTTTCAGCTTTAAGAGCCAATATTTATGGGCAATTTATTCTTAAAATTTCTCCTATAATATATCTAGGTTAGTCTCCAAAATTTACAAGGATAATTACTCTTGCATTATTTTCCTACTAAAACTCTATTATTTAATATACCTCAAATATTTATTTTTCTGTTTATTATTTTCGCCAAAAAAAAATTTGCGAGTATTACATAAACACTCCAACATCTTCAAAAGTTTCTTAGTGCAGGCCTCGTGTTGTACTCTTAAGTATACATGCATATATATCTTCAAGTCCCAAATCAATCACCAAGTTAGTGCTTTAGTTGTTCTAATATCAAATTAGCTAATATACTAAAAAGTATGAAATCCTCTTTGATAAACCTCATGCACTCCAAAATTCAAGAATAATTCTATATATGAAATCTCAAGTATCAAATCTTTTAAAAAAAAAAAAAAGAGATATAAGTAATGAATGATATCATGAATCAGTTTTATTTGATAATAAAACCTTGAATTGATCAAAATAGTAAAGCTATATAAGTGAGTAAAAGATATATAAATGATATCACATATCCTAGAATACATAAATCAGAAAAATTCACACTTTATACCATTATAAAGTAAATTTCAAATACGAAAACTTTCATAAAGTTTTTTTTTTGAATTCTAACTCAAGTTAGTCCAGAAATGGCCTCAATTTATTGAATTATTACAAAGGTAACAATATGATTTTTGATCAGAATCGACAAGGACAATTAAAATCGTCATGTCTCGAGTTACACAATTTTAAAATTTATATCTTTAGTATAGTTCGAAACTTAACTCAATAAAATAAAATCCTCATGAAGAAAACTTTGTCATATTAAAAACTTAATGTAATTAATATTGTCCACAATTCAGACAATCATCCTAAACATCATTGCAAGTTTCTTGATTTTACAGTTTGATTGAAATAAATGAATCTTGAGGTATGTAACTAAAATAGATATAACTTTTGAATATAACAAAACTAGATTTATAATATTGCAATCTTTTTGCGAATCATAGTCTCTAATTCAAATAATAAATAGGTAAAAATTTGCCCCAACATTGAACAAGCTTTTGGAGAAAATATACCATAGGTATGATTAACCAGTAACATTGAAATAATCGTATCTTGAATCCAATACTTTATTTGTTAATTATTTCTATTAATCCATTTTTACTCCTTCATTTCTCAAACTTTTATCAAATTTTCATAAATTTTCAAATATTTAACTTCACTCATCACTGTATCTGTACTAAGTTCAAAGAAATTACAATATAGTCAGCCTGCTTTACAAAAATTATCCAGACATGGAAAGTGTTTTATTATTATGGGTGAGCAAAACACGAGTTCTATAAGTAATTCATATATGTTTTCACTAAATTGAGCAAGTTATATATAATATTAACAAGTATTCTTCACATGCAATAGAACATACAAGAAATCATTCATCATAGGTCATATTCACATACAGATACCGAAATAGATGGTTCATACATTCTCAAAGTATGCCAGTTACTGGATCTATGACTAACTATTATACTTGCTAACAAGGGCGATACAGAACTAGTCCAAGAAATGAGAATATGTTTTCACCAAGTTACCAGAATTCACCATAAAGTAAACGTACAGAATGCAATCATATCTCACATGCGATACAGGTCGTAATTCAAATTTATTTGATATATAAATAAAATATATTCAAAAATCACATTTATCACATGCACAATCCTATTTACATAATAACATACTTTTTATAAGTTTAGAAAGAGTTCTAAAATATTTATCAAATGAATTAACGAAACATGAACAACTTACTTGATCAAATCTAACGTTGGCACTTAAAGAAGTCATTTCGATTCTATTGATTTGTCATCACCTAAATATATAGTAAAATGACTTAAATTATATTCCAAAATACCTTAAAATACTCGAAATAAATCAGTAAACAAATTAGGTTGAAAAGGCTAAATTGAATAGGAGTAGTATCGGTATTGCAGTCCGAAAATCAGAGCCGCAACACCAGGCAATCTGCCCAGCCTGCCATTTGTAGTAGATGGTTGATTGCTTTGACCTTAGTTCACTATTTTCAACTCCATTTAGATACCTATTAGTACCATCACTTGTGAGTCATATTGTCTTCTTATTAAACGAACAATTCAATCAACTTATTATTTTAATCCAAAATTACAGCCATGATTTACTATTTACCCAGCAGTAACCAATGTCGGTTTGTGGCCATTTTCATTGTTCCAATTCTTTTCTAATATCATAAGCAATCTAATCCTCTAAGCCCGCCAAAAATCAAAAAACAACATGAATCAATTGTTTCTTTATTTCATGAAGGCTTAGTTTGAGAGTTTAGTAGAGAAGAGAAAAGAATAGAAAACTTAAGTTATGAGGGAAAAGATGAGAAGGGAAGGGAATGGAAGGGATTATAATCTTTGTTGGGGAGTTCGAGGAAGAATTTGGACATATAGGCTATTAAATTTAGGCTACTAGTATTTGAACGGCGTTTGAAGGGCAAGGTGACTATTTCATTAAAAAAACTCATAAGCCAAAACTAAATGCATTTAGAATTCTCCTTCTAAATCACTCTATTTCCTTTTTTTTCTTTTGTTCAAAATCTCCCAAAGGAAGGAAAGTATCCCATCTCTTTCCCTTTCCCTTATTTTCTTTCCAATAGTAAAACTCTCGAACTAAGCCGAAAGAAATCAAACACGGCATTTTCATTACATCACTACTACTGCTGCCACTAATCGATACTACCATGTATTATCGAGTCATCCTGCATGGCTTCTAAAGCCTTTCGGCAGTCCACTTTTTCTTTTGTTTTTTCTTCCAATAATCAACAAAATCAAGGGCACCATGTGATTTCACCACAATCATAGATCCCCAATTAATCATAAATTATTTATTTTACTAAAAGAATAACTTGCTTACCTTCGAAATTCTTATGACTTGAGATAGTGCCATCTTAAACTGATGTCTTGTTTGATTTTTGTTTCCCTTCAAGAACCCTAAGTTCATTCAAAGAATATACGTCTAATCAAATATGAAGTCTCATGCAGGGGCAGAATAAATAACTGATATTAGGCACTCTTAATATTTACACCTAGTTGCCATTATTTCTCTTGATAAAAGAATAACCCACAATAATATTATTTGGATCCAATTAATACTAAGGACATTAGCTATATTAAATCTTAATGGGGCAAATTAAATAAATTCTTAGGGCCAAAAAGGCTGGGTTACACAAGTAACTTTAGGGGCTTTAAAGTTGGCACACTAACATAGCTTACTCATAGATGTATATATCCAGTCTGTGTTGGATGAATTATCAACTTTGGATAAAGATAGGCTAGCAGCTCTCGATTATTGGGAAGGTAATAAAAGAAAGGTTGCTGATTTAAATAATAAAGAGTTCATAAAATACTTTAATTTGGGGATGGAATTCTGAAAGTTGTTTGACCTATTGGTAAAAAAGCTACGAGCCTCAAGAAATGGAGTCCTAATTGGGAAAGTTCATACTTAAAGCAAGGGATACTAAGGGGAAGTACATATTTGTTATCCGATTTGGACGGTAGTCTTCACAAAAGCCTATCGATGTATCTATTTAAAAGAATTTTATCCCTTAGCATGGGAGCTATTATCTGAAACCTAAAAACAAGCCGTTTATAAATCGACAGAATTATTGATCAATCACAAAGTACGATAACAAAATAACTACATACAAATGGTATTTTCATAGAAAATTTATCCCAAAGTCGATATGATTGTGCTTAGTAGAAAGTTAGGTAGTTCCAAGTAATTCCTTAACTGATGCATATACTTGACAAAAAATTGAAGATGTTTTTTCGAGAAAATTGCCGATACAAGAGAAAAGAAGCAATTATTACGTGCGGTAGTTGATCAAATGCTCTGTATAAAAGCAGAAAAACATTCAGAACAACACAGAACTTAATCAAACAACTACAAATTCAAATTCAAGGGAAGATCTTCAAAAATCACTGTTCAACAATAATTCGGTCAAGAAACTTTTTAGGATTTCTAGGATTTAAAACATTCTGCAAGTTTTAGAATCATTTTATGTTAATTTTCAACTTGTATTCATGTTTAATTTCGAGTCAAAAAAGTCAGTTTCTCAATTTAGGAAATTAATGTTTATAATTATAGAAAATGTTCCTTTGAGTCAGTGAATATTTTACTTTTGACAAAGATGTTTGTTTTTACCAAACTAATACACATCTAGGAAAATTACCCTTTAATTTAGTACAAATCTTTCCCATTCATGGTTCAATTCAAAGTTATTAAATAAAAATTTTAAGTCCTTGATTTTGAAGTAATCAGATTTCTTCATACTTTTCCAGCACAATTTTATAAACTTTCTTTGTATTTCAAAACAGCACACTCTTTCATTTCTCAAAATAGCTTTCTTTAAACACTATCAATATTATCCTTTGTCAAATCAACTCACTTGACCGAAATTTGCACAAACAATGAGTATAAAGGTTAATCCAAAATCAACACTAGACTAGCAAAAAATAAAGAAACTTGGGTATTGAGTGGTTAGAAAAAGAAACTGGAAGTAAATAGTGTGACTATCATAAACTTTAGGATCTGATAGTTCAAGTAATGAAATATTCTAATGGATCCGTATTTTAGTACTTTAGTAAATGTTTTAACATTTGTTGCCACACTAATAAAGGTGATAGATGACATAAATGACAGTGATAGATGGGTCTTGTGTAAAAAAACCAAGAACTTATTTAACAAGTGCGTTTTTGATAAGCTGAAGAAACGGCCAAGTGCAATTTGATGGAACCATATTAAGGGGCATTGATATTGCCACAACAGATTCATTAATGCATCAGCAACTTAAAATTAATTAACAAATTTACCCTTCTTCTGACCTGTAGTTTCTGACTCTCTAGTCGCCGATACCCCATTCCTGGCCACTCCTTCCTCTTCCATACTTACCACGGGGAACTTTTTGTTTCAAACCTCACTTTTCCATCATCCAGAAAAGAAAAAATTCGATCCTTTAACAACTAACCTAAAAATCAATCTTTGAATCCTCAACAGAACTTTTTTTTCCTCATAAATTAAACTAATTCTTCCCAAAAATTTTTCATTCTCCATTGAATCTCTCAATCGTTTGTTTTGATTTTTCCCTCAGTTTTTTTCCCTCCTTTGGTTTTCGTCCTCTTAATTCCCCCAACTCCTTTGAACCCTCAAGTGCAATTTGCCCTTTTAAACTCTAATAAAACTTACACTTTTCTCCCCTACAGAAGAAACCTTCATATATATAATTACAAAAAGATGATATGAATATTTATTTTGATATTATTACCCTTCAAACATCTTGTGGACATATTCAATTCCTTATCTATCAATTTGTGACAATTTGACTCTAAATAACCTATTAATTACAGTCATTTGTTTAAATAATTTTTTTTTTGCTAGCTAACCACTGAAACCTTGGTGAAGGGGTGCTACTCCCAAATTTTATTAATAAATAAAGAGTACACAGAGGGGGACTAGGACAAAATCTTTTGTAATTAAGAACAAATTGTGGACATAAAATTAGAAGAAAATGAATGAAAACACTAAGTAGAGCCCCAGCGGTCTGATGGCAATTCCCAGCTGCCATGACAAAGAAGACTACAAAGAGAAGCTGGAGGGTTGAGCAAAGAAAAAGTTTGTTTGGATAATGAATTGGAACCCAGATGTGCAAGATTATCCGCTGCTCTGTTAGCTCCTTTGAAATATTTGTGATGTGACTGAACCCAAAATGACCTTGACCCATTAAAACTTGAATTTCCCAAACCACTTGACCTAGCTTCCGGGGAGTAGAGGATGCATTAAGAATCATGTTGCATAGTGTGAAGGAATCCAATTGAACTAGGACATCCAAAAAATTCTTCTGAATACAACTCCTGAGCCCCATTAAACAAGCCCTAACCTCTGCATCCATATTGGTTGCAACTCCACAATTAGTCGAGAATGCAAAGATTAAATTACCTATGCCAAGAAATAAATAATAAATTATTATAGGCAGACGCATTTGAGTAGTCATAGGCTTGTTAAGTAAGTATGTCATTTTTTTGGTATGTGCCCTGGTTTAACATGTTAGTATTATGTAATGCTCTAAATTAATTAAACTTCTTCATTCATAAGAACACTTACTTATAGTATACATAACTATTTTTTTAGTGAGGAAATTGTCTAAATTTTATTCATTAAAGTTGAAGTTTCTTTTAAGTAGATAGAAAATATCCCCTACACTGTTATTTAATTAACTATACAATTTTTTATATTGAAACACATTATTTCACGTGAGTTACTCCACGTTTTGTTTGAGGCAAAAATACTTGATAAATTTTTAAAATTATAAAATAGTTTAAATTACAAGAGTACATTTATGGAAACAAAAATAAACAAACTTAAAATAGATAATAGTATGCATAAGTTCGTGAATGGGAGATAAAATTTTTTCATCCACTTAAAAAATAAAAGTTTTTTCCATTTTTGGTACCGGTTAGAAAGATTTGATGTACATAAATTCGTGATTGGGAGAAATTTTCTGTGGTTGATTTTTTACTAGTAGTAGTGTTAATTTTACAAGTATTATCATACATACTGGGTCAATTATAAATTAGTTGCATGTTTCAAATATGTTTAAGGATTACTAGTGGTTGTAAAAAACAAAACAAAATTATAGATGGAATTGCAATATCATGAAATCTATCTTCCAAACTCTACTGATCCATAAAGAAATAGATCAATTATTCACTATCATGACCAAAAAAAATATGAAGGTTTCTTGTCTTAATATTTTTCTTTATAGACTTTTTGTGTAGGATTACGTGTTATTTATTCATAGGTACTGATTTGTAATAGATTTTAACACAAATTACATTTTTTGGTGTTTCTAAAGAAATGGAGAACAAATAGCTAACAACATTAATATTAGATAAAAACAATAAAATCAAATTTTTGTTTGGAAAGATAGCATAAATTTACGATCTGGAGAAAGAATTTTTTCATCCACTTATAAGATGAAAGCTTTGTTTCATTTTGCATACTAGTTGGGATGATTTGATGTACATAAATTCACAATCTAGAGAAACTTTTTGTGGTCAATTTTTTAACTGGTGGTAGTGTCCTTTTTGCAAGTATTAATGTACTTAGATGGTCAATTACAAATTAGCTTCATTTACACATTCAATTATGCTTAAGGATTCATAGTACTTATAAAAAATATTTTTTTGAATGGAATTGCATTATCGTGAAATTAATCGCTACAAAATTTTACGAATCGGTAAAAAATAGATCAATTATTCACTATCATGACAAAAAAACAAATGAAGCCTTCTCGGTCTAATGTTTTTCTTTATTGAATTTTTTAATAGATAGACAGATGGGCATTTTTCATCCATTAGTAAAAGCATTTTTTTTTCTTAAACGCAAAACATACGGCATGGTTAAGTTTTTAAATTATATGGGGTAATAAGGAAAACAATCAAGTCACATTTCTTGTAAATGGAATTTGTCCAAAAGAAAATTAAATCACATAAATAGAACTTGTAAAATGAGACAACTAATATATAGGAAAAACCTGTTTGTCTTTAAAAAAAAAATTCGCCTTTTGGTATTTGGTTTTAGATATATTAGACATCGAAAGATAAACAACACATAGCAAAAAAAAAAAATAGTAATCATGAATCTCTATTGGAAAGGCTTCCAACATAAAAAAACATCGTATATTTCAAACCTCACATTTCACAAAAAATGATACAGTAAAATATAGATAAGAGAAATAATCAAATTAATTTTGATTTTTAATAAATGCTCACATGAGTTCTAAGAAAAAGAACATAAATTAATTAAAACTAATTAAACTAATAAAACTAAAATATTCCTAATTTAAGGTTAAATGGGCTAATTAAAGTCTTACAACTGACTATTTAAGCCTTAAATGATGATTAATTAAACTTCTCTTAATATTTTTAACATGGGAACTTAATGGAAAACATTTTAAATAAATTATAAGGGTTAAATAAGAAGACAATTAAAATTTAAGGAAGGGCCAAGATAAATTAAATAAATAAAATTAAGGAACTAAAATTGTGAATAAGTCAATTGGACTTCTGCTTGTAGTTGCTTTCATCATCCACGTGGTTGTTTTAGCAAAAGTTTGTTGCATTGTATATTATGTTGCAATTAATGTTCAGTGGCACTCAAGGGGTTCCTATTTCTCCATAGTTACTGATTTACAAAAATTAGAACATAGATTGTATAGTTTTAATATTCATAAAGAAATTGGGAACAAATGACAAAATCTTTACATCATCACAATTTTTTTAAAGTATCAACATTTTTTTTTTCAATGATAACTCTACATAGAACTAAATGTTATACATTTCAAGGACTAAAAGAACACAAAAAACAAAATAAATGATAATTTTTTACTATAAAATAATTTATCTCATTTTAAATTACAAGGGTAAATTTGTGGAAATAAAAATAAACAAACTTAAATGGATAATAGTATGCATAAGTTCACGATTGAGAGACGAAAATGTTTCTTCCACTTAAAAAATGAAAGATTCATTTCATTTTTCGTACTAGTCGGTAGGATTTGATGTGCATAATTTCACGATTGGGAGAAAATTTTGTGATCTATTTTTAACTTGTAATAGTGTTCCTATACAAGTATTACTATACTTAGAGGGTTAATTACAAATTAGCTGCATATATTAATTATGTTTAAAGGTTCTTAGTGTTTGCAAAAAAATATTTTTTTCTCAATGGAATTGCAATATCATGAACTAAATCTACCAAACTCTACCGATTGGTAAAGAAATCGATCAATTATTCACTGTCGTGGAAAAAAATGAAGGTTTTTTGTTTTAATATTTCTCTTTATGGGGTTTTTATGTAGGATTATATGTTTTTTTCTATAGGTACTCATTTGCAATGGATTTTAAGATAAATTATATATTTTAGTGTTTGTAAAGAAATTGAGAATAAATGGCTAACAACTATAACATTAGAGAAGAAGTTATAAGCAAATTCTCATTTGGAAACGTAATATAAGTTCACAATCCGGAGATGAAAATGTTGCATCCACTTACAAAATGAAAGATTTGTTTAATTTTTTGTACCGATTGGGAGGATTTGATGTACATAAGTTCATGATCGGATGAAATTTTTTGTGATCAATTTTTTAACCGGTTGTAGTGTCCCCTTTGTAAGAATTACCCTACTTAGTGGGTCAATTACAAATTAGGTACGTGTTTCAATTCATCACATTAGAATTTAAGTGTTCCTAATACTTGTAAAACATGTTTTGACAAGAAGAAATTGCAATAATGTGAAATAAATCTATCGAACTCTACCGAACACTAAGGAAATAGATCAATTATTCAATATCGTGATAAAAAAATGAAGGCCTTTTTTTAATGTTTTTCTTTGTAGATTTTTCGTGTAGGATTACAGGTTATTTTTCACAAGTATTCATTTGTAATGGATTGTAACATAAATTGTAAGTTTTGGTGTTTGTAAAGAAATTGGGAACAATTGGCTAACAGCTATAAATTAGAAAAGAAACGTTAAACCAAATTTTCATTCAGAAAGATTATATAAGTTCATGATTGGGAGAGAAAATTTTATCATCCACTTAAAAAATGAAATCTTTGCTTCATTTTGTATACTGATCGGGACAATTTGATGTACATAAATCTACAACTGGGAGAAATTTTTTGTGCTCATTTTCTTAACTTGTAGTAGTGTCCCCTTTGTAATATTGAATATAATACAATTCTAAACATTTTCTTAAATTTTCGCTCTCTAAAGTCAAAGATGTCAATTTATTATTATATTTTATTTTTTTCCTAATTATTTTATACCTATAGATATCAAATTAAATATATAAAAAATCAAAATAGAATGATAAGAGTATTTCAATTATTTAAATAGGATTGCTTGATATTTTAAAATTTTTAAAGAATTAATAATATGAATATGGGTAAAGTATATATTTTTTTAGTTTAGAGTGTTAAAGTATAATAACCCACCCAGTTCAGGGGAGCAAAGTGTTATTAACCAAAAAAAAAAGAAAAAAACAAAACAAAACAAATCCCATGGAAAGGGCATGCTGCAAGAGCTTAGGTGAGTGATAAGCGTAGGAGGAACGTGCCCGAAGGACAGTGGCAGTAGTGTGGTTTCAAATGCCTTCGCTAGATTGAGATTACTATCACTAGCAATTTATTGTTCTCTCTGTGTGAGAGTTAGCCCTTGATCGGATAATTATTTTTATTTCAAAGAATGGAGTTTATACTTTGCTTTTGTATCCCCATGGGTAACAAAGGGTGCTAACCTTGCAAAAGCCTCCGTTTACGAAGTACATGTGTTCATTTTTTGTTAGCAAGCACCCTAAATTTAGCAAAACTTCAGCTTTAACCGCTGACTTTTCAGCTTTTTATGCACGCAGTTATTATGTATCAATTTTTGCTACAATAATTGGGATAGCACTTCATAATAAACCGTATTCTCATACTATTACTTCGGCCAACAATCATCATTAAAACTCTCTGGATTTCCTGGAAGCACGTTACATTGTTCAAGAAAGAACACAGATTCAGTTCTATTTATAGATTCTACATTAGAAGGAAAATAAGCCGAAACATCTCCTGATTGAGTTTCAACTAATGGAAAGGCATTCACACTTCCTGCACCTACACTTGAACTTTGAATTCCAGATCTTGTCCAAAGCAATAATACATCAAGCAATGTCATCCTGAAGTCCGCAAAATGCTTTTAATCTTTCCTCAACAGATAAAGTCTCAAAGCCAAGTTTGGGACAACAAAACGATAATATCCCAGATGATCAAATGGCTTAAACTTTAAGGGGTACTTGTCATCAGCTAGTTCTTTTGGAACTTCAACAATTCCATTATGGTAGGAAAATAGCCCAACTGAGTATCTTGATATCTTTCCCGTTATTGTAACCCTGTGTAAACAAGGACTTATTCTGCCATTGCTCCAAGCCTAGAGAAAGGAACACAATCAATCACCAAATAGTGAATTTCACAATATTAAGTGAATTGCCGGATGTAAATTTATATAAAAATCATTCTACAACTCAGTTCTTTTTCTTCTAGGACGGCACACCATAATATGAAAAAGCACCAAAATTAATGACACTTAGCAGATGATAAACACAATTCTAATCGGTTTCAATCATAAATAAAAAAACATATGAAATATGATTTACAAGCCATAAAATGACTATTAGACTTTTAATTTAGAAGTTGGGGACTCCTTTAGTTTCCTATACGCGGTTGAAATAACAAATAATATGCTAAAATGGCAAGAATGTAGGTCACAGGTTGCTACTTTTCGCCTTGTACTACTAATAAAATCTAGAAAACTCAAATGGCTGGAGAAAATGTGGAATGCTCAAAGTCTATATGCATTCTTTGTACTAATAAGTAGTTCAAATAGAATTAAATTCTGCAGACAAATAGGGAAGCATTTGTTGGCATGAAATGTGGATTTGTGTTGCAAAAGATTAATGGTTGGCTTATTTGTATATCTTGTCAGCTTTACTCATAGATCTCAGGAGAAAATCTCACTTTATTTTGAAGGAAAAAAAGAGACCAATTTGGTCTCTTTTACGGTATCAACTAAATTGGTTTTTATCTATAACAAAGACTAATTTGGTCCTTATTCTTAAAAAACCAATTTGGTCCTCATTCTTAAAAAAATAAATCGATTTAAGACTTGTGACAGAAAATATGAATAAAGTTATTATCATGCAGCTTGTTACGTTAATTTATCTACAATTTCTTGTCATAGGCCTTAGCTTGATTAATTTTTTTTAAAAATAAGGATAAAATTAGTCTACTATAAAAGATAAGGGTTCAAATTAATAAATACCCCAAGATAAATGCTTAAATTAGTCTTTTTTTTTTCCTTATTTTGAATATTGCATTATTGCCGAGAAGCACTAGTTCTCTTTATTTTAAAATTCCAATTTAAAGTCCCCAATTTTTTGAACCAATTTCTTCTTCTTAAATTCTATCTAAAATTAATTATTAATGTATTTCATTCTAAAAAAAAATACTTGTATTGTTGTTTAGATAGCCATTATTATTAAAATTTTATTTGTAAAAGCACTGTAATAATATTTTTTGTATGGAATACACGTGAGATAAAAAGTTGATTAAAAAAAGTGTGAAATGATTACAAAATATTATTAGGAGAAAAGTGAATATTATTCTCTATCCAATTTTCTTTTATTATGTATTTGGATTAATGGATTTGGGAAAGATTTGAAATCTACTCATATTATTAAAAAGGTTGATATTTGGAAAGGTAAAATAGATGAATTTTAAATCCATCCAAATTAGAAAATTTTTTTAAATCCTTCTTTTAACACTTTTTAATTTGGATAGATTTAAAATTCATCTTTTTTTACCTTACAAATTCTTCCAAAAAAATAGATAAATTTTAAATCCTTTTCCAAATCTATAGATGCAAACACAACCTTAATTAATTAATTAGTAGCAAGAAATGGAAGAAAATCACTAACCAGCACAGCATCACCAGCCATGACTACAAAGGATGATGGTGGGAAGTCAACAGAAATCCAAGTACCATCTTTTGATTTTATCTCCAAACCTGGAGCTTCATTTTGCTGAAGAACGGTTAGGAAAGATGCATCCGTATGAGGAATGGCCCCGAGAATATTTGCCTCATTGTCCTTCGGTACTTTATATCCGTTGGGTCTTAGGAGATAAGAGCTTGATTTGACGTGAGAATCATAGTAATTCTCAACACCATAGCTTTCGAAAAGCATTCTTGTCATTTTTATCATATCACCTAGCTGTGATACTTGATTTATGTAGGAATGCATGCTTTCACTAGTGAAAAACAAAAAAGGGGAGGGAGTAAGAATACAATTAGCAAGCTATCTTTATTATTGGAAATGAAAAATGACGAATAAACTGTTGCAATTATGTTGCATCATACACTTCGATATTGAAAATTACATGTATCTATGTAAATTATGATCGTACCTCTATCGGTGAGTTTTTATTTTATTACTTGAGTGGCTAAAAACTGAGAAGTGAGTATACCTAAAATTTAGAGATGAGAAATGAAGAATAACGTTTGATTTGGAAGGATGGGAGACATAGAAATTACTCAATAAGCATATTGTGGTTTTTCTATTTTCCCTTACCAAAACTGATTATTTCCAGAGGGCCACATGAGATTTGCAAAGCTTTGAACAGCGTCTATAGTTGTTGAATCTTCAATACCCATGCTTTCATAAAGCTGATCAGCATTAGGCATTTTTCCAATATACCCAAATAAAATGGAATATTAGAAGTATTGAGCATTTTTTTCTCTACCGGGAGGTCAAACAACTCCTCAAGGAAACCAAAAACTGCACTTCTAAGCTCGAAATCAACTTTGTTGTCAAATGCGATGAAACAGCCATACTCCTCCATTGCTTCCCTCACGGCTTTGCATGTTGAGATCCAAGAACTTGTGCCAGGATTTAGGTTTTGCTTGGTGAAATCTATGACGGGAATCGAATTCTTCTGCTTTGTTTGGAGAACGAAGATTTGATCATTGATCTCCATTAGACAACTTGTTGAATTGTATTTATGATTTAAGAACTAACTTGTTGAAGGTTATGTAGTTCCAGATGCGGTGGTGGGAAGGAAGAACAAGTAATTATTCTTCGAATAAAACAAATTAGAAGAGGAATTGGAAGGAGGGCACGCAAGCGACTGCAAAAGATTGGACCGCCGCCAATTATAATTTTAATTTTGCGGTTGAATACTTGTTTTGTTATTGCATCACAACAAATGACGCTAGGGAATCAACAAAAAAAACCCATTTGGACCTCAGGCAGCTAGTGCGTTTTCCACTTACTCTTCACTTTGCTAGTTGATCAATTCTCCACCGCATAAGCCGTACCAAGACTTCCACTATGGTGTTTCTGAAGCATCAACTAGTATTAAATGTTGATTTTATATACACAATGTTTGTTGCACCAACTCTATGTACTAACTATTGGCAATATGATATAGCCTAATTGTGCCCATAAAAGTAGGATAATTATCATGAGTTAATATGATTGATCGTAATATAAAATGACAGTTTTAAAATGATAGTTTTAATTCAAAAAGTGGAGCAGATACTAAAGAACTTTTTAAAATCTCATCATTCCAAATTTTCCTATTGAGTTAGAATTCAAACTAGTGGAGAAATTTCGATCAATACCTAAAATCTGGCCATGATTCTAATAGAATAATTACAAATAATCATTACCTATATATAATAATGCCATACGAAAAAATGAGTACTCTTTACTGTGTACATAGAAGTCCTGTGTGATTAAATATCTTATATGCCATGCAACTTCTACCATCAAAGGATATTTTTCCTATAAATAAAACTAATTAGCCATTACCTCAGGCAAGTTTTTGGCCTCCAAAAACACACGTAAATCCTTGAGTTCGTAATTTGACTTAAGCAATGGAGTTATCCCACGGGATAATTCCCCGAAGTCCTTCAGCTTTATTTTGCAGGCCATCCAGGCAGCTGGAGCAGCTTAATTGCTCAAGGACGCAGTGCAAATTCTTGGATTATCACTTGGCAACGTTTATAGGAACGAGTGATTATATACTTGTTTATAAAAAATAACCCTTCAATTATGGCACAAATACATGATGAGGAAAACCTTTGGGTTTGTAAACAACTGATAGATTATCCTACGCAAAAGGGAAGGCTGAAATTCCTTACAAACAACTATAAACACCTTGAAGCCTTTGTCAAGATGCCTACCACTGACAAAGGGAAATGGAAACTAGATTGTCACAAGTTGAACAATGAGGAGGAACTCAATATAATCGAGAAGTGAAAAGACAAGTTTTTTAGCGATTGGATCTAAATCACATGATTCACAAGTAGGTGAAGAAAACCTCAGCCCAAATGTTATGGCAATTAGGCAACGACTTGGATAAAATTAAGAAGAATCCTCTTACTTTACAAATCTATAAGACCTCTAAGGCCTATAACGAAGCTATGGATCCAAAGGCTAATTTCGGATAGATAAATCCTTTCTTGGTATTGCCAATGATTTTTGAAGCAGAAGTACATAACTGGTACTTCGAATTGCATCTGATTCCATCAGCAGTCATGACTAGTTTAGCAATACATTTCGAATTATGTGATTTCATATGGATTTAGTTTTTGAATTAGTTTTTGAATTAACAAATTTTTTATGTGATTTACTTTGTTGTATTTAAGAACAATTGTGGTTATATTACGGATTTAAGGTTTTTGTTCCAATAATTTTTAAATTTATTCGGATTAACAATTGTTGGATTCAAAATTTTGATTTTGGGTACCGTCACGAACTTAATGTTCATGACCTAAAAGAATTAAGGATAACAAATTCCTTATCGGAATCAATTTGGTTTAAAATATATATATATATATATATAGAATCGGCCATGAACTTTTTGTTCATGGCCATAAGGATTAGTTCATGACCAATAAGGTCATGAACCTCTCGATAAGGCCATGAACTTCGTTTCGGCCTTTTATTTTTATTTTAATTTTTATTTATTTTAATTTTTGGCATTTTTTGTAATCTTTGGTAAAATAATTAAATTCAAATTTTGGTTAATTAATTAAAAATATCTAATATTTAAAAATATATTAATTGACACAACATGCTATTAAAATAGCCCCTCTTGTGTAGGTCAATTTATTTTTAAATATTAAGATTAGTATGTATTTGTAATTCATGTGGATATTTATCGAACCAAAGGAAGATTAATATTTGGCCGAATTATATATACACCAGTAGTAATAAATATGTGACAATATAATTTGGTATTCCATGTGAATAATAAGTCAGTCCAAAGGTAGACTTATTATTTGACAGGATTTATTATCAATATTTGATTACTACACCAAGAGTACCACTTACAAGTTAATATTTCTATCCAAAGACTAAATATTAATGTTGTTTTAGGTATCTTGTGATGGGCCCTACCATTATTTGAATTTAATTTATTATTTAAGATTTGGAACTTATGGGAATATATTTTTTTGTTCTATTTTCAGTTAATACATCTACTTCTATGATATCTACCAATATCAATTCCATCACTATGTTGAATGGAACCAATTTTAAGGAATGGAAAGAGAATGTAATGATCGTTCTTGGTTGCATGGATCTAGACCTTGCACTAAGGATTGAACAACCCACTCCTCTTACAGATAATAGTTCCGTAAAAGAAAAAAGGGACTATGAGAAGTGGGATCATTCAAATCGCATGAGTCTTATGATTATGAAACGTGCAATTTTGGAAACATTCAGGGGCGATATGTCCGATAAAAGGCAACTGCCAAAGAGTTCCTTATGGAAATTGAAAAACGTTGTGTAAAAAAATAATAAGGCAGAAACAAGTACGATTCTATCGGACTTAATTTCAATGAGGTATAAAGGAAAAGGAAATATAAGGGAGTATATCCTGGAGATGTCTCATCTTGCTTCAAAACTTAAGGCACTAAAGTTAGAGCTGTCTGAGGACTTGCTCGTACATTTGGTTTTGATCTCTCTTCCTGCACAATTCAGTCAATTTAAGGTCAGTTATAACTGTCAAAAGGATAAATGGTCTCTAAATGAGCTCATTTCTCATTGTGTGCAAGAAGAGGAAAGATTGAAGCAAGAAAAGATTGAAAGTGCTCACTTGGTAAGTACCTTTACGGACAAAAATAAGAAAAGGAAAAAGGATAAAGAAGTTACGGTGGTCCACTTCAAAAGAAACAACAAAAGAAACAAACTAAGGAATTTGGTTGTTACTTTTATAAGAATTCTGGACACCTGAAAAAGAACTGTACTAGACAAATATCACGCTTGGCGTGCAAAGAAAGGTACGCTTCTCATTTTGGTTTGTTCTGAGGTTAATTTAGCTTCAGTACCTAGACACACTTGGTGGATAGACTCCGGTGCTACTACTTACATAAGTGTGTCCATGCAGGGTTGCCTGAATTGCCGAAAGACAAATGATGTTGAAGGATTCATCTATGTGGGCGATGGCAAACCAGTTAAAGTTGAAGCAATAGGGACTTTTAGGTTATTATTAAAAACTAGTTATTATTTGGATTTGAAAGAGACATATGTTGTACCGTCTTTTAGACGAAATTTGGTTTCTATTTATGTTTTGGACAAATCCGGGTACTCTTGTTCATTTAGAAATAGTCAGTTTAATCTTTTTCTAAATTTAAATATTATTGGTACTGGTTTTTTGTCTTCTCATGATAACCTTTATTTAATCAAAACTATTGCTTCATATAATGAAACCTTGCATATAAGTTCACGTGGTACTAAACGCAAATTAATCAATGAGATGTTATTGAATTCTGTTTCACTTTGGCATAAGCGTTTAGGTCATATATCTAAACAAAGAATTGAAAGACTTGTGTCAGATGGAATTCTTGATCCCCTTAATTTGTCAGACTTTCAAATCTGTGTTGAGTGTATTAAGGGGAAACAAACAAACAAACATAAAGAGATTAGGTGCCAATATATCTTCAGACGTCTTAGAAGTAATACATACGGACATTTGCGGGACATTCCATGCCTTCTTGGAATGGTCAATATTTTATTACATTCATAGATGATTTTTCTCATTATAGCTACCTTTATCTAATTCATGAGAAGTCTCAATCATTGGACATGTTCAAGGCTTTTAAAGGTGAAGTTGAAAACCAACTTGGTAAAAGAATTAAGGCTGTCAGATCTAACCGTGGTGGTGAATACTATGGTAGATATGATGGATCAGTTGAACAACGTCCAGGACCTTTTCATAAATTCCTAGAAGAGTGTGGAATCGTCCCACAGTACACCATGCCGGGATCTCCTAGCATGTGAATGGTATTGCTGAGAGACGAAATAGAAATTTAAAGGATATTGTGAGAAGTATGATTAGCCATACAACTTTACCGGATTCACTATGGGGAGAGGCATTAAAGACTGCAACTTATATCCTTAATAGAGTTCCAACTAAGGCAACAACCAAAACCCCTTATGAACTATGGACTGTTAAAAAGCCTAGTATAAATCATTTACATATTTGGGGTTGTCCAGCTGAGGCAAGGCCTTATAGGCCAAATGAAAAGAAATTGGACTCGAAAACGGTCAGTACCTATTTTGTTGGTTGCTCTGAACGGTCTCGAGGTACAAATTTTATGATCTCACATCCAGATCCTTCTTTAAGACGGAAAATGCCCAGTTCTTTGAGGATATTGAGTTTGGGGGGAGAGATAAAGTTAGAGACTTTGTCTTTGAAGAGAAATCTATTTCCCTTCCTACGATTGTTATTAACAATGATTAGCCTTCTATTCCTGACATTGTTCAAGAAACAATACCAGTACCCTGACAAGACAATGTTGAAAATCTTCCCCATCAAGAACAACACGAACAAACTCAATAACCTCAAGAACAAATGCCATTAAGGAGATCCACTAGAGAACGGAGAAGTGCGGTTCCGGATGATTACATCGTATTTCTCCAAGAACATGAGGATGGCATTGGATTGGTGGAAGATGATCCAATCAACTTTCATCAACCCATAAATAGTGCTAATTCTCACAAATGGATTGGTGCTATGAATGAGGAAATTAAATCCATGAAAGACAATGACGTTTGGGAACTCGTCATACTACCCGAAGGTACGAAACCTATTGGTTGCAAATGGATATTTAAAACCAAAAGGGATTCGAAGGGTAATGTGGAGAGATATAAGGCTAGTCTTGTCGCAAAAGATTTTACTCAAAAGGAAGGCATTGATTATAAAGAGACTTTCTCTCCAGTATCATCAAAAGACTCTTTCAGGGAAATAATGGCTTTAGTGGCATATTTTGACCTTGAGTTACATCAAATTGGGGATGTAAAGACTGCGTTTCTCAATGGTAACATTGATGAGACCATTTATATGATACAACCAGAAAACTTTGTATCCAAATATGCAAAGAATATGGTCTGTAAATTAAAGAAATCCATCTATGGGCTCAAGCAAGCTTCTCGTCAATAGTATCACAAATTTCATCAAATTATCATATCATTTAGTTTTGAGATGAATTTGGTTGATGATTGTATATACCACAAGTTTAGTGGGATTAAGTACATTTTTTTGGTTTTATATGTCTATGACATACTGCTTGCCAGTAATGATATAGGCTTATTGCACGAAACCAAGAGATTTCTATTACAGAAATTTGAGATGAAAGATCTTGGGGACGCCTCTTTTGTATTAGGGATTCAAATACATCGAAATCGCTCTCGGGGTATTCTTGGATTAGCGCAAAAGAACTATATCGAGAAGGTACTTAAGAGATTTGGCATGCAAGATAGCAAACAAGGAGATACCCCTGTTGCTAAGAGAGACAAATTCTCTAGCCTCACTCAGTGCCCTAAGAATGATTTTGAAAATAAGGAAATGCAAAAGATTCCCTATGCTTCGGCAATAGGAAGTCTAATGTATGCTCAAGTTTGTACGCATCCAGATATTGCGTATATTGTTGGGATGTTAGGCAGATATTTAAGCAATTCGGGTATGATTCATTGGATAGCATCCAAAAGAGTCATGCGGTATCTTCAGAGAACAAAACATTACATGCTCACATATAGGAGATCGGATAAATTAGTGATCATTGGGTATTCCGACTCTAATTTTGTTGGATGTCAAGACAGTCATAAATCCACTTCGGGCTATATTTATTTGCTTGCTAGTGGAGCTATCTCTTGAAAAAGAGTTAAACAAACACTCATAGCTCCTTCCACCATGGCAGCTGAATTTATAACATGTTATGAGGCATCCAATCATGGAATATGGTTGCAAAATTTTGTCACAGGGTTGCGAATTGTGGAACACTTGAAAGACCACTTAAGTTATTTCGATTTAATTTGACAATAAATCAACAGTATTATATTCTGACAATAATAAGAGTTCAACGAAGTCTAAACACATAGACATCAAGTTCCTAGTTGTTAAAGAAAGAGTTTAGAGTGATCAGGTGTCTATAGAGTATATTGGTACGAGCTCCATGATTACGGATCCACTTACTAAAGGATTACCACCTAAGGTCATTCATGAGCACACTACTCATATGGGTGTTATGTCTTTTGAGGATATTCAGGATTAGTGGGAGTTTGTATTCAGTTTATACACTTAAATCTTTCGAGACACATCTTATGTTTATGAATATTTTTGCCCTTGTCAGGCATTCAGTTTTAGAAATGAACTGTTCAGTTTAAGTTTCACTCTGACTTCAATTTCAGTTTGATCTCTATAAAGAATAAAGTTGGACCAGTTGGAAATAGGCATGTTTAAGATCACATTGCTTGTAATTTTCATGCTACACATCCATACTTGATCTATGTCATTTGGTTGTGTTGATGTACGTGTGACTCAAGAATGGGTTTAGTTACGATTAATGTAACGAAAATCGTCTTGATCCTATATTGACATGATTAATGGACGAGATTGTTCGGAGATGACTATGGTCATGATAGCTAAAGGTTTTGAGCTCGTAAGATTTTATACAATAATATATTTGTAGTCCAAGTGGGAGAATGTTGGGTTTTGGACATTCACATACATATTAATTGTGTAATATATGCTATCATAATTAATTGGCCCAATATAAAGTGATCTATTATAGTTTAAGATAAATGGGCCTAAGTTATCTAATTAGTATGGGCTTTTATATATAGATACCCTAAAATCTTATTTCCTATTTTATGATGGGAAAAACCTAAGGGAATAAGGAAATTATATTTATATATATAGGTTGTGGTCCCCAAATTCTATGTTGTGTTACTTTTCTTGACATCCCATCATCAGAAAAGTGAGAACCCTATTATCTAAAATACATACATTGTAATTTAGAAGATCAATAACCACAATATTCTTCAAGAATCAAATCCGTAGGCTCAAGAATCACATCCGGTTATTCAAGAATCACATCAATTCTTATAGATTCTGGTACGCTTTCGCATTTAGTATTTAATTTATATTCTTGATAATTAAACATGAAGGATTCGGGTTATGATAACGTTGGTTGTCTTGATATTAAAGTTAATTTGGTATTTCAACAAAAGTTCCAAAAGCTAAGCATATTGGGAGGGACAGGGAGAGGCCACGGCCAATATTAAAGTCCCATTCTCATCTAAAAAAGAACTGAAAAAGTTATCTTAAAAATCCAGAGTACGGTCCCAAAAAATACAAGGAGATAGGAATGGCTAGTCAACCTAACGAAAAGATAAGGAAGCTTGTTGATGGGTCACGGTGCTCGCATTCCGCAGCTCTAAATTCGCAGCATACAGGTCCTGTTTGCAGTTTGCAACTTACGGTTCATAGCTTACAACCCTAACTCTAACTTAGACTCCAACTATAAGACAAAAATGATACCCCTTAAAAAGAATCCAGCCAGATTAAAGTCTAGTTACAGGTGGAGAAGTAGAAAATCTACATAAACCCACTATGATCTTAACTCCAACTTTCAAGATGGATCAGAAGCAACTTTGTCTATTCCACAATATACATATGGCAATAATAGAAGCAGCACATAGACATTTTATGCGTACTAAGAAAATGCACGTGCTTTGTATGTGTAGGAAGTATAAAAATTAAAACTAATTATTTTTTTTGACTAATATAAACAAAATTTTATTTAACTGAAACTTATTTTGCTATTATGGTTATCTGAGATTTAATATATAAAATAAATGTGATCTGGATATTTGTTTTTCTAACAATATTTAAGCAGTCACATTTGTTATTAGTGAAATATTACAAGCCAACATCCTTTGTAATGATCAAAATGGTTGGATTTACAAGTGTAATACGTTACTCAATGATCAAAAGTTTTTTCATGACCGTTACATAGCAAAACAAAAATTGTGAAAGAATACCAAATTCCGAATTCACTATTGGACTCTTTCACATTCATATGATTCAATTTACCAAATGAAAAGAAAAACACTACACATGCATTTACCAAGTTGGTGAGTTTTTGCATCTTTGGATCTTTGCATCAATTTATGTTTCTAAAAAGCATATAAGTTGGTTGTATATATAGTGTCTATTCTTTTTCAAGAGTCACATTTTTATTTTTTTTATTGATGGTAGATTTTATCTTTATTTTTTTTGCTCGTTTTTTTCATCTTTTTTCTTGAAATGCCATAATGTATATTTCTATTATATAGATATACCAATTTCAAAAGATAGTGTAAAATTTTTAAATTGGTTTCAATCTATTTGTTGGCCTAGAATGCTTTTAGTGATAGAGTTGATAAAGCATTATCTAATTTAAGAATATAATTATTGAATGATAAGCCTTGTTCTTTCTATATTGTAACATTTGATATTTTCTTTTAAGAGTTCAATTTTTAACATAAGTTAGGGATATTTTTATCTCATTCTTTTTACATTGCAGAATTTTCATATTCTTTTAAGATCACTCGACATTGATTAATCATGTGTTCTCAAAACTAAATTTCCTGAATAAACCTTATGGAACGCAATATAAATTGTGTACATTGGATTCCTAATAACTTTGGTGTTGAAGATTATCTACCAAGGTCCTATTTTATATTTCCATAATGTTTGTTTTTATTTTATTTCTACAATGTATTAAGACATACAAAATCTCTAACAGATTCATTTTATAAATCGAAGCAATTATTTTCTTATCTTACTTTTCTCATAGTTTGAGTTAAATTTTTAAAACTTAGATGGAAAACTATTTTTTTCTACTTTTACCCCATGTTTGGATGCAGAATTTGTGCCGACCAAGATCCTCGCCTGAGAGAGCTCCTGCCTTACATGAAAAAATGAAAATAAAGACCCTAGTGCCCTAAATCTGCCTATGTACATCATCCTCATATATATTCATGCCTGACAAGGGCACATACAACCTGAAGAAAAAAAAAATGTTTTTGCATAGTACATTGTGTGGAAAAATATTTTGAAAATAATACATATGGGTCGATGGAAGTGATTAACAATATGTAGCAAGTTAGTGATTGTATTTTGAGATTCTTCATTAGACCTTTTCTATTATCATCCATCATAAATAGTTTGCATGCGAGTACTATAGCGTAAAAATGGATCCTCATGTCTCTTTATATTGTTGAATTTATTAAAATGGGGGATGTTATCTTAGGATTGAATCTCATTTATGGACATAAGTTATCAGATGGATCCGTGATAGAATTCTATGTTATATTCCAATTCATAACCCTAGGTAGAATATTTATGACTAAAATTCTTTATTTAATACTAAGGAACTATTAATATTAGATTCTATTAGTTCTTATTATATTTACTATCTAAAGTAATACTAACAACAATGAATAAATTTAAGATTTAGTAGGTGTTAAATTTAATATTTATTGTACTAATAAATAATATATAGTTAGTATTTTGTTATATACAGCCCATTATATGTAAAATACTTATTCTAATAAATTTTGTAAATTAATCATCATATTAATAATTATAAGATGAAATGTTTGTTGGCCCCAAAACAACCTAAGAGGGGGGGTGAATTAGGTTTCTTAAAAATACTTTGAGAAATATTGAGATTTTCAATTTAAATGCAGATATAACAAAATCAATAGAACAGTAAAGTAAAGAGAGAAAAATTAAACAATCAATACTTCCAAGCTAGCAAGCTTGAAGTATCAAATCTCTTGAATGCTTCACACACTTGGTGAGCCAATAATCTTTACAAAGTTGGGAAGTTCTTGCTCACACTAAAACTCTTGTGTGAAAGCATTAAAGCACCTATTTATAAGAGCAATAAATAGTGGTTTCAACTACTTCCTAACGGCTAAATAATAAATGCACAAAAAATAGCCGTTGGGGTTTCGGACGTCCTAGAAGTATTGAATGCGTCCGAGGCAACGTCCGATCTTCTTTCAGTTTTGTTGAGAAGCATCATTCGAACGTCCGTGCATGCGTCCGTTCCTTCGTCCGACAGAGGTTTCGGACGGTCCTGAGAGTCCGAAAGAGAAGCAGTAGGATCCCATTATTTCTGCCAGTTCGTTCAACACGATGCAATACATGTTATGAGATTCAATGTTACCAGCTTATATAACATTAACATGCGATGTTTTCCAAAGCTTGTTTGACAGAGTTAAGTGTTTATGTCATCATCAAAATAAGGTTTGGAAAACATCAATGTTAATGTTATATAAGCTGGTAACATTGAATCTCATAACATGTATTGTATGAATGTTGTATGTTGGTGAGACTTTACATTGGAGGGTTGTACGAATGTTGTATAAACCTTCATATTATGTTGTTGAGACTTTACATTGGAGGGTTTTATTAACTTTGAATTTAAACTTTTACAAGTCTACAATAGTTCTTTCTCAATCTCTTGACAAAGTAGTATAGTAAGCTGTCTAAATAATGTCACACCAGAGTACCATTTAGGCAAAATTGAGGGTTTATAACATTACTAATTATCTAACATCAAAGATTATATAAAAATATATTAAAGTTTCATTTCTATTTGGAGTTGTGTTTTGTGTAAACCTGATTTAATCAATAACAAATGTGCAAAGGAAGCAATACAGAATAAGTTAGTTTAGTGTTGTAAGTCGAATCAATTATCAATGTCCCTTAATCTTCTGAGTTAACTACTTGACTGTTTAGCGCAAGATTAATGTAATTTTGCACCTTTAAAGTATCAGGATCAAGATAGTTATCTAAATATCTATTTTATATCATGTACAATTTTAGTACTTGATTGTTGATTCAAGATTAAATTTCCTTTAGAAAACTTTAATCGATTTGCGCTTTCAATTTAAATTTTTAATTTTTTTTTTCAGTTTTTGATACAAAATTTTGCTCGGTCGTTTGGTTAACGGATTCTTTTTTCAGTTTCAGTTTTCAATTTATTCGATTATCTGAAATTTCATACCTAATTAGAAAACTAAATATAAAACTAATAGAGCTAAGACCATCAAATATTATTAATAACACTAAAGCCTAAAGCTAAAATATCTTAAATTTTGAATTAATAGAAATAAGGAATGGTTTAGTAAAAACTAAAAACAATAAAACTAAAATTTTGGTCATTTGGTTATTGATTTTTAATAACCGAATCTAAACCATAAAAGCAATTTGCTTGTTTGCTTTTATTTGCTTAAACTGAACACTAGTTATCTAAAAATCACAAATCAAATTTGTTGGGTTCGATCAATTTATTCAAATAAATCAAACTATAAACATCATTATCTACTGAACCGAAGATTAATATTAACCATAAACTAATATAAATGTGTGGCTGAAATGCACATATTAATAAAATGAAGAAATAGAATTGGTATTTATTAAATAAAAGTGGCAAGAAATAAAATATAATTGGTATTTATATATGTAGACACCTATTTTTGTCTCTTAAGTTGTCCCCTATTTTTCTCTTAATTTGACTTGCCATAAATTTTATTAATTCATACCAATTGTATTTCTTCATTGCTTATTTGATTTCCTTTCAATTTACCCTTTATTCCTTCTTAATTGGTCTTATGGTGTTTAATTATTATGTGTTTTATGCATTCGAAATACTAAGAATGAGTTTTAATATTATTAAGTATTTAGATTTTTCCAAAAAAAAAAAATTTAATTAATAAAAAAAATTTTTTCAGCGCGTGAAATTCCTCACGATCTGCTCACGCCACACAAATTTACCACCGAGAGCTGTTTTAGTATGATGTCTCTTATTTTTCACCCATTCTCACCAAATTTCAGATGCTCCATACTCCCAACATGACAAGGAATGGTCTTTGACCATTTTTACACTTTACAATCCACTTCGTTAAAAGAAAAAAAATCAATGTAAAGGGGGAGGGACGAAATTTATGTAGAAAAGAAAAGAGAGAAAATTTTTTCTAAGTTTAAAAATCTTCCAAACAGCCAAATTTGAGCCAAAATTCCAAACGATTGAAAAGGAATTAGACTAAACTCAAAGAAGAAAAGTTGTACAGGGTACCTGGGACTACAACTTCTCTTTGTAATTCTCAAGAAAAATCATTCATTTGGAAGGTCAATTTGTGGTAGATAGAAGGCTGGTGGCCAAGAAAATCTGCAGAAATCTTTTATTTTTCTCATCTGGAAAATTTTCTTTGTCCAACTTTGAGTCCTTATACACCTAGATGATAAAAGACAGAATTAGACTAAACTCAAAGATCAAAAGTTGTAGAGGGTACCTGGACAACAACTTTTGTTTGTAGAGATCAAGCAAAATCGTTCATCTGGTGGGTGAGAAACCTGGTGGAAGAAGGCCGGTTCATCAACCGGAAGCTTGGAGAGGTGCCGAAAGCAAATTCGGCACAAACGCACTCCAAACCGAGTATAACTAATTCCACCACATTCCTGAGGTTGAGGTGAGTTAAATGGGCTTTTGAATCGATTGTTTTGGTGACAAAATGCTTATCTTACTATTTTTACATGATTTATGACTTAATTTTTGAATTTAATTTTATAGTTCATAATGTTTATATTTAATGTTTTTATTAGCTTTAAAATATTTTTTGGAGTGTCTATAAAGGTTTACACGAAAATTTTGTGGATGTTTTATGCAAGTTTGTGTTTGGTTCATATGCCCACTTTCACCCTTTGATTTATGTTCATGCAGTTATTTATGTTAATTAGTTGTTATATCTTTATGTTCTATGTAAAAATTAGAATTTTATGGCTTTTTTCTTAGAATTTTTGGGTTAAGGTTTGAAGGTTTCACTTTTTGAGGTGGTTATGGAGTTGGGAGAATTTTGAATGGTTGTTTACTTAGTTGGGGAAGAAGAGGAAGAAATTGGGGAATGTAGAGAAACTTTCAAGTGTATAAATAAAAATAAACTGAACCATAACCCAAAAATGGCTTTGGGCCAGTGGTTGCCACGTCAGCGATGACGTGGCAATTCCTAAAAAAAAAAGAAAAGAGAAAAGCTTGCTGAAAGAGCCCACTTGATGCCACGTCATCGATGATGTGGCACCACCAGATTGCGCCACGTGATCGATGACGTGGCACACAATTTTTTTTAAAAAAAAGTTCAAAAAATTTTATTTGCGTTTTAACCCTCCAGATTTTAGATTTTTGCATTTTAGCCCTCAAATAATTTTCTAAATTACATTTAGGCCTTTAAGAATTTTTCTTATAATATTACTGTTTCTTTTTCTTTTCAAATTTCTGCTAAGTGACATTTTTAATGACAATGTGTATAACCAAGCTTTAATTTGAACTTTGTTTGACATTTTAATATGTTTAATTACCCTTTATTGTGAAATTACCGTTTTGCCCTTATGAGTATTAAATTGTAAATAGGCTTTGATTTTGCACATATTTTTTCAATTAGTTTCTTTTGTGATGATTTGTGCTTTATTTTTGATGTTTGTTGGTCTCGATATAATATTTATGCTTTTTCTTACTTGTTAAATGATGTGAATCTACTCTTCTGTCCTCAAATTTTGTTTAGTTGCACGACTAGACATTAAATATTTGAATCAAACTCAATTTAGTCCATGTCTCTTATACACGTATCAATAATATAAAATCGGGCTAGAAGTAAACTCTGCGTTGAGTGACATTCAACTATTTTGCCCCTTGGGAGTTAAAGGGCACTACAAGCTAAATGTGTGCCACTTTAAATTGGACCCCGGGCTAAATTTACCTGTCAATATTATTATTTACCATTTATTTTCATTTCCTCATTAATATGTACATATTTTATTACTTTTAAACTATCTCAAGCATACGTACGCTACAAAGTCGGCAATAATGAATACTAAAGTTGAAAAGGGAAAAGCGATAAAATCATGCAACCGGTCCAACGCCGGGTAAAGTGGGTGCCAAGGGGAAATTCAAATCTATCCCAAAACTTCCCATTTTACAACAGGATTCCCGAACTCATGTTTTTTGAATTACGTGGACCAGGAGTCAATCTAGACTAGGATTTATTTTTTCTTTAAATTTTGATGTATGGTGACAGGCCACATTTAGAAAGAACTGTGGCGACTCCAATCCTGTGTTCCCTAGCTTAGATTTTTTTGTACAATTCATAGTCGCATTTAAAGCCCCGTTATGTAATAGTAAATAGGTGATTCATTTAAATTGGTAATAGTAAGTAGGTAATTTATGTTTGTAATAGTAAATAAGACTATTGTATTTAATCACCTATTTCACGAGCACCACATTGGCGACAGTGCCGGTCCCAAAGGTGCCGGCCAGACCGCGGGTTGTGGGGGGGTGCGACAATATAGATAACCTATTGCCTATTGAATAAATATTGACATAGAGAATGTTCACATAATCTCAAGAAGAACTTACAGTTCTTTCTAAATGTGGCCTGTCACCATCAACTTAAACTCCTTATCTACCCATCTCCACTGGAAAAGAAGAGTGCGAAGGCCCTTGGAATTATTAGTCAAGAAACTATCCCAAACATTCTTATATATGGTTGTGGATACTCTGTGAAACTCGTTGCTCAGATTCTTATTACTCAGTTAAATTCTTCTTGAGTTAGTATTCTAAAGAATAAAGATTACTTTTACATTTTGGATGCAACTTGCAAAGTCTTATTTTTCCATTATACTTCTTTGATGTGTGGGATCCTATAAAAGTAATTATCACTTCATGATTATGCAATAAATTTATTTATTTTTATCAGCAGAATCCTGGGTTATGACTGAGGGATAAAAACTAAGTTAATTACGTATGTGCCCATTAGTAATGCATTGACTCATCTTTTACTCATTGGCAATTTAGGTAGATCTAAAAAAAAAAAACTTAAATAGAAAAATACCACTCACATTTTTATAATAGTACAGATAAAAGCAGCGACCGTAAAAAGAGCTGGATCAATTTGTCAAGAGCACAAGTATATACTAGAAAGGATAAAACCCAGGAGGCCATGATAAATCTTGAAACTCAAGTTGGGGTGCCACCAACGTAACTAGTCACCGGACCAAGAAGGAAATCTACCCTATCAGGATCTCAACTTAGACTACGAGCTAGATCAAGGTAGCATGTAGATCAACAAGAAAAGCCTACTGACTACATCTTATAAAATCTAGATCGACAAGAAAAGCCTACTGACCTGATCAACGTATCATGCAGATAGAAAAAGCTTACAGTGGGATCAAGTTGAGATTGAGAACCAACTAACGAAGATAGCAAGTCAGCAAGGAATGCCTAAGGGCTGGATCGAACTAAGATGCAAATAACAAAAAGTTCCATAAGATTGAGTTTATGACTTTTCTTTTCGAATATGAGGCACATTGCATCTTTTGCATAATAATCCCATAGTAGGGAGCTAATTATTATAAACAATAAAATGTATTAGATGTGTTAAATAATGCTAGTCAACATAACATTCTCCAAGTGTATAATAACCTTTTTGGACACAAATATAATCTAGCCAACCTCGAGCGAGCTAATGCTTTCCTAGTAAAATTTTTAGGTGTACCAATTATCCCAAAATAGTAGATAAAGTTGAAAATCACTCATGGAGAAGAACCAACCCAAGCAACCATAGTAATCGAATCTCTAATGATTGGGAATCTTGAGGGAAACAAGAAGATTGCAAGGAATGCTACATAGCCCCTTCTAGCTAAATAATAACTTGTTGCTTACAGTACATAAGTTACAAACACCGGAAAAATTAACGGGTGCAAGAAATTTAGCTCCAACAAAGAAATCAAGCTGGTAGAGCTGAATCAAGAAAATCAATGATGAAAAATAAAATCTAGGGTCGAACCAGCCTCATTGCTAGAAGATGCGGTTGTAAATATGTGAAAGAAAAACCTAAAGGTAATAGCCTGATCAACAGATATAATGCCGGATATTTCAAGGAGTATCATTGGACACTTCAGGCCTCCTTGTCGACCTGACAAAATAAAATGAGAGATCTTTTGGTCCAGAAAAAAGTAGGAAGTTGGAGACTGTGTCAACTCACCACGCAACTGTCTCAATAATCAAATCTTGAAACTCAAGGTAGATTGATCTTCCAATTCTAAAGAAAGTAAAGCCAGTCTGACCTTGTAAATGGCAGTCAAGAAGCTAAAGTTTTGCAGTGATCCACAACTTGCAAATTGCCAAAAGAATGGACAACTCGGAACTCAAGGGATATTCATGAAAATGTACCTAGAAAATATCAAACAATTGTTAATATGCTTTGAATATTTTGAAATATAGGAAATTTCCAGGTCCTAGAATATAGATTCTATTGCCATTTGTAAATTAACATCATCCTCATAAACCCACTTGACCAAATGAATCTCAATGGAAATCCAAAAAAAATGGTTACATAAAATTAGATCTATTAGAGATTAACTAGGAATCTAGCTGGATGAATCCATTCACTATCTATCTGACTACTAGAAAGCTTCCAGAATATCAAAATTGGGGCTAAAAAATTCAAATCGCAAGCAAGTCGATATCAGCCCGAAATAATCAACTGTATTGGTGATCTTTCTCAAATTTTTTATTGAAATGTCTGGTCCCTTGCAGGGAAGATCACATTCTTAAAAAGATTCATAAGGGAGTTGTTAAAGCCATATTGGCCCAGATGTCAAATCATGGAGATGCATGGAAATGTTCTCAAGAAACTGAGAAATGAAACGACATTGACATGAAGTCCTTGGCTATTAGTGGAATGGAAAATCAATTACTTGTGAAAAGCACCGGAAGGAAAAGAGCACCTAGAGGTGGCAGTAAACTACTTCACCAAATAAGTGAAAGCTAAACCATTAACTTTCTTCACAGAAAAGGTAAGTTCGTAAATTATCTTTCTAACATAATACCTGTAGGTTTAAGATTCCCAGCACAGTTATCAAATAATGATAAGTACTTTGAAGGACCACTTCAAATATCGTGATGATAATATCATACAAAAAGTATTTTAGCTTAGTTAGACAACATTAGGCCAATGTCTAGGATGAACTAGCTAGCAAAATTATAGTAGTATCTTGTTTTCTTATCCAACCACCATGAACTCCTCTATGGGTCTGATACAGTTCAATTTGATCTACGGGTTTTAAGAAGTTATGCTAACAAAAATTGATAAATGAAGCTGGAACAATAAGTCTTAACATCCCTCTAATAAAGAGGATAATATTTCTAGATATGGACTTAACGGAAGAAAAAAGGAACAATCCCTATCATGGAACTGCAAGTTTGCTGAATAAGACACAAAATAAATTTCCGAATCTTTAATAGAACTTCAAAAAGGTATTACTAAACGCCTACGAGTGCTTTAGTCCATACGAAACATTGCTAAAATAGGTGTAAGCACCTCAATGATTAATAAAATATTTTAACAACAAGATTGCTGAGCTACAAATTGTTCTAGAAAAAAGATTGTAGAACTAAATTGGTTAACAAATATTCTATTAACAAGATTGTAATGACGGATGATAACCAAATAATACATATTCCTTTCAACAGACTATGGAATAATAATTTCCCATTGTTCTAGCAACTAGATTGCAGAACTATAAATAGAAAATTCTAGCAACAGGATTACAGAATTATCAAGTTCCAACAACTGGATTGTGGAACCAAATTGGTTCCAAACATTTGCTTAACAAGATTATGAGATGATAATTGGAATTATGCATATATAATCCTTTTAGCACGGCTGTGGAATAATAACTTATGCTGTTGCAGCAACTAGGTTGTAAAACCACAAATAAAAAATCTACGCAAAATCATAAAAATTCCAACAACTTAGTTATGAAATCAAACTAGTTAAATAAGTATTCGAGTATGAAGCATAAAGAAGGCTGGATAACAAAAATTATGTCCACGGTGTAGAATTACCTATAACAATATGTTTAGCTAAATCTGACTATAACTAAAAAGCAAAGCATATTGTGTAAGAAAGTAAATAATTAATAACATCCTGCAGTGCAATTTAAAATTTTTACTTTTATATTATGGATCACCTTAATTAATTTATGCGTAGTACAAAAAAAAGTATAGAAATTATACCTTAGAATCGTAATAAAATCCCTAATATATTTGGGATGTAAATCCACAAATTCCTTTTTTCAATCGTGACTTTCACGATTTTTTAAACTTTTCTTGGCTTTTTTGTTGTCTCCCGTACTAGTACTCATATCAATATATTAGTGCTAGTCATCTATCATATTATATCTATACTATATTAAAAGAGCGAGTTTGATTAGGTGCCTTAGATTTTCGTTCTGAAGTTACCCTTATATAAAATTTAATTACTTTGTTATTTCCCTTAACTTGAATGCATTTTTTATAATTATTTGGGCTAAGAATAAAAAGGAAATAAAACCTACTTTTAAGGTTATGCCTTTTTTAAAAATATTTAGACTATTTACGCGACTACTTCTCAAAGAATAAAAGAGGAAAGAAAACCTACTTTTAAGGTTCATATTTAAACACAAATAAATTTGATTGAAGCAAATTTCTTTATATAATAGAATATTGGGAATGAGTTTTAGAAATTAAAGAAGAATAGGAAATAATTTTATTGGGATGAATTTTATCTATCTATACTATATTAAAAGAACGAGTTTGATTAGGTGTTTTAGATTTTCGTTCCGAAGTTACCCTTACTATAAAATTTAATTACTTTGTTATGTCCCTAACTTGAATGCCTTTTTTATAATTATTTGGGCTATTTGTGTAAATATTCCTCAAAAAATAAAAAAGGAAATAAAACCTACTTTTAAAGGTTATGACTTTTTATAATTATTTGGACTATTTATGTGAATACTTCTCAAAGAATATAAGAGGAAAAGAAACCTACTTTGAAGGTTTCATATTAAGAAATAAATTTGATTGAAGTAAATTTCTTTATGTAATAGAATATTAGGGATGTGTTTTAGAAATTAAAAAAGAATAGGAAATAATTTTATTGGGATGAATTTTAGAAATCAAGCAATATGGAACAAAAAAATAAATTTTACTTGAAAAATAAATTTACATATTTTATTTATACTTTTGAACCCTCAACAAGAAAAAATTCTAAAAGGTACATAGAAAATAAAACTAAATTTTTTAGACTTATATTTAGAATTAAGTTTAGTTGGAGTAAATTTCTTCAAAAAGAAGAATTTCATGACAGATTTAGAAATAAAAGATTAATATTATATAAATTTAATTGAATATAAACTATGTAAGTAAAAGTAAATTTTTTAGACCTATATTTAAAATTAAGTTTAATTGAAGCAAATTTCCTTATAGAATATAATTTTGGGATAGATTTAGATGAATATTAAATAAAATTATTAGAAACAAATTAATTGAATATATAATAAAATAAATGAATTCTTTTGATTTATTTTAGATTTTCTTTCCCAAGTTACCCTCTGTATAAAATTTAATGACTTTATTATGTTCCCAACTTGAATGTTTTTTAATAATTTTTTAGGATATTTATATAAATACTCCAATCAAAGAGTAAAAGAAGAAATAAAACCCACTTTTAAGACTTCATATTATCATATAAATTAAACTGAAATATATTTTCTTGTGTAATAGAATATTAGGAATGAGTATTAGAAATTAAAGAATAGTAGGAAATATTTTTTTTGGAATGGGTTTTAGAAATTGAGCACTAATAAAAATATAAAATTTATTTGAAAAATAAATTTACATGTCTCACCTATACATTTGGACTGTTAAGAGAAAAAAAAAATCTAAAATGTACACGTGAAATTAAAATTATTACTTTTTCTTTACTTCATTTAGAATTAAATTTAATTGACATAAATTTTCTCATAGAGTAGAATTTTAGGATAGATTTAAAAATTGAACATAAATATTAAATAAAGTTATCAAAAAATGAATAGAATAAATGTCTCATTAAATAGAATTATGCATATGATTATTATCAACATATAAATCAACAAACTATATAACATTTATATGCAATTAAATAAACTAATTATTTATTAACCTAAACTATTAAAGTAAAAGAAAATTTTCATTTGACAAATAAAGTTAAACAAGGAAAACAAGATTATCTTAATTTAAAGAAATTGAATACCATTTTAGCCATTCAAACTAAACAAAAATCTCAATGTAGCATTTTTAAATTGAAAAGATCTCGATTTGATCTTCCATTGAAAAATATTCTAATATAATCCTCCAATCCAAATTCAAAGAGTTTCAACTTGATCCTTAAAACTAAAACAAATGTCCCAATATGGCCATAAAACTAAAAGATTATGCATTTGATCATCTAACATTTATATGTAATTAAAGAAACTAATAGTTTTTTAACAACTATTAAAAGAAAAAGAAAAATTCATTTGACAAATAAAGGAAACAAGACCATTTTAATTTCAAAGAGTTAAATACCATTTTGGCTATTTAAACTAAGCAAAAATCTCAATATGACATTTTAAATTGAAAAGGTTTCGATTTGACAATTCCAAATTGAAAAAATTATTCTAATATATGAACATCTTCTAAATTCAAAGAGTCCCAATTTGATATTCAAAACTACAACAAATATTTCATGTGGCTCCCAAAACTATAAGATTATGAATTCAACCCTCCAAAGTGAAAGTCTGTTCTAATTTGCCCTCCAAAGTGAATTCCGGTTAAAAAATTCTATTAACCTTTTGAAAAGGTTAACAATTTTAAAATTATACTTTCAATTTTAATAGTTATTTTAGTATTACAATAAATTTTTTATACAAAATAGATAATTCTATCTCATATCCATTTCTCAAGGATGAATTTTAAAAATTATATAAGTGTGCAAATAATTTTTTTTTTCAAAATTAGGAATTAAGGTATATAATAGTAGATATATTCTTTAAAGAAAAAAATTAAGATTTATCATGTATAAAACTTTTGGATTCTTAAAATAATTTTGAAATATTTTTCTATTTTTGATAAAAAAAGGAAAAAAATAAAAGAACAAAAGAAATATAAAATTGTTTAAAAGTCGCAAAGCTATCAAAATTTTTGAATTAAAAAAGACATTATCTTTCGTAGATATTGTCAACAACGTCACCTTTCTTTTTCCAATGCCATTCATTTTATCTCTAATTTTGTTTTCTATATTTTGTGTTTATAAAAGAAATTCGTTGTCCAAAATATAAAAAGAATTAAGCTTCTATGTAGTGTACTAAAAAAATATAATGTAAAATCTATTTTTTCGATTATTGTTAAACTGATTGGATGAGTAAGAAAGGGGATAGGAAATGTGATCCACACTTCTTTTATTTTTCTTAAAAGAACATAATTCTTATCTTGCAATTCTTACTTTACTTTTAGTTTCTTTTTATTCATTGAATAATTAACATATATTTAATCTAAGTTACACTTTTCTTATAATAAAAAATTAATTCTTAAATTATTAACTAAAATTCTTAATAGAAAATTGTTATCCTCCTACCAAAAATTATTCTAATTGTCTTTAGACATGTAAATATCTAATGTTGAATATTAATAATCATATAAATTGTAACATATTAAAAAATAGGGATATAAAATCAGTTACTTATATATTAATTAAAGTATACTTTGTTTAATAAAATCAAAATATTAAATATTTATTGTTAGTTTTGAGTTATTTCTATACGAGTTGATAACTACTGCAATTTTATGCTGTTAATCTTATTTTATCAAATAGAATTTATAATATTGAATATCTATCCATTAATATATTACTATACAGATTAATAATTTTAACATAATGAATTATTTATTAAATTTTACGTCGTAAATTTCAAAATGGTGGTAGATTATTTTTTAATTTTTTTCTATTTTCATGATATAATACATATAGCTGTGCAAATAATATATTTAAGAAAGATTTTATTTCCTAAAGTAGAAATTGTATTTAGTATTTGAATTCGAATGGTTCTTTCATCAAATTGGTTTCAAGAGAGGTATAGGGATTCAATAATAATTAAATACCTTAATGCGCTAGATAAATCCAAAGTTCGTAGGATAGAATTTAAATAAAAAAATTGAAGATATTAAAGAACCAATATACTATATAAATTTCAACATTTTTCAAATCTACACTACCCTTTTTAATCTAAACTTACAGAATAGATACAATTATGAATTCTGATATATTTTCTATTATACATTGTGTTTCAATTTGATGATATTTTAAAGTTTTCTATTTTTGAAGTTAAATATAGTATCAATGAACTTATTGTAGAATGCTTCAATAATTCTTAATCGAAGAAATGGACTTATGTTTTAAAAATTACTATGTAGATGTATTATTTACAAGACATAATCATTTAACTTTTATAAAATTGCTTGAATTATTACACTAAACAAATCTATAATATTTCTAACAAAGTATATCTAACAAAAATGTATAAAAATCACCTATGAGCAAATATTTATCTAAACTCATACTAACTACAAAAATTCTTTGGTTTAGTTGAACATTGAAATAAAAATTACGTAAGTGGAAAATTAAGTGAATTAAAAAAAAAATCAAACAGTTAGTATCTGCAAACATCATTTATTTTTTAATTCATAACAATAAAAATCAAACAATTAATATTTCCAAAGTAGTCTTATATAATAATAGTACTAGTCATATATATATATATATATATATATATATATACATATTCTATTCCCAAAGTGGTATATATATATATATATATATATATATATACATATAATAGTTTAGAATCCCAATTGAATTGGGTTTAGAAAATTACAATAATTCTAATTAGTTTGGGTCAAGGGCATATAAATAAGTATAAAACTATTAGAAATTTTAATTTATATTAATATTATCTCCTAAGATTTATATCTTATTATAATTAAGCCCAAAAGTTAATTTATCTCATAAATTAACCCACAAGTATCTCATATTTATCGAAATCAATTTAATCCTGAATTAATTATCCTTAAGTGTATGACCCTATAGGTTCCCAATCACGTTGGCAATAACTATAAAATATAATCCTAAATTAATTAGGAGTAGATAAATTAAATACCTTTTTGAATTTATCATTAATTCTCCAATTAATTAATTTACACTTATAAATCAAGATTGGCTTCTACCAAAGCATCATGACCACCCAAGTGTTGAGATATGTCAAAGTGGTTCAATATCACCCATCCGTGATTTAGTTCTGGTATAATTATTATCCTTTCACCAACCTATATTCTGATTAATTCAAGAGTATAAATATAATGCCAACTCTTAGTGAATTAATCAATTTACTTTTTTCCAAAATACAACTCACTTGAAATAGAATTTAAGACACTCTTAATTCTATTTCCACTTTGCGCAATGATTTTTGAATCGTATTTCAAGAAGTGACATACTAGGATATACTCTCCTATTATAAGGAGCGGTGAATTCTCTATTGGTCATATCTTATCTTATCATGATTCATATTATACCCGAACTCTACAGTATGTGTGACTCATTAAGAGTAACGACTAATAGAGTCAAGTATAATAATTCATAGTTAAGATAAACTCACGATCTCAAGTCAAAAGGATACATCATTGTACTACTATTACATGTACTGTACTGCCAATAATAATCCGTGTGGAATACTCTTAGTGGGTTAATCAATGCAGTTATTCTGAATAACCATCCATATACACTTATATGCTAATCTACTTGTGTCATACACTACGATTAGGGATATACATGAATAAAATATAATTACATTATAACTATTTATGATTTCATATGTATATATTTTATTCAAAAAATGCCATATTACAAAATATATATAAATACAAATGTGTAATCTATCCCTAAAATAAATTAACTTTAAGACATACACTAATATATTGAGGGGTCAAAAAGAGGTTATAGCCTAAATTTCTCCCTCTCAAATAAGGAAGCCTTATAAAACATCATAATCAACCTTACTTGTGCTAAGCAACAAACAAGCCTTACATGCGCCTAATGATATATCATTACCGGGTTTACTAGTACTAAAATCTATAGACCAAAGAGAAAAGAAAGAGTAAAGAAAGTGGAAAGAAAACAAAGAAAGAAAACAATAGCAAAAAGAAGAAAAAAATTTCAAAAAATTGAAATTTTCTGCAAAGTAAAAACACTGGCTAAAGAGCAAAGAGAGTTACTCAGGAAAAGGTCACGAACAACAAAATCTACCAAGGGGTAAACCGTAAGAAGTACAATCATCAGAGCAAATGTCAGAAAACAAGAATAAGTTCAAGGAGAAGAATCAACAACATCAGATTTGGTGGAAGGTTGAACATCTTCTTTTAGCTATAATTTCTTTTCAATACTAGTCTCCTTCATATTATTTATGAGATGTTAGACTCTTCTATACAAGCAAGCATCTTCAACTTCATAACATGCTTATACACAAGAAATTGGATCAACTTCAGCACTAAGAACAATTTTTCTTCAGTTCGTACAATATCAATCAACTTGAAAAATAAATAACCTAGTCAGCTCGATCAGTTGAAATACAATAAGTATTATTAGCCTGATTAGCCTAGAAGATAGATGATCCGGTTGTAAGGACAACCTAGACTTGTCAACTCAATCAGCCTGAAGGATAGCCTCGTTTGCTCAATAAGCCTGAAGAACAGCCTTGTTAGCTCAATCAACATAATGAATAGCCTTGTCGGCTTGATAAACTGAAAAAACAATTGTCTTGCAAGCTTAATTAGCTCGAAAGACAATTTGTCATGCAAAATCCATTAGCAACTCAAATTACATCAAAGCCAAAAGAAACTCATCTTTACCAGGTTGATTTGAGGACAAAAAGATCTCTATCAAACGCAAGAAATTGAAATAAAAACTTTACGAAAAAGTTGAAAAGTGGAAGAATGGTTACCGAAACACAATATCCAAAATTGCCACAAAATCTTTTTCAAATTTGAAGTTGAGAAGCATAAGAATGATTGAAAATTGTAGTGAATCAAATCAATGAACTATATGCCCCTCAAAAAAATCAAACTCAACGAGTGTTTGGAGGCTACTGGACTATAATGCTTTTTCAGCTTGGATGGATGATGTCTAACACAAGCAGCTGAGAAACGGCTCGCTCTTGAGCTAAAAAGTTTGACTATCTTCAAGCACACTGTAGCCAGCTAGCACAATATTTGGGCTTGTTGAATAATCGACCCAAATAAAATCAACTCGCCAAAAAGGTATCTTAGTTGAAAAAGAGGATGTTGGTATACCTAATTGTGCACATGAAAGTAGGGCAATTATCATGAGTCGATACGATTGATTGTGATATAAATGATAGTACTGATCTAAGAATTGGGTTAATAGAGGACTATTTAAATTCTTGTCACTATAAGTTTCCTATTTGGGTCAAACTCAAACTAATGGAGGAATTTTCCACCAATATACCCAAAATCCTACAATGATTCTAATAGAATAATTTTACAAAAGATCACAGCCAATATATAAAAATCCCATAGGAAATAATTAGATGAGTACTCTTTATCAAATAAAAGTACTATATGATTAAATATCCTATACGTTGTAGAACTTCTATCATCAAAGAATATTTTTCCTACAAAGGGAAAACAATTCATTAACCATTTCATCAAGTAAGCTTTTTCTACTGAAAACACACATAAATCCTCTATTATTAATCCTTGAGTCCGTAATCTGACTCACGAGATAATATCCCAAATTTTTTTATTTTATTTTGCAAGCTATCCAGGTAGCAGTAGCTTGTTACCCGACACAATATGGATTCTTGGATTATCATGATACAAAATTGATATCTAAACGTCTCTAACATCCATGAAAAATTGCTCCTTCTCATATTTTCATTGTCACTTATGGTGAATGATATATAAGAATCCTACCTTGTAAAAGTAGTATAGAAAGTATGAGTCCACTATGACTAATATATGATAATGCCAATGTTTAGAAGGTACAATGACAAAGGATCACTTAAAACTTAAATACACAAAGGCCACACGTTGAGTGAAAACCTTGGCCATGTTACAGAATATGTTTGCCCCACACTAATATTTGGGCAACAACTTATAGGATCTACTAGACCCAAAGCAATCTCAAGAGTAGGCCCAATCCAAAGAGCAATTAAGCTTATGTAATCATGCCTACCAAACAACAAACAATTGGGGTTCAGGCAAGGTTATAGTGTGAAACCCAGTATTTTAATAGCCTTGTTCTTTGATTTTAACTGGTTTAAAATGTTTTTCATATTATTTTTAGTCATTAAGTACTTCAACTTATTCGTTTTCAATTCGCAAATTTTTCTTTACGCGATTTCTTCCATGTAAACGGGTCAAAAGTTGGACTAGCCTAATTAGTGCATTGTTGTTTTGAGTGTTGTTTGATGGCTGATTTATAATGTTATTTAGTAGCAAATTAAGAAAAAAATTAGTTTTTGGGTCAAATACTACTTTTACAAGGCAGGACTCTTACTGTCAATTATACACATCTGTTTGTTGTTTGGTAGGCATGATTACATAAGCTTAATTGCTCTTTGGATTGGGCCACTCTTGAGATTGCTTTGGGTCTAGTAGATCCTATAAGTCTGTCTCTTATACACATCTAGATGTGTATAAGACATAAATGCTAAAATACCTGTCTCTTATATGATTCAAGCTTTAATTTCAAGTTTTGTGGGATTCTAGTATGGCTAAAAGAGACCCTCTATAAGCAGCCTCCAAGTTATGATTTATGTATTTTATGGGTTGTTTTTAGTGTTTTGGAGGTTGGGAAGTGATTGGGGTTATACACCTCCAACTTTCCATGGTTAGATTACAAATTTTAAGATTATGAAATAACTTTGTCTTCCATATGTGGCCTAGAGTGTTATGCTATGAATGCATAGGTTTATGCACATAATGATGTTTTAGGAGTGTTTTAAGGTTATTTTGGATAGGAATTGAGACTTGAAACCAAGTGGAATTGATTTCCCTTCATTTTGTAAGTAAGCGGAAATACAGTTGAATCATGCGTGTGGCTGATCGGTAAAATTTAAGTTTGGTAGTAAAGAGGAATTCCAACCATAGGTTGTTGCTCTAATGTTGTAATAGAGTTAATTGTAGTGGTTATGGGGTATGGAATCCCAGACCAATAGTATTCCTCAATGCAAGAAATATGTTTGGATGGATTTTAAAATGTGTATGATGTTTGGAACTGCACTTTTACCAAGTTTTGGAACTATTACATATGAAATCGGGACCAAGCTATTTTATGTTAATCAAATGATATGTTTGCAAACTCTTTTGATTTGAAAGCATTTTATGACTGTTTTGGCTCATAGGTGACCGAGGTATATAATTTTGGATGTGTTTGGAAATGTCAATTGTGGAGAAGGTTCTATAGTCATCCATGGGACGCCATGGTGACTGTGAATGTTTTGAACTAATTGATCGGGGTCTTGTGATGGGATAACTTGACCTCCCCGACTAGTAGGTGTGGTAGATTACTAGATCGACTAGTACCGTAGGTCATACCTTTGATCCTAAAAGATACTCATGCTATTTTATTATATTCGGATTGAAATATTTGGATTTGTTCGCTATGCTTTAGCATACTATGTTTTGAAATGAATGGATCTTTTTGGCTATGTTTTGGACATACCTGACGTTTAAATGGCATGAGACATTTTAGCTATGTTTTGAAATGAATGGATCTTTTTGGCTATGTTTTGGATATGCTCGATGTTTAAATGGCATGAGACATTTTAGAAATACACATCTAGATGTGTATAAGAGACAGCCATAATCATAATGTTTTCGTTTTATCGAAATGCTTGGCCCCATTTGAAGAGCTTTTATGATATCCAGAGCTAGTTATGCTCACCCCATGTGATTTATAATTTTTCAGATTAGGTGCTCGCTTTTGACTCTCCAGCGTTAGCCTTTTAGATTTTCTCCAGATTCCACATTACGGTAGGACTCGGATAATCTTCCAAGCTTCTTTGCTACTAAATAACATTATAAATTAGATAGGTTTTGTATTCTGATGAACTTTGTTTTTGTTGTAGCATCTTTCGTACTAAGAAGACTTGTATTTCGTATTTTTTGTGTAAAATGAAATATTCGGTTTTATAGTTAAGTAATGGTTTGATGGTTCTATTACATTGCGGTTAAGTTTGTTGCTCTGTTCGTTTGTGCCTTGTGCTTTGGGCCGGTGTACCATTAGCGCGGCGTGTTACGGTCCCGTTTTTGGGACGTGACATATAGGGTTTGAATCCATCTGGAGGAAGAAAAGTTACGAAGGCACTAAGCCTTCTTCCTACGCATGGGACAAAGAGGTTTCTTGGTTAGGTTGGCTGAGATGAAATAGTCGCCCTCATGGAGGAAACACAGCCAAAGACACCCTCAGCTAAATGGGAGCGAGATAGCGATGACTCCTACGGACCAAAGGGCATAGGAAGATATAGTCGCAAGGGCAATGGGGCAATTGTTTGAATTTGTTGTTTGGATCAAAGAAGTAACCGCGAAGCAGTTGGCAAAAAGTGATATTCTCTAATTCGAGATTGTTGTCCCAAAAAGCAACCTAAGAGGGGGTGAATTAGGTTGTATCTAAAACAAACCTTTTTATGTGCTTATTAAAAATGCAAACTTTATGCACCAAATAAAAACTTAAGAACAAATGAATACAATAGATATTCAACAATTTAAGCTTAAATAACAAATAAGAATGTTGAGATTAAGAGAATCAAACCAAACTCCCAAGCTTCTCAAGCTTGGAGCTGACAACTATAAAGAGCTTCTTACAAGGCAACTACCAAGTTCACAACTTGAAGTTTAGCCACCAAAAGTCTCTTCAAAGTAGGTGAGACAATATCCTCTTGTACACAAATGAGGATCACTCTTGCTCACACTAATTTCCTTTAGTTGAGCCAAGAGTTTTACACTCACAACCTCCTTTTGTTACAATTGTTATCTCTCCACTCTTACACTTGAAGAACTCTTACACTTCTAAGCTCTTTTCACAAAACTACCTACACTATTACAACACTTGTACACCACTATTCCTCCCAAATAGCTCAAGTATTACTTGTAATCAATGTAGAAGTCTCTTTTTATTTAATTCCTGCTCAAGGGTATTTATAGTTGCCCAAAATCTGATTCCAACAACTTTCCAACGGCTATTTTCTGTTTACTGGGACGCACAGTTGCTGCATCCGCCGGACCGTGGGTAAAGTGTCCAATAGACTAGGAAGTGTCTCTTAGACACATCTACTGTCTGTATAAGAGCTCTAGAGGTGTTAAGACGAAGATCAATTCTCTGAGGATATTTCTTCGGACATCCGAGGATGCGTCCGATCGAAGCAAAGTCTTCTGGAAATATGATCGGACGCTGTTCTTCGTCCGAGACTTGCTTCAAATTCTTTGTGTCCGTGGAGTCTTCTGGTTGTTTAGTTCAGATGATCATTTGCGTTTGAACCTACCTATTTTTCTGCACACTTGTTTTCAAACCATTAGTGCGATTTGGTCATCATCAAAACATGATTATCATAATTGGGATTCAACAGAGATGACGTAGCTTGATAGTGACTGACAATACCAACTCCAGGGGAGTAAGTAAAGCCACTTTATCAATCATAACACTAAGTATGCTGCAAGTTGCCTATAAGTGATGGAGAATAGCTCAAAGCACTCAAGTTATCATGTCAGATAAGACAAAATGACACAAACCCCACTGATAAAATGACGACACCCAAGACTGGACGTGGAAACCAAGATTGCCTAAACAACTCCAACTTGACAGATTTAAACGCTTTGATTAAGAAATCTAGAACTTAAGCTGTTTATTCTTTTGTAGGATATATCAATCCATTGTCTGTAATGAGACAAGAACCAATAGAATTCTTGGTTGGTAATTACAAGAATTACTCTCATTAATACCTAAGTTTTTGGAAGACAATTTTGAGAATTTTCTCACGAACGCGTATTGAATAATGCTGAAACAAAATTTTTGGCGATAGGGGTGTAAGTAATGTGAAAATCGGCCCCAAAACACCCTACATGGGAGTCCTACCAACTGTAGCACTAGGATTTCTAGCTTGCCAAATCCAAATGGGTTCAAGATTGGCACGGAAGACTAAAATTTGGGTGTAAGACTAATATGGACTAACACTTGTCTAAGTTAACAAAACACATAAAATCATAAATCTTAAGAACAAGTATTGCAGCTAAATCCTAGGTCAAATAGGATTAAAGTGGCCGATTATAAAGTATGATCGAAGCTAGGGTTTCCTCAACCCCTTCCCAATGGATCAATTTCATCTTCAAGTCTTGGCTCTTTGGACTTCTCTCACTCGAACCCTTCACTTGCTTGGATTTCAAACTTGATTTTATTGACTTGTTGAGCTCCATCATTCAAAAGCTTTTTGTCTTGAAGGACATGAATATCTAATAAGGGAATATTTACCTCGCACTTACGAAAAGTCTCGTATAGCTCTTTGTCAGGATCCTCTTTCGAAAAATCTTTCAATGCCTCGGGAAATGGGGGTTCAGGCTTAACTTCAGGCCATATAGGAACAGCTTTATCTTCTTCATTGCTGCTACTTTTCTACTCGCATGGTTCAACCTCTTTTTTGACTGTGGTTTTCTTCTTTTCAGCCTCAATATGTTCAGGAACTATTTTGCCTTGCACTTCAACCTCTTTACAACTCCTCAATGTAATTGCACTCACATTCTCCTTGGGGTTGATGATAGGTTGAGACGACAACTTCCCGGAGCTCTGTGCTTCCAACTTGCTAATCGCGGTAGCCATTTGCCCTATTTGATGTTGCAACTGTTGAATACTGGCCTTTGTATCCTGCTAGAATTGAATCATATTTTAAGTTAAAATATCCAGCCGTTCCTTTAAAGACTTACTAGATTGATTATTCAGATTTGCTTGTTGTCTTTGAGCAAATGGTGGCCTATATGGTTGGAAGTTCTGCCGATTTTGTTGAAGCTGATTTTGGGCTGGGTTCCCGTATCTCAAGTTAGGATGATCCCTCTATCAAGAATTATACGTGTTCAAGTAGGGATCGTAATTTGGTTGTGGTTGTCCTGGGAACGTCCTCCCACTGCATTTACTTGTTCTTGGCCTTCGTCTTGTCTCTGGGACACATATCTATTCAGTGTTCCTCATTTGAGAAGATACGACATGGTTGTACAGTCGATGCAGTACTTGAAGCCAACTGTCGAACAAAAGAAGTCAAACTTGCCATTTTTGTTCTCATGATGAAACATTTACCTCATTTACATGTTTGAGAGGTTAATCACATCATGTCCCAAACTTTTGAGCGCGTTCGGCCATATTCGATATAAGCTCATGAGCAGTCTATGGTCAAATTCTCTAATGCCCCTCCACTTGCGGCATCGACCATGTTCCTTTCATTAGACAAAAATCCTTCATAGAAATATTGAATTAAAAAGGATTCACTTATCTGATGATGCAGACAGCTTGAACACAATTTCTTGAAGCACTCCTAATATTCATACAACGAATTCTTCATTGAATTGCCTTATTCCACAAATTTCTTTGCAAATATTTGCAGTTCGAGAACTGGAAAGTATTTGAGCCAAGAATAGTCTATTTATCTACTCCCAAGTTGTGATACTACTCAAAGGAAAATCGAATAGCCAATCCTTTGCTTCATCCTTGAGTGAGAATGGGAATGCTTTTAACTTGATATGCTCCTCTGACACCTCGGTGGGTCTCATACTTGTGCAAACTACATGTAACTCTTTAAGATGCTTGTTCGGATCCTCACCTGGCTGTCCGTGAAAAGAAGGTAATAAATGGATTAGTCCAGATTTTAATTCAAGTGTGACATTAAAAGCTAATTCTGGATAAGTAATGCATAAAGGTTGTTGATTTAGTATGGGCGCTGCTAATTCTGTCAAAGTCCATAGCACCATGTTCATCTGCCCTTGATCTTTCTTATCACCTGTAAAAATAAAATTAAACAATTGTTCTTTCCTAATTGTCTTTCTAGTAATCCTTTTCCCAATCTGCGCAACGTTCTCTGTATTTCTGGATCAAATTGGAATTTAACTTGTCTAGCAGACTGGGTCAGATGCATACACAGGATTAGCGAAAGAATTATAATTAAAAGAAAGGAAAGAAAAAAAATGAAATAAATAGCACAAAAATAATTCAAATCGTACCCCAGACAACGGTGGTGTGCAAATAATATGAGTTGTAATGCTGTTGTAGGCACCCAAAATTAACAACTCTCAATATGTAGTAGCGGTTAGTATAGGTCGTCCCACAGATAACAGAGTTTATTCTTGTGCTAAATGGAAAAGAGGGTTTTGAATGCTATTAAACTAAAAACAAAAACAGTAAAATAACATAAGAGAATTCAATTAATAAAGGTCTTGGTTTTGGTCATATCCACCATGGCAATTTCACTAGTCGATCATTGACACACAAGATAATTCAATTCTATATCATGCACTAATTGAAGAAATAACCCGAATGAGTACCAATTCAAAGTTGATTCTTGTTTCTCTCTAAAGTTGGTTAATTTTCAACACGCGATCCAATTAATCCTAATTATTAATTTAACCCGTACAACAACGTGCCAAAGATAAATTAATAGAAGCATTAAATTCAATAAGAACAATTAGGCTAATTCAACATAAACACACGCGGTTATGCCAATTAGACAATTAATTTTCCTTAAATGCAATTACACTAATCCAGTAATTATCAAATTCAGTTACTTCATAGATTGAATTAAACACATGCGGTTAAAACAATCTTCCAGTAGATTAATTCTAATAACTTAGTATTCTGCAGCAATAACAAGTTAAAACGAACAACCATAAAATAAATTGCAGAAAAATAATCAATACTTGAGATAAAAGTGAATAATTCAACCAGAAGAAGTCTCACAACTTTGTAGAATTAACCATGGCTTCAAATCCCTCTACCAAGAAAAGGGTTTAGGCACAAAGAGCCATGAAGGAATAGAGAAGAATTTTCTACTGCTAAAAACGTAGCCAAAAGAAAATAAAAGTGTCGATCTATTTTTCTCACCCTACTTGGGGTATTTATATTGAGTATTTAGGGTTACAATTAGTATGCCTAAAGATAAGAACGTGAAATCGGGAGAAAAAGAGTCCAACCGGGCGAAGAATCATGCCAAGAATCCAACTTACGCCACCCTACTGCCGTCCGCGCACATGCGCTGGGGTCTTTGAGAGCATGTGCGCACAAGGCAGTGAGGTCCTGGCCTGTTCTGTCCTCCGCACACATGTGCAGGGACCTTGGAGCACATGTGAGCACGAGCCACTACTAGGAATCTGCTTCTGGATGCAGCACACATGCGCTGAACAGCTCCAGTGCATGTGCGCTGACTTCCTCAACTGTGCTCCTCCTTCAACTTCAATTTTCACCTTGACGGTTGCATAATTTCAGAAAGTGTAAAACACAAAAGTTGTAGATCTATCACTTAGCTTTCCAATTCATCTTATATAACCTAAATCGGAGCTTGGGATCAAAAGTTATACTTCAAATACAAAATAGTATCTGGAATGGCTTCATACTCTCATGTCACTATGGAAAGGGCAAAATTGCTATGTTGTATTGCTAAGATCCATCGCCCTTTTTCATTAGATATTTATTTTAACCCTTCTTTTTACTTCGTAATAACATCCCATAGAGATGATAAAACTTTGTAAGTTCACCTCTCAATGGTTTTAAGATCAATATCATGAATGGGAAATCTCATATTACTCAAACAAATGCTTGCATATTCGTCCATAGGTCAGACTCGACACATAAAAACACGGTAATTGACATATAAAATATAGCACAATTATGAATTTATCAAATTACCCCACACTTAGCCTTTGATCTTCCTCGATCAAACATAAAATTTGAACATTTAAGCCTAACACATTTCACTCAACATATTCCCTCAAATATCTACATAAATAATCAATAACCAATCCAGCAATCAGAGTAGTCTAGAACCCAAGAGCTCAAATGCTAATAAAAACCAAAACAGGAAATTTGTGTATACGTGTGTTATAGTCATTCAAAATTTAGATGGAATTGAAAATATCTAGATTAAACCATGAAGACCCTCTAATTTTTTCTAAGCACCCCATAGCTCACTCTTCTTACACCCCTCCGTCAATCCAAACAACCGATTCAATTCAAATTTAGGTAGGACTTTCAGTTCGAACTAAAAATTAGGATATTTGTTAGCCAAAGAAGGGAAAGCATATAGAAAATAAGAACAAGAGCTTTATAGCAATGACGGCAACATATTAAAATAAAACTTCTCTTCACATGCGGAATATCAAACATCCAAAACTCACACTTGAGTAACAAACACACATGAAGAATTCCGAACAACCAAACATGCCAACCTCCGTCGGACATATATAAATTACATCATTATTTTATTTTTCTATGTCCAATCACAGTACGGGTAGTGGTAGGCACTACCTGCAATTAATAAACACGCAAGTACCAGAGATGGGCAGTACCTGCAAATACATGTACTGGTGAAGGTAACTACCTGTAAATATCAAAAACATGCAAGTATCAGTGATGGGCACTACCTGCAACTACCAAAAATCTTCCATATTCATTTTTTTTCCAACAATTTTTTTCCAATACCCCATTTCGCAACAAAAATGTACCTCACTCACTTCTCACAAACTTCCACCCTTATATCCCCATAACAATTAATGTGCACCATAAGCTCTTAAAGGGAAAACTTAGGATAAAACAATGAAAAGAAACATTAAGCTCAATAAGGGCAGGTGAGTGATAAGTGAAAGAAGGAGAATGATGTTTCTCTTCACAAGAATAAGGCTCAAATAAGGTACTTAGAATAAATTGTTAAAACAGTTGGCTAGAAAGGCTTATCAAACGTAAAAGGCACTACCCTAATTTTTAAGCTAAATCAGGTCGTCTAAAAATTAGTTTCGGAAATGTAATAAAACAAGTTTTTGGGATGCAACATAATTGAGTCCACATAAATTCTTCTAAATATCCCAAATCAAGAATTAAAGTATGGCTTAGTGCTCAAAAATCTTGAAAATCATGAATGGAAAATAGTAACACCGACTACTCATTCATGCTACGATTCAACTAAAGATTAATATGCAGAAAAATGAAAAAAATACATTAAGCAAAAATTTCTGAAAATTTCAAAAAAATAATGGTCAATTATTCCACAAAATTTTCAAAATTTTAAAAAACCACTCAGATCAAAGGAAAAGTTAAAATATATTTCAGCAAAATTCGAGCAAAATACACCAAACAACTTAAAAATCTTTATAACTTTCCCACCCTACACTTAAAAATAAGCATTGTCCTTAATGCAAAAATAAAAGCATAAAATGGGAAAAGAAATGCTTCTCTGGATTTAATTCGCGTTTGAAGCAGTATCTGCTATAAATATCCCCTTGTCCTGAAAGAAAGCTGGATTAACACAAAACAAAACCAATAGTTCCCTTGAGACAATAAGAAAAACAAGAAAATTGTAGAAAATAATCCTACAATAATCAAGAAAAAACTTATTCCCTTAAGGGAATACACAACTAAAAATAAACGAAAACACCATTATGAAAATAAAACCTAACTTTCACGAAAAGGAAATTAACCAACTAAAATGAAACCTAACCAATGAAAATGACTAATATTGTCGAGGAAATCAATGACGATAAATATCAAACAAAGAAAAATGGCCCAACATATAGGGCATAAAAACTCCAGGAGCATGAGGCCCCAAATCTTGTACAAAAGGAAGAAAGGGAGGAAATGTAGAAGGGTCCACTCCTTTCTCTCTGGCCATCAAACGAGCCTCTATTGTCTACTGCCACGTAAACTGATATTGCATAAACGAATGCCCATCTGCTGTTGTTCTGCCAAGATTTGATGTAGAAGCTCCTCCTGTGATTGCTGCAGAGCAGGTTCCTGGCTCATTATCTGAATCCTCAACTTCTTGTACGTGTGACATAGAAGCTTGGGACCGAGTGCATTTAACCGGAGCTCGTATACCCTCCATTGCAATCATCTGGCCTGGCCTCAATTTTTCTTCAGAAGGCTCAATCACCACACCACTTTCCAAACATAGAGTCGTAATCAGATGGGGAATAAACCATAATCCCGGTTGCCTACTGGTAGCGAAGTAGCATATTTGTTGACGTATGAGTTGACCGACATCTATGGATTTCCCGGTAGCAATACAATATAGCAATTTCGCCCTTTCCATAGTGACATGGGTAAGATGGTTTACTGGAAGAAGAAGGCCACAAAGGAATTTAAATCGGACAAACCGTACTAGCATAAGTTTATTTGCATAGAAATGCCGAGTCGTCATGCCATCGGCCTTAAAAGTCTAGTCCACGTCTCCGTCACAAAGAACGCTTGTGATCTGTTGAAGCTCTACGTTGGCATTAAAGGTGTCGGGCCATTCTTCATTATAAACACGAGTGACCTTCAAAACTCTATTGATTTCATTGGCAATGAAATCCACTTCTTTTCCCTGTACATATATTCTGGTGGAGCTATAATGATGAAAATTAGAATAAAACTCAAGCACCATAGGAAGGACAGCATTTATGGGAGTTGAAGTGAAAAGCTCCCATCCACGATTGCGAATTCATGGCTAACTTGATTTCTGGCACCCCTGTCAATGGCACTTGTATGCCCCTTTCCTTAATTGCAGCCCATTTTGAGATATCATTGTCATATTTCTGCTTGGTTGCTGCAGTTAAACCGTAACCCGCCACCAACTCGTGGTTGTGGAGCCTCGGATGATGAGGATTCTCCGCTACCGTTGCCTGTGGCTATTTTCTGTGCTTCTTTTTCCATTCCTATAAAACATAAACATGCATCATGACTCCCAAACAAACAATTACAACACCCCACACTTAAATAAAAGGCCATTCCCCCAAATCATAAGCCTTAGATTATACATGAAAATCCAAGCAAAATAATGCCTAAAACTAAGGCTTATATACAATTCATGAACATTCCTATGCATGCAAACTAATTAGAAAGAATTCACATGGCAAAATTAATGGCCTAGGTATTAAATTCGTGCATCAATGCCTTGTGTTTGAATATTTTTATTCATTGAGACATATTATCGAACACATGACATGCATAAAAGTTTGAAAGATGAAATTTTTGTGTATATAATGAACATGCAATTCATCCTCAATCAATAATCCATAAAATAATCATACCAAATTTATGTTTGAAATTCAATTCATCTGATATTTCATCAATCAAAGAATAAAAAGACTCAACATATTCTTGAAAACTAATTGAAACCCGTAAGAAAAAATTGTAGAAAGAGAGAAAAATCCATACCTTGATTTGATTTTCCCTAAAAGAAGAAGATATTTGGGTGTAAAATTAACGGAATTTGGGTGAGTTTTGGAAAACTTTAAGTGGGGGATTTGAGGGTTTGAGAGGAAGTTGAAAGAGAAGAGGAATGTGAAGAAATAATGGGATTTGGAAAGGTTAAATTCCCTTTTTTTTTTTTGCATACTAGCGCGCATGCGCACGCGAGACAGTGAATCTGTGTGCTAATGGGCATTGCGCACATGCGTTGGGATTTTGAGCCCGCATGTGCGCACGCGAGGTAAAAGCCACAATTCAAGGGGGACTCAGCAATGCACATGCGCTGAGCATGTATCGCGCATGTGCGCTGAAGGCAGAATGAAAATAAATATATAGATATATATATTTTTGCATAAACATAAAAATTCTGCCCTAAATCACTCCCATAACACATTTAAACTTCAAAGAACCATTTCCTCATTTTAGCCTCTTAATGCAATCGATTTCCCAAATTAACAATGAAATTAAAATATGTTGTCCTTTTAAACTAAAATAAGCAAAAATAAAGTTCTAAAATTAAATAACAGTGTAAAATTGAAATGGACATGGGTTGCTTCCCATGCAGCGTCTTTGTTTACTGTCGGGCTCGACTTGATGTTCTTTCACCGGTCAATCAAGTAACTCCCATGTGGAGGAGTCCAAGGATCTTCCGCTTCACTATTTTCACAAATGATGAATTCAATCTCCTTTGCTCTTTCAGAACCCCAACAAGTTGCACTTCTTGCGAGTTGCTAAGTCGACTTGAGATTATCACCCTCTCCTTATCCTTCAAAAATATGTGCTTAAAGTGAACAGGAAGGCGATTATAATTTGGAATTGTTGCACAACAGATAACTTTAATTTCTCATTAGAAAGTAGTAAAGCATTAAGACTTCCATTACTTGTTTGTTGCAACAAGTCCTTGTTCTTTTCCTTCAGATGTTCTTCAAGGTCAGTGTTCATCTCCTGATTATCGGTATGTTCATGAATTTCCTGTATTAGAGGCTTACACACAATGATTACAGAAACAAGTTTAGTATGGTCAGATGTTTCAACATTATCATAAATGCTAAAGTTAACACTTTTATCTCCAAATTCCATACTAAGAGTGCCTTTAAAAATATCTATCTTTGTATGGGAAATAGTTAGAAATGGTCTTCCTAACAAAATAGGAGCATTGGAATCACCTTGTTTCATTTCTAACACATAAAAATTAGCAAGGAAAACCAAACTACCCACTTGAACTAAGATATCCTCTGCAATTCACTTGGGATAGGCTAAAGATCTATCAGCCAACTGAAGTTACTATACCAATTTTATTCAATGATCCAATTCTTAAGTCATCGTAGATAGAATACGGCATTATGTTAATAGATGCACCTGAATCCAGTATGGCTTTTTCTAAGTGTGTATTTCCTATCTTAAAAGGAACAGAGAACATACCTGGGTCCTTACGCTTTTCGAGTAGGGATTTTTGAATAATAGACGATACATTCCTCCCAAATTTTTACCTTTCTAAGTTTCTTTTCTTTTCGCTTAGTTTTATGGGAACACAATTCCTTCAAAAAACTTACCATATTGAGGTATTTGTTCAATAGCATCTAATAAGGGAATATTTACCTCGCACTTATGAAAAGTCTCGTATAGCTCTTTTTCGGGATTCTCTTTCGAAAACTCTTTCAATGCCTCGGGAAATGGAGGTTCAGGCTTAACTTTAGGCCATATAGGAACAGCTTTATCTTTATTGCTACTCTTTTTGTTTTCGCATGGTTCAACCTCTTTTTTGACTATGGTCTTCTTCTTTTCAGCATCAGTCATATGTTCAGGAACTATTTTGCTTTGCACTTCAACCTCTTTACCACTCCTCAACGTAATTGCACTCACATTCTCCTTTGGATTGATGATAGTTTGAGACGACAACTTCCCGGAGCTTTGCGCTTCCAACCTGCAAATCGCAGTAGCCATTTGTCCCATTTGATGTTGCAACTGTTGAATACTGGCCTTTGTATCTTGCTGGAATTGAATCGTATTTTAAGTTAAAATATCCAGTCGTTCCTCTAAAGACTTACCAGATTGATTATTCAGATTTTCTTATTGTCTTTGAGCAAATGGTGGCCTATGTGGTTGGAAGTTCTGCCGATTTTGTTGAAGCTGATTTTGGGCTGGGTTCCCGTATCTCAAGTTAGGATGATCCCTCCATCAAGAATTATACGTGTTCGAGTAGGGATCATAAATTTGTCATGGTTGTCCTAGGAATCCTCCCGCTGCATTTACTTGTTCTTGGCCTTCATCTTGTAATGTGGGACAAATATCTGTTGAGTGCAAGGACCTCATTTGAGCAGATACCACATGATTGTGCAGTCGGTGCGGTACCTGAAGCCAACTGTCGAACAAAAGAAGTCAAACTTTCCATTTGTTGTTCTAATGATGAAACATTTACCTCATTTACACGTTTGAGTGGTTGATCACATCGTGTCCCAAACTTTTGAGAGCGTGCTGCCATATTCTATATAAGCTCACGAGCAGCGTCAATGGTCAAATTGTCTAACGCCCCTCCACTTGTGGCGTCGATCATGTTCCTTTCTTTAGGCAACAATCCTTCATAGAAATATTGAATTAACAAGGATTCACTTATCTAATCATGTGGACAGCTTGCACACAATTTCTTGAAGCGCTTCCAATACTCATACAAGGATTCTTCATTGAATTGCCTTATTCCACAAATTTCTTTGCAAATATTTGCAGTTCGAGAAGCTGGAAAGTCTATTCATCTGCTCCCAAGTTGTGATACTACCCGAAGGCAAATCGAATAGCCAATTCTTTGCTTCATCCTTGATGGTGAGAATGGGAATGCTTTTAACTTGATATGCTTCTCTGACACCCCGGTGGGTCTCATACTTGTGCAAACTACATGGAACTGCTTAAGATACTTGTTCGGATCCTCACCTGGTAGTCCATGAAAAGAAGGTTATAAATGAATTAGTCCAAATTTTAGTTCAAATGTGAAATTAGCATCTAGTTCTGGATAAGTAATGCATAAAGGTTGTTGATTTAGTGCGGGCACTGCTAATTCTCTCAAAGTCCGTTGTGCCATGTTGGTCTGCCCTTGATCTTCCTTATCACCTGCAAAAATAAAATTAAATAATTTTTCTTTCCCTAACTGTCTGTCTCGTAATCTTTTCCTAATCTGCGTAACGTTCTCTATATTTCTAGATCACATTGGAATTCAACTTGTCCAGCAGACCGGGTCACAGGCATACACAATTAGCGGAAGAATTATAATTAAAAGAAAGGAAAGAAAAAAAATGAAATAAATAGCACAAAAATAATTCAAACAGTTCCCCGATAAACGGCACCAAAATTTTGATGTGCAAATGATATGCTGCGGAGTTGTAATGCTATCATAGGCACCCAAAATTAACAACTCTCTATATGTAGTAGCAGTGAGTACAGGTCGTCCCACATAGAACAGAGTTTATTGTTGTGCTAAATGGAAAAGGGGGTTTTGAATGCTTTTAAACTAAAAATTAAAACAGTAAAATACTAAAGAGAATTCAATTAAGAAAGGTCTTGGTTTTGGTCATATCCACCATGGCAATTTCACTAGTCGATCATTGACACACAAGATAATTCAATTCTATATCAAGCACTAATTGAAGAATTAACCTGAACGAATACCAATTCAAAGTTGATTCTTATTTCTTTCTAAAGTTGGTTAATTTTCAACACACTATCCAATTAACCCTAACTATTAATTTAACCCAGACATGCGCCAGATATCAATTAATAGAAGCATTAAAATTAACAAGAACAATTAGGCTAATTGAACATAAGCACACGCGGTTATGCCAATTAGATGATTAATTTCTCTAAATTCAATAACACTAATCTAGTAATTATCACAGTCAATTGCTTCATAGAATGAATTAAACACACGCGGTTAAAACAATCTAGCAGTAGATTAATTCTGATAACATACTATTCTGCAGCAATAACAAGTTAAAAAGAACAACCATAAAATTAATTGTAGAAAAATAATCAATACTTGAGAAAAAAGTGAACAATTCAAGCAGAAGAAGTCTCACAACTTTGTAGAATTAATCATGGCTTCAAATCCCTCTACCAAGAAAATGGTTTAGGCACAAAGATCCAAGAAAGAATAAAGAAGAATTTTCTACTGCTAAAAACCCTAGCCAAAAGAAAATAATTGTGCCGATCTCTTTTTCTCTCCCTACTTGGGGTATTTATATTGAGTATTTAGGGTTACAATTAATGCTTATAGATAAGAACGTGAAATCGGGTGAAAAAGAGTCCAACCGGGCGAGAAATCGTGCCAAGAATCCAACTTGTGCCACCCTAGGACCCTGCCTTCCGTGCACATGCGCGAGGCCAACAGTGTGAGGTCCTGGCCTGTTTCGACCACCGTGCACATGCACAGGGATCTTAGCGTGCACTGGGAATCTACTTCTGGAGGCAGCGCACGTGCGCCGCACTAGCTGCAGCGCATGTGCGCTGGCTTTCTCTACTGTGCTACGCCTTCAGCTTCAATTTTCTCCTTCACGCTTGCTTAAAAGTGTAAAACACAAATATTGTAGCTCTATCCTTTAGCTTTCCAATGCGTCTAAAATCACCTCAGTCGGATCTCAGGATCAAAATTTATGCTTGAAATACAAAACAGTATTTGTAATAGCTTCATACTCGTGCCTGTCCCGTACTAAGCATTTTCTTTCATCTTTTCCCATATTTTTTCTGCCCTTTTTCACATTAACCCTACAAAACTGAGAATAATCAAATTAAGCTCAATAATAAATCAAATCTTACTTGTAACACAACAAAACATGGTAATTGACATATAAAATATAGCACAGTTATGAGAGACCTTTTCACTTATAAATATATGTACTGGTTAATCGAACGACGTCATGTAGGTCAAATTTTTATGACATGTAGTCCTTTTTTTAGCGCTGAAATGGTCTCTTCATTTATGAAATTGTTTTTTAGTCCATTAATGGAAAACATTTTTGTAGTTTTGCGGACCCATCCATATTCCTTATAATCATCCAAGTCGCATGAGTCATGACATCATTCATGTGGATCATACAGTTAGCAGATTAAAAGTCTAAAATGGAGGTATTTGAAAAAATGATGTCTCAAGGGGTGAATTCTACAGCTTTTTAGAATTCTAGTCAAGGTTCGACCCATTTCCCACTATATTATCCCCTTCCAGGGTTTCCTAAGTTTGCTACATTGTCTCGGGATTCTTGTGCTAGTGGAACTGGTGTTGAAAAAGGACCAAAGTTGTGCCCTATACATGAAGATGAAGAAGAAGATGGTGGTGATGGTGATGATGATAATGGAAAGGAAGAGAGTGATAATGAATGACATTATTCATAGATTGGATACTAGCTACTTAAATAAACTTTGTATTTATTGACATATATTGTTACTTTTTATTTTACTTTTGTTGTTAGGTGGTGGATTAAATATGTATCAAATAGTCCTATTAGCATTGTTGTCATGTGGTGGTTGTGCACTGAATGCAAATTTTGCATATTTAGTCATTACTAGATTTGGAATTTCATATTATTATGATGATTTTGTTGTTGACAGGTTTGAAAATGAATAACATATAATTTTTTATTTTTTTATACTTTTATAAATTTGCAATCGATTTTTTCAATGCTAATATTTTTTATTTTTAAAAATTTAATTACCGATCGATTTTTTGTTGCTACTGATATCTTTAGCAATGAATTTTTCTTTCGGTAAATTCAACAACCGATTTGTTCGTTGCTAATTTTATAATCGGTTCACGAATTTTTCAGTCGTTAAATTCAACAACCGAAAAATCCGTTGCTATCATAGTTGAATGGAAACTATCAAAATCAAATTTAGCAACTGATTTTTCTGACAGAAATATTAGTTGGTAAAATTTCGTCGGTAATTCAATTGCTCTATTTTACCGACTAGCAATTTTCTAACGAAAATTTTTCGTTGACAAATCCGTTGCTAAACCTTTTAGCAACTAATTTTTGATCAAAATTGGTCGTTAAATCCAATGCTAAATACTGTTTTTCTAGTGGTGTTGAGTAAGAAGTTCTATTCCATTGAAATTAACACCTAAACTGATTTTCCCTTAGGATTAGAGACGACTTTCACCATACCTTTCTTAAGATTTTCGGCCAACAATTTATCATGTTCTTCGTATGATCTTTCAATCTAAAGTTGTTCTTTATGGACTAGATCCGAAAGTAATGGTGTAAGAGTAAACTTTTTACCATATTTCTCAAAACTATACTTATTTGCAAATCCATCATGTGTAGCTTTCAAACAATATTACCATGGCCTACATAACAAAAAATGGCTAGCATGGATAGGCACTACATCACATGAAACCTCATCCTCATTCATTTTTGAAGGGTTAAAGCAATTAAGGCTTGCTTAGTGACTTTTAATTTATCACCTTCATTTAACTGTTGTAACCTATATAGATGTGGATGTTCAGTGGTTGGCACATTCAATTTATCTACCGTGAGTTGACTAGCTACTTTCACACAACTACCAAGATCAATGATATAACCGCATGCATGGTTTTGATCCACACACTTAGTAAGGAAAATATGAGAATGTTGTACCCCATTTTGGTCGTCCTTAGGTTCAGAGTGAAATACCCGCAAAATCACCTAGATAGCTTTCTCAGGAAAATCTACCTCCTGCTCATCATTCCGAGCACGTCGGTGATTACTTGACCTTGCACCTACATAATACAATTCGTCATTAGATTCATAGTCATTTGAATCGTAGTTAAGACACATACCTCGATGAGCATGTCTCATTGTGCGAGCATAAGGCTCAGCATAGTCAGATGGCTACCTAGGCTCATTCCATGTGTTAGTCAATGTTTTGAGAAGAGAAAGCGTTGAATACTTTCAATACCTTGCCATTTTAGAAAAATGAGATTCTAAGGAATTAAACCTTGAACTCTCTCTTTCTTGGGACATTTCAAACTTAAAAAAGAACTAAAGGACATAAGGAATTTCAAAATTAGGGTCAGTAAAAATAAAAAAGGACCTCACAATACTTCCTGAGTGTTTACGCTCAAACTTGATGATGTCACACAATTTCACTCATGTTTTACACAAATTCAAGGCTTTTACTTGCTATTGAGCTCACAACTCTCATCTTTCTTCTCTCGTATAGAATCTCCTCAATTATTTTTCGCAAACTTGAAAGTACACAGCAAGAATGGCCCAAATAATCACTAACACATAAAATACAGTTAGTGATTATAGACTAATGAAGAAAAGAATTAACAAAGTATTAGTGGATCAATTTATCAAAGATTGCACACAAAGCACTTTAAAAAGCCAAACAATATGATTGTCATAGAAAAACTAGGGTTTCAGGCTAGAAAGATTAATTAAGCCTCCGTAGGGAAGTAGGGATATTATTAGTTTTTCACAAATTTTTTTTATATATCAGCAAAGCACTGCACAAATTGCAAAAAAAGTCCTAGCAATAAAAAATCAGAACAATTTCTCAAGAATCAACTAGAACTAGAAGAACAAAACAATGATGGAAATAGGGAAACCTTAATTGATAGGGTTTTGCATTTGATTGATTCCTTTTTTTTTTTTTTTACAGAAAAAAGAATACACTAAGGAACTAGTGCCGATGAACAGTGGCAATGAATAGTACAATGAATTGTACTAAATTTTTTATCAACAAGAACAATGAATTAACACTTGAATATGAGCAAAAATTACAACTATATTTAGTTCAAAAGAGGGCTAGAATAAAGCTCAAAATTTCCACGAACAATAATGAACAAGAATATGAACAAGTTGATTTTGTTTTTTGAATTTAACTGAACAAGAATAGCAAAAAATGAATAAATGAAGGTACGAATAGAAGAAAATAAATTTTTTTAGGAGCCATAAGCTCTTATACTACTTTGACGTGAACCCTGCAGATAAACTGACGATACCCAAGATTGAATATAGAAACCAAGACCGCCTAAACAACTCCGACTTGCTGGATTTAATCCCTTTGATTAAGAATGCCTATTCTCGACTGTACGAGATATCAATCCGTTATCTATAATAATAAAAGAACCAATAGTATTCTTGGTTGGTAATCACAAGAATCACTCTCATGAATACCCAAATCTTTGGAAGACAATTTGTAGAATTTTCTCACAAAAGTGTATTGAATAATGTTGCAAGAATACTTTTGGCTATATGGAGAATAGGTAACGTGAAAATCAGCCTCAAAAAATTCAACATGAAAGTCCTACCAAAGCTAGGAATTCTATCTTAACAAATCCAAACAGGTTTAGGATTGGCACACAAGACCAAAAGTTAGCTATAAGACTATTGTGGACAAACATTTTCCAAGTTAAGAAAACACATAAATTAATAACTTCGAAGAACAAGTCTTTTGGCGAAGCTAAATCCTAGGTCAAAAAGGATTAAGTGGCTAATTCTAGAGTTTGGCCAAAACTAGGGTTTCCTCAATCCCTTCGTAGTGGATCGAATTCATCGTTCAAGCTTTTGGACTTCTCTAACTCAAATCCTCAACTTGCTTGGACTTCAAACTTGACTTTATTGACTTGTTGAACTCTACCATTCACAAGCTTGATGTCTTGAAGGACTTAAACATCTCTTCTTGTTTAAATTTTTATCAATTTTGTTTAATGTTTGTCCTCTTCATCCAAGTTTGGATTCAAGAATGAATCCTTTCGAGGAAGAAGGGAATGATATAAGAAGAGATATTCAAGTTGTTCAAGAGATCAAGCTTATGTATGGTGGAGCTCAACAAGTCAATAAAATCAAATTGAAGTCCGAGCAAGTCAAGGGTTCGATTTTGTGAAGTCCAAAGGCCTAAGACAGGAAGATGAATTTGATCTACTGTGAAGGGGTTGAGGAAACCCAAGTAATCTTTTGCATCCTACCATATTTCTCAAAGCTATACTTATATGAAAATCCATTATGTGTAGCTTTCAAACCATATTACCATGGCCTATCGAACAAAAAATGGCTATCTTGCATAGGCACTACATCATATAAAACCTCAACCACATATTTTCCAAGGGTTAAAGAAATTAAGGCTTTCTTGTTGACTTTTAATTTATCACCTTCATTTAACCGTTGTAACCTATATAGATGTGGATGTTTAGTGGTTGACACATTCAATTAATCTACCATGAGTAGACTATTTACATTCACACAACTACCAAGGTTAATGATCAAACCACATGCATGATTTTGATCCACACACTTAGTAAGGAAAATATTAGAATGTTTTACCCCATTTTAGTCGTCCTTAGGTTGAGCATGAAGTGCCTGCAAAATCACCAGGGTGGTTCTCTCAAAAAATACTACCTCATGCTCATCATTCTGAGCATGTCGGGGATTCCTTGACCTTGCGTCCACATCATACAATTTGTTATTAGATGCGTCATATTCATTGAATCGTGATTATACAACGATGTGCGTGTCTCATTGTGCGAGCATAAGGCTCATCATAGCAAGATTGCTACCTAAGCTCATTTGGTGCCTTAGTTAATGTTCCGAGAAAGCAATGAATACTTTCAAGATACGTTGCCATGTTTGAAAAAAGAGATTCTAAGGTATTAAACCTTGAACTCTCTCATTCTTGGGACATTTTATACCTACAAAAAGAACTAAAGGACACAAGGAATTTCAAAATTAGGGTTAGTAAAAGTAAGAAAGGACCTCATGACACTCTCTGAGTGTTTACGCTCAAACTTGATGGTGTCACAGAATTTCACTCATGTTTTACACAAATTCAGGGCTTTTACCCTCTATTGAGCTAACAACTCTCGTCTTTTTCCTCTCGTATAAAATCCCCTCAATGTTTTTTTGCAAACTTGAAAGTACACAAGAAGAATGAAACAAATAATTATTAACGCATAAAATATAGTTAGTAATTATATATGAAGACCAATGAAGCAAAGAATTAACAAAGTAGTGGAGGATCGATTTATCAAAGAACTCACACAAAGCACTTTAGAAAGCCAAACAATAATATGGTCAAAGAAAAATTTGATTTTCAGGCGAGCAAGATTAATCCTAAGGAACTAGAGGTATTTTTAGGTTTTCACAAATTTTTTAATACATCAGTAAGCTACTGCACAAATTCCATCAAAAATCCAAGAAATAAAAAATCAGAACAACAACTCAAGACTCAACCAGATCTCTAAGAAAAAAATGACAGAAATAAGAAAACCTTAATTGATAGGGTTTTTTGTTCGACTGACATCTTTTCTTTTTTTTCTTTTCTTTTTTTACAGAAGAAATATCACATTGTGGGAATAGCGCCAGCGAAGAGTGGTGATGAACAGTACTGATGAATAGTACTAAATTTTTTAGTAGTAAGAAAAATGAATTAACACCTGAACTTGAGCAAAAATTACAACAATATTTAGTTCAAAAGAGAGGAAGAACAAAGCTTACTACACAAATTTCCACGAACAATAAAGAACAAGACCAAGAATGAACAAGAATACGAACAAGTGGATTTTTTTATTTTTTTGAATTCAGTTGAACAAGAAAAGCAAATAACAAAATAATGAAGGTATGAACACAAGAAAACAAATTTGTTTAGGAACCAAAGCTCTAATTCCACTTTGAAGCGAACACTATAGATAAACTGATGAGACTCAAGATTGAATGCGGCAACTAAGACTGCCTAAATAACTCTAACTAGATGAATTTAATCCTTTTGCTAATGAAATCAAGAATTTAAGGTTTCTATTCTCGACTGAATGAGACATCAATCCATTGTCTATATTAAGACAAGAACCAATAATACTCTTGGTTGGTAATCACAAGAATCGCTCTCATGAATACCGAAATCTTTGGAAGACAATTCTGAAAATTTTCTCACCAAACTGTGTTGAATAATGTTGAAAGAATACTTTTGGTTATATGGGTATAAGTAACGTGAAAATCAGCCCCCTTAAAAAAATTCCTAGATGAGAGTCCTATCTACACAAAGAATTCTAACTTGACAAATCCAAATAGGTTTAGGATTGGAACACAAGACCAAAAGTTAGCTATAAGACTAATGTGGACTAAAACTTGTCCAAGTTAAGAAAACACATAAAATAATAACTGTTAAGAACAAGTCTTGAAGCTAACTCCAAGGTCAAAAGGATTAAAATGGTTGATTTTAGGGTATGGCCAAAACTAGAGTTTCCTCGACGCCTTCATAGTGGATCCAATTCGTCATCTTGGGCTTTTGGACTTCTCTAACTCGAATCCTTGACTTTCTTGGACATCAGACTTGATTTTATTGACTTGTTGAACTCCACCAATCAAAAGCTTAACGTCTTGAAGGACTTGAACACATCTTCTTGTTTTAATTTTTAACTATTTTGTTTAATGTTTGTCCATTTCATCTAGGCTCGAATTCAAGAACGAATCGTTTTGAGAAAGTAGGGAATGATATAAGAAGAGATGTTCTTCAGAAGTCATTCAAGACATCAAGCTTGTGAATGGTGGAGCTAAACAAGTCAATAAATTCTAGTTGAAGTAAGAGCAAGTCAAGGGTTCGAGTTAGTGAAGTCTTAAGGCCTATGACTTGAAAATGAATTTGATCTACCGCGAAGGGGTTGAGGAAACCCAGTCTATCTTTTTACCATATTGTGTAGCTTTTACAGCATATTACCGTGGCCTACACAACAAAAAATTGCTAGCATGCATAAGCACTACATCACATAAATCGTCATCCTCGTATTTTCCAAGGGTTAAAGAAATTAAGGATTGCTTAGTGACTTTTAATTTATCACCTTCATTTAACCGTTTTAACCTATATGGATGTGGATGTTTAGTTGTTGGCACATTCAATTTATCTACCATGAGTTAACTAGCTACAGTTGGTCCTAAAGCAACCTATGAGGGGGGGGGTGAATTAGGTTTCTAAAACAACTTTTAGAAATATTAAAATTATTGAGATTTTTCAACTAACAATTAAAATATAATAGAATCAATGAAACTGTGAAGTAAGAAAGAGAGGAAATTAAACAACCAATACTTCCAAGCTAACAAGCTTGAAGTATTAATTCACTAGAATGCTTCACTCACTTGGTGAGCCAATAATCTTTACAAATCAGGAAAATTCTTGCTCACACTAAAACTCTTTTAGTTGAGACAAGAATTTTACTCACAACCTCACTTTCGTACAAGATTATCACTCCACTCAAAATTGAATTGCGCTCTAAGCTGCACACTAATACAATATAGTACTATAGTCAGTTTGTACTAAAATTGCTCTTTTATAAGGCTTGTATTCAATGTATTAGATGGTTTTTACAGAATGGTAGAGCAGGTATTTATAGGAGCAATAAATGGTGGTTGTAACTATTTCCTAACGGCTAAATAAGAAATGCACAAAAAACTAGCCGTTGAGGTTTCGGACATCCGAGATAAGTAAGATGCATCCGACACAGCATCCGATCTCCCTGCAGTAGGTGAAGGGACATCGTTCGAACGACTGTGCATGAATCCGTTCCATCGTCCTAACAGAGGTTCGGACAGTCTTGTTCGTCCGAAAGAAACTTCATTCGGACAGTTGTATGCGTCCATAGAGAAGTATTGACAAACTTGCTTTCTGCCTATTAGTTCAGATGGTAAAATGCGTCCGAGAAGTATGACATAGTTTTACTGCGTCCGAATATCCTGTTTCCAGCAGAAAAAGTAACAGACCTGCAGAGCTTGTTTTCAGAGTTTAGTACTTATGTCATCATCAAAATAAGTTTTGAAAAACATCAATCTCCCCTTTTTTGATGATGACAAACAGTCATAGAATAATTAACACATGTAAATTTAACAGATATGAGTGATAACCAATCATTTTGCTTTGTGATATATTCCTACTCCCCCTTTTGACATCATCAAACAAAGCTCCCCTTGAGAAAGTGTACTTAAATAACCAATATGAATTAATATCAAGGTTAAGCTTGGATCATCATCAACACCAATAAAAAAGTCAAGATGACAAAGTAATTCATAAAATGATAATGAGACCAAATCCAACTAGTAAAAAAAAAATTCAAAGAAATGCCAAAACTAAAATACATATTAGCATAGAATCTAAGTCGAGTCATTTTTCTTCTTAGAGCATTTTTGATCTTGCGGCGTTTGGAAGGAGCGTCATCATCAGCAGGCTCACTGTCTTCATCTTCTTCATTACGACGTTGCAATGATGAAATTGAATGTGTCGTCAACGTCCTCATCGTCGCCTTCATCTTCATTGATGTGTACCTTGATTATTTGTGTCATCTTCGTCAATCCCCACGAACATCTCCTTCTTCGGCATTGTCATCACTTTCAGTAGAGGAGTCGAGTGGATACTGTGATTGAATATTGGCAAATTGAACTTGAGCTGAAGAAGACATGCCCAAGCTAAGTGCCTCTTGGAGGATCAACTGACGAGTTTCAAGTCGCTTTAACTTACGATTAGTGCAACATTGAAAGGAGATTACTTGAGTGCTCAAAGAATTGAGAGAAGGTCACAGATTTGAGAAAGTGAAGGTTCGGAGGAAGATGGACGTGTATCATGGACTGGTGAAGATGTTTGAGGAGGAGGAGAAAGGTGAGGTGCCAAACCAGAGGTAGAGACCTGGGATTTTGAACGTACAATATCAAAGGCTGCCTTAGTTAACCATTGATCATTAAAAAAACGGAGGCCTTTTCACTCAATATAAGATTTGTTGAAATAGTGAGGAAATTGTTTGTTTTCGCTGAAAGGTACATCAAGGAAATCAAATACTTTGGTGAGAAATTTTCCGAAAGGAATGTTTCGTTGGGTATCAACAAGAAAGAGTTCCCACAGGGAGCAGAAAAGATACCCAAAGTCAAGAGGAATTCCTTTGAAAACATAATAAAATAGGTAAAGCTGATCTTTCTGGGCTCACTGCGATGTCCATATGTTGGTAACAGCAAATTTGTGACAAGAGTGTATAGAATATTCAGTTCAAGAGTGAGCAACGTAGTTTTGGTTTTCGAGGCCTGCTGTTTGAAATTGATGTTAAAAATTGCTCTAACCTCATCAATGTCAAAGCGAGTGTCAAGAGCGGGCCATTTATCTAAAGAAAAGAAATAAGAAAATTCATTCGCATTTGAGATTTCACATTCAAAAATAGTATTGATGATGTTGGAGCAAATTTCAAGATTTGTGTTGTTTACACGAGAAACCAATGTGCGAACAGTGGGGCCTTTCCTAAGATTGGCTATGAATTGGAGGACCATGTCATGATAAACGGGTAAGTCAGTATGAACTAAGTGACCCCAATTTTGTTTTTCAAAACACGATTTTACAATGGGAAGATTAAATTCATTGAAAAGACTCTGAGAAGCAGGGCGTTGAATGATTATAGATTTGCTAAGAAGAGATGTATACCGTTCGGATGCCTTGGCATTGATGAATTTTGGTAAGGTTGGACTTCATGAGGTTTGAGGATTAGCAGACGATTCCCCACGCACCAGAGCTTTCCCTTTTGATTTACGTCCATGAGTCTGATGTTGAAGAACCTCCACTGGATTTAACCATTGTGAATGAAAGGTAAAAAAAATTTTAATATTTTTTGGAAAGTTGGTGGGAATTTGAAGAAATGAGATGGTAGATGGGTGAAATTAGGTGAAATAATGCTGATGAATACTTTGGCAATGACAAATTTCCAAACAATTTGGGGAGAGAAGGAAGAAATTGGAGGAATTTTTTAGGAGAAAAATTTTGCCAGAGAGGGTTTCGGTGGTTAGGGTAAGTCCGAAAATAGGGAAAGTGGATGGTTTTAATCGAGCAGAGAGACCTTCGGATGTCTAAATGATTGGTGTCATCCGATGATGATTCCGAAAGCTAATGAACAGACGGCCGATCGAAGAGCTAGTGCGTCCGATATTCTTTCGGACGATGGGAACCATCCGGTAAAATTCCAGTGAGAAAGTGAAGAAATTGAGGAACATTCGGATGATCATAAACGTCCGAGGCAGAGAGGAGGATTTTGGACGAGTGAGAGCATCCGAGAGCAAGAGTGTTGTTCGGACGATCGGGTGCGTCCGAATGAAGAGATTATGCCAAATTGAATTGTAAAATCCCCAAACATTTTCTGAGAGATTCAAAACGATCTAGAGCCAAGGATTTTGTAAAAATGTCAGCCAATTGATCTAAAGTAGGTACAAGATCAACACGTATTTCCTTTTTGCAATCAAGATCTCTAATAAAATAGTGATTAACATCAATGTGTTTGGTCCTAGAGTGCATAACAGGATTTTTTGTGAGATTAATTGCACTAGTGTTGTCACACTTTATAGGCACACAATAAAAAACAACACAAAAATCTTTCAGAGTATGTTTCATCCATAGAAGTTGAGTGCAACAATTTCCAACAGCAATGTATTCGGTTTCAGCCGTAGAAAGAGAAATAGAATTTTGTTTTTTGCTAAACCAAGACACAAGACAATTGCCCAGGAAATGACACATACCACTGGTACTTTTTCTATCAATTTTACACCCAGCAAAGTCAACATCAGAACTAACTAATTAAATCAAATGTAGAGGACTTTGGATACCACAGCCCAAAATTCATTGTACCCTTCAAATATCCAAAAATCCTTTTTACAGCTATCAAGTGCGATTTTTTGGGGCAAGATTGAAATCTAGCACATAAACAAACAGCAAACATAATATCTGGTGCTAGCTGTTAAGTAAAGTAGGCTTCCTATCATACTTCTATAGTGTTTTGCATCAACACTATTACCTCCTTCATCTTTATCAAGTTTGGTTGAAGTGCACATAGGCATACCAACTTGTTTGCAATCTTCTATTCCGAATCGTTTGAGTAGCTCCTTTGTGTACATGATTTGTGTAATAAATGTTCTTTCCTTTGTTTGGTGAACTTGTAGTCCAAGGAAAAATTGTAACTTTCCCATCATACTCATCTCAAACTCTTTTTGCATTAAATGTGAAAAATCCTTGCACAAGCTTTCATTAGTTGCTCCAAAAATAATATCATCAACATAAATTTGAACAATTAACAGAACCATTGGAATTTGTTTTTGTAAAAGAGTGTGTCAACTACACATCTTTTAAATCCATTTTCAATCAAGAAACCACTTAATCTTTCATACCAAGCTCTTGGAGCTTGTTTCAAACCATATAAAGCTTTAGAGAGTTTGAAAACATGATTTGGAAAATTTTTATTTTCAAATCCCGGAGGTTGTTCAACGAAAACATCTTGATCAATAAAACCATTTAAAAATGCACTTTTGACATCCATTTGAAATAATTTGAAATCATTGAAACATGCAAATGCGAGAAACATGTGAATGGATTCTAATCTAGCCACGGGTGCAAAGGTTTCATCAAAGTCAATACCTTCTTCTTGAGCATAACCTTTTGCAACAAGTCTAGCTTTGTTTCTTATGATTTCACCTTTATCATTTAATTTGTTTCTAAAAACCCATTTTGTTCCAATAACGAGATGAGAAGATGGTCTTTCAACTAAGGTCCATACGTTATTTTTCTCAAATTGACTAAGATTCATCTTGCATGGCAATGACCCAAGATTCATCATTCAAAGCAACATCTACATGTTTAGGTTCAATGAGAGAAAGTAATGCACAATTACTATTCAAAGGTTTATGAGAACGAGTAGTTACCCCATCGGATGGATCACCTGTGATTAAATCTTGAGGGTGACTAGAGACGAATTTCCAAGCTTTTGAAAGATCTTTTGGAGTATCCTCGGTCTTTTCTTCTTCATCATTTACTTGATGATTGTTGACATCATTGCTTGATGTGATCTCTTGATGATCTTCATAGATAGTGAGCTTCTCGATCTCCTTTTGAATACCTACATCTTCATCTTCACATAAATTCTTTGAGATAACATCATTAGCTTCATCAAAGGTTACATGTACAACTTCTTCAATCAAGAGCGTTCTTCTATTGTATACTCGGTTTGCTTTCTTGTACAAGAGAATATCCTAGAAAGATCCCTTCATCCGAAATTTTGTCAAATTTACCAAGATTTTCTTTGATTTTTAAAACCAAATGGATGCAACCAAAAACTTTCAAATATCTCACAACGGGTTTTTTACAAAAATGAGTTCATAAGGAGTTTTGTTTAAAATTGGTCTTAATAAAACTCGATTCATGACATAACAAGCCGTGTTAACGGCTTTGGCCCAAAAATATTGTGGTAAGTCGCATTCACTAATCATAGTTCTAGCGGTTTCTTGAAGAGTCCTATTTTTCCTTTCAACAACACCATTTTGTTGAGGGACACTAACAATCGAAAATTCATGTGAAATACCGTTGTAATCACAAAATTCGGGAAAAACTCCAAATTTAAATTTGGCACTATTGTCACTTCTTAAATGAATGATCTTTAAATTCAATAAATTTTGAATTTTGGAAAACAATTTTATAAAATTTTCAAAAGCTTCATTTTTGTGAACAAGAATTAATACCCAAGTGTACCTAGAATAGTCATCTACAATAACAAAGCCATATTTACAACCACCAAGACTTGTATGTTGACTAGGTCCAAACAAGTCTAAATGTAACAAGACTAAAGGTTTATGAGTGGACACAAAATTCTTTGGTTTAAAAGAAACTTTAACTTGTTTACCAAATTGGCATGCATCACAAATTTTATTTTTCAAAAACTTTAGTTTTGGCAAACCTCTTACCAAATCCTTCTTGGCAAGTTTTCAATTAAATACATATTAAAATGACAAAGTTTCTATGCCAAAGCCAAGGATCATCTATGGAAGCGGTAAGACATTTTACATTGCTATTGCTAATTTTATCAAGGTAAATCACATAAACATCATTGTGCCCAGTGCCCTTAAATAAAACAACTTGATTTTTTATCAAGGATAAGACATTCATGCTTGGTAAAAAACACATATAAATTTTTATGACAAAGTTGGCTTACACTTAATAAATTGTAGTTCAAATTATCAACAAGAAGCACATTCTTTATCAAGGTTTCACCATTTTTACCTACATCACCAATGCGATTGATTTTGCTTTATTGTCTCTCTATCTCCAAATGTTACTTTTCCACTGTTTTTGGATTTGAGATTTGTGAAGAGAGAAGCATCACCCGTCATGTGCCTTGAACATCCACTATCAATGAACCACTTAGCATTGTTGATGATGTTAAGTACCTACACAATAGATCAATTGATAACTTTTGGTACCCACATTTTCTTGGGTCCATTTGAGTTAGTGAAATTGCTATTAATCCATGCGGCTTTCATTCCAAGTTTCTCATTTTTCTTGACATAACACATATTCTTGACATGTCCATGTTGTTGGCAATATCTACAAATAATATTTTTATTTCCATATAAAGAGGATTTTGATTTTACAAAACATAAGTCATCCCTTCTAAACATGATAAATTTTTGTTGATAACTACATTTCTATTTCTTTTCAAATCAACAACATTATCTCTCTTTCTAGTCAAGAGAGCATTAAAATCATCCAATATTTTCTTCAAGGAGGCTTGTTCTTCCTTGACCTTTGATCTCACATGCATATTCTTTTCTTCAAGTCACTATTTTCTTGTGATAGCCTATTATTTTCATTCACAAGTTTAGAGTTAGCATTCAATAGAGCATTTGATTTCTTCACTAACTCCTTATTTCTAGCATATGATTCCTTTAAGCTATCATGCAATTTTAAAATGAAAGCTTCAAGATCATTTTCATCATTGGAGTCATAGTTAGAATTTACCTCATCATCTCCAATGGCCATAAAGGCCATTTGTGCATACTCCATTTCTTCTTCAACTTCTCCTTCGGAGTTGCAATCATCCCATGTGATTTGAAAGTTATTGAATCTAGGCTTTCTTCCTTCCTTCTTTTTCTTGGAAGGACACTCATTTGCAAAGTGTCCGAGTTGACCGCATTCAAAGCACTTTTCATTTTGCTTCTTCATTTCTAGCTTAGTCTTTCCTTTGAAATTATTGAATTTGTAGCTCCACCTCTTCTCATTCTCCGTTTGTTGATGTAATGTTTAAAAAATCCTTTGGTGATGAGTGTTGCAAGATCTCCTTCATCAAGATCTTCGTCTTCTAGATTGATGGAGCCATTTTCATCCTCTTCTTGAGAGGTCTTTAGAGCAATGCTCCTTCTTGGTCTTGCTTCTTCATCACTTTGGCCTTCAACTTCAATTCATAAGATGTAAGAGAGTTGATTAGCGATTCAATAGGCATTGAATTTAAATTCTTGGCTTCCTCTATAGTGATTGTTTTGGCATCCCATTCTTTGGATAGAGCATTTAGGATTTTTCTATTCTTTTCACCCAAAGAATACTCCTTACCCAAGGCTTCAAGATCCTTAATGATGTCATTGAACTTACAATACATTTTGTCAATATTTTCATGTGGTTCCATCTTGAAGGACTCGTACTTGGCAACAAGTAAGGATTTCTTGGCTCACGAACATCGTCGCTCCCTTCATGGATTTCCTTCAATTTATCCCAAATTTCATTAGCGGAAATGCATCCCTTGATGCAAGTTGATTCATTAGCATCCAAGGCATGTTTATATATAGCACATTCATGGCTTTAAATGTTATAAGTCAAGCTTGGTAAAGACTGGAGTGAGCTCATCCTTTGTCTTTTCTCTTCTTCTAAAGGATGTGATCATCACATGATAGTAGCTTCAAAGGGACCTTCATGTGTATAACATGTCACAAGTACATATCTAGATTGCAAAAATAAGAGACATTCTATGAAAACTAATAAAATTTGCCCCATTGAACATAGGGGGCCTAGTAACAGATTGCCCCTCAAAAAATAGAGCATTGTTGGTTGCCATAATAGTTCTTTTCTCAAAAGCAATTTAAGCAATAAAATGAGACCAAGCTCTGATACCAATTGTTGGTTAGTGTAACCAACCTAGGAGGGGGTGAATTAGGTTTCTAAAAAAACTTTTAGAAATATTAAACTTATTGAGATTTTTCAACTAACAATTAATATAATAGAATCAATGAAACTGTGAATTAAGAAAGAAAGGAAATTAAACAACCAATACTTCCAAGCTAACAAGCTAGACGTATTAATTCACTAGAATGCTTCACACACTTGGTGAGCCAATAATCTTTACAAAGTAGAGAAATTCTTGTTCACACTAAAACTCTTTTAGTTGAGCCAAGAATTTTACTCACAACCTCACTTTCGTACAAGATTATCACTCTACTCAAAATTGAATTGCACTCTAAGTTGCACAATAATACAATATAGCACTATAGTCAATTTGTACTAAAATTGCTCTTTTCTAAGGCTTGTATTTAATGTATTAGATGATTTTTACAGAATGGTAGAGCAGGTATTTATAGGAGCAATAAATGGTGGTCATAACCATTTCCTAACGGCTAAATAATAAATGCACAAAAAACTAGCCGTTGAGGTTTCGGATGTCCAAGATAAGTATGATGCATCCGACACAGCGTCCGATCTCCCTAGAGTAGGTGAAGGACATCGTTCGGACAGCCGTGCATGCGTCCGTTCCATCGTTCACATAGAGCTTCAGACGGCCGTGTTCGTCCTAAAGAAAGTTGTATGCGTCCGTAGAGAAGCATTAAGAAACTTGCTTTCTGCCTGTTAGTTCGGACGGTGAAATGCTTCTGAGAAGCTTCACATAGTTTGGACTGTTTACTGCGTCCGAACACCCTATTTCCAGTAGAAAAAGTAACAGACCTGCAAAGCTTGTTTTCAGAGTTTAGTGCTTATGTCATCATCAAAATAAGGTTTGGAAAATATCATCTACTTTCACGCAACTACCAAGATAAATGTTCAAACCACATGCTTGATTTGGATCCATAGACTTAGTAAAAAAAATATGAGAATGTTGTACCCTATTGTGGTCGTCCTCAGATTGAGCGTGAAGTACCCACAAAATCACCAAGGTAGGTTTCTTAGGAAAATCTACCTCCTGCACATCATTCTGAGCATGTTGGTGATTCCTTGACCTTACACCTACATCACACAATTCGTCATTAGATTCATAGTCATTGGAACACATATCTCGATGAGCATGTCTCATTGTGCGAGCATAAGGCTTAGCATAGCCAGAACTCTACTGACATCTAGGCTCATTCCGTGCCTTAGTCAATGTTTCGAGAAATCATTTAATACTTTCAAGATACCTTGCCATTTTAGAAACATTAGCTTCTAAGGCATTATACCTTGAACTCTCACATTCTTGGGACATTTTAAACTGTGTAAAGGAACTAAAGGACACAAGGAATTTCAAAATTAGGGTTAGGAAAAATAAAAAGGACCTCACGACACTCCCTTAGTGTTTACGCTCAAACATGACGATGTAATAGAATTTCACTCATGTTTTACACGAATTCAGGGTTTTTACCCTCTATTTAGCTTACAACTCTCGTCTTTTTCCTCTTGTATAAAATCCCCTCAATGTTGCAAACTTGAAAGTACACAAGAAGAATGAAACAAATAATTACTAATGCATAAAATATAGTTAGCAATTATAGACCAATGAAGCAAAGGATTAACAAAGTAGTGGAGGATCGATTTATCAAAGAACGCACACAAAGCACTTTAGAAAGGCAAACAATAAGATGGTCAAAGAAAAATTGTGTTTTCAGGCTAGAAAGATTAACCCTAGGGAACTAGAGGTATTTTTTGGTTTTCACAGTTGTTTTATATTTTAGCAAGCTAATGCACAAATTCCATAAAAAATCCAATTAATAAAAAATCAAAACAACAACTCAAGAGTCAACCAAATCTAGAAGAACAAAACAATCACGGAAACAAGGAAACCTTAATTGATAGGGTTTTGTGTTTGATTGATTTTGTTTTCTTTTTTTCTATTTTTTTTTTTATAGAAAAAAGATTACAATGTGGAATAGTGCAAATGAATAGCAATGAACATTACCGATAATAGTACTAAATTAAATTTTTTCTCAGTAAGAAAAATGAATTAACACTTGAATATTTAACAAAAATTACAACAATATTTGGTTCAAAAGATAGCAAGAATAAAGCATCAAATTTCCATTAACAATAACGAACAAGATCAAGATTGAACAAGAATATGAATAAGTTCATTTTTTTTTGGAATTCAGCTGATGAACAAGAAAAGAAAATAATGAATTCATCAAGGTATGAACATGAGAACAAATTTTTTAGGAACCAACGCTTTGATACCACTTTGAAGCAAACCTTGTAGATAAATTTACGAGACTCAAGATTGAATGCGAAAACTAATACTGCCTAAATAACTCCGACTTGATGGTTTAATCCCTTTCATTAAGAAATCAAGAATTTAAGGTGTTTATTCTCAACTGTATGAGATATCAATCCATTTTCTATATTAAGACGAGAACCAATAGTATTCTAGGCTGGTAATCACAAGAATCACTGTCATTAATACCTAAATCTTTGGAAGACAATTTGGAGAATTTTCTCACAATAGTGTATTGAATAATGTTGAAAGAATACTTTTGGATATATGGGGTATAAGAAACATGAAAATCAGCCCCTAAAAATCCTACATGATAGACCTACCAACTCCAGGAATTCTAGCTTGACAATTCCAAAAAGGTTTTGGATTGGCACACAAGACCAAAAGTTGTGGCAATAAGAATAATGTGGACTATCGCTTTTCCAAGTTAAGAAAACACAAAAATATTAACTCTTAAGAACAAGGATTAAAGTGGCTGATTTTAGAGTATGGCTAAAACTAGGGTTTCCTCACCCCTTCACAGTGGATCAAATTTGTCGTCTTGGGCATTTGAACTTCTCTAACTCAAATCCTTGACTTTATTGCACTTCTATCTTGATTTTATTGACTTGTTGAAGTCCAACATTCACAAGCTTAACGTCTTGAAGGACTTGAACATCTCTTCTAGTTTACATTTTTATCTATCTGGTTTAATGTTTGTCCTCTTCATCCTAGTTCGGATTCGAGAACAAGTCCTTTGAGGAGGGAGGGAATGATATAAGAAGATATGTTCAAGTCATTCAAGACATCAAGCTTGTGAATGGTGGAGCTCAACAAGTCAATAAAATCAAGTTGAAGTTCAAGCAAGTCAAGGGTTTGAGTTAATTAAGTCTGGAGGCCTAAGACTTGAAAATTGAATTTGATCTACCGTGAAGTGCTTGAGGAATCCCTAGTTATCTTTTCACCATCTTTCTCAAAACTATACTTATTCGCAAATCCATCATGTCTAGCTTTCAAACCATATTACCATGGCTATGATAAAAAATGGCAAGCATGCATAGGCACTACATGATATAAAACCTCATCCTCATATTTTCCAAGGGTTAAAGAAATTAAGGCTTGCTTAGTGACATTTATTTTATCACCTTTATTTAACCGTTGTAACCTATATGGATATGGATGTTTAGTGGTTGGCACATTCAATTTGTCTACTGTGAGTTGATTAGCTACTTTCATAAAACTACCAAGATCAATGATCAAACCACATGCATGATTTGGATCCATAGACTTAGTATGGATAATATGTGAATGTTGTATCCCTTTTTGGTCGTCCTTAGGCTGAGCGTGAAGTATCCGTAAAATCTCCAAGGTTGGTTTTGTTGGAAATCTACCTCCTGCACATCATTCTGAGCATGTTGGAGAAGGGGATTTTTTGACCTCGCACCTACATCACACAATTTGTCATTAGATTCATAATCATTCGATTCGTAATTAAAACACATACCTCGATGAGCATGTCTCATTGTGCGAGCACAAGGCTCAGTATAGCTAGATGGCTATCTTGGCTCATTCCATGCCTTAGTCAATGTTTTGAGACAGCGTTGAATACTGTCAAGACACCTTGCCACTTTAGAAATATGTGATTCTAAGGCGTTAAACCTTGAACTCTCTCTTTCTTGGAACATTTTAAACTTAAAAAAGAAATAAAGGGCACAGGAAATTTCAAAATTAAGGTTACTAAAAATAAAAAAGGACCTCACGGCACTCCTTGAGTGTTTACGCTCAAACTTGATGATGTCACACAATTTCACTCATGTTTTACATGAATTCAGGGCTTTTACCCTCTATTGAGCCCACAACTCTCGTCTTTTTCCTCTCGTATAAAATCTCCTCAAAGTTTTTCCCAAACCTGAAAGTACACAGGAAGAATCTAGATGAGGAATAAATAATAACTAACACATAAAATACAATTAGCAATTATAGAGTAAGGAAACAAAGAATTAAAAATGTAGTGATGCATCGATTTATCAAAGAACGCACACAAAGCACTTTAGAAAGCTAAACACTAAGACGGTCATAGAAAAACTAGGGTTTCGGGCTAGAAAGATTAACCCTAGGGAACTTGAGGTAAATTTAGGTTTTTAGGATTTTTTTATATATCAGCAAGCTACTGCACAAATTCCATAAAAAATCCAATTAATAAAAAATTAGAACAACAACTCAAGATTCAACCAGATCTAGAAGAACAAAACAATCACGGAATCAAGGGAACCTTAATTGAAAGGGTTTTGTGTTCAATTGATTTCTTTTCTTTTTTTTTCCTCTTTTTTTTTACAGAAAAAAGGTTATACGGTGGGAATAGTCCTAATGAACACTGGTGATGAACAGTACCGATAATGGCACTAAATTTTTTATGAGCAAGAAAAATGAATTAACGCTTGAATATGACTTTCAAAAATTACGGCAATATTTAGGTCAAAAGAGAGCAGGAATAAAGCTGCAAATTTCCACGAACAATAACGAACAAGATCAAGAATGAAAAATAATATGAACAAGTTGACTTTTTTTTTTGAATTCAGCAGAACAAGAAAAGAAAATAACAAATTAATTAAGGTATGAACATGAGAAAAAAATTTTTTAGGAACCAACGCTCTAATACCACTTTGAAGCAAAACTTGTAGATAAATTGACGAGACTCAAGATTGAATGCATAAACTAAGACTGCCTAAATAACTCCGACTTGATGGGTTTAATCCATTTCATTAAGAAATTAAGAATTAAAGGTGTCTATTCTCAACTGTAGGAGATATCAATCCATTGTCCATATTAAGACGAGAACCAATAGTATTCTAGGCTAACAGGTAACAAGAATTACTGTCATTAATATCTAAATCTTTGGAAGACAATTTGGAGAATTTGCTCACAATAGTGTATTGAATAATGTTGAAATAACACTTAATTGGCTACATGGGGTATAAGAAACATGAAATTCAGCCACTAAAAATCCTACATGATAGACCTACCAACTCCAGGAATTCCAACTTGACAATTCCAAACAGGTTTTGGAATGGCACACAAGACCAAAAGTTGGCGATAAGAATAATGTGGACTAACACTTGTCCAAGTTCAGAAAACACATAAATAATAACTCTTAAGAACAAGTCTTGAAGCTAAATCAAAGGTTAAAAGGATTAAAGTGGCTGATTTTAGAGTATGGCCAAAACTAGGGTTTTCTCGACTCCTTCATGGATAAAATTCGTCGTCTTGGGCATTTGAACTTCTCTAACTCAAATCCTTGACTTTCCTGGACTTCTATCTTGATTTTATTGACTAGTTGAACTCCACCATTCACAAGCTTAATGTCTTTAAGGACTTGAACATCTCATCTTGTTTAAATTTTTATCTATTCTATTTAATGTTTGTCCTCTTCATCCATGTTCGCATTCGAGAACGAATCCAAATAAGTTACGAGGAGGGAGGGAATGATATAAGAAGAGATGTTCAAGTCGTTCAAGACATCAAGCTTGTCAATGGTGGAGCTCAAAAAGTCAATAAAATCAAGTTGAAGTTTGAGCAAGTCAAGGGTTCGAGTTAGTGAAGTCTAAAGGCCTAAGACTTGAAAATGAATTTGATCTGCCGTGAAGGGATTGAGGAAACCCTAGTTATCTTTTTACCATCTTTCTCAAAACTATACTTATTTGCAAATCCATCATGTGTAGCTTTCAAACCATATTACCATGGCCTACATAACAAAAAATGGCTAGCATGCATAGGCACTACATTACGTAAAACCTCATCCTTATATTATCAAAGGGTTAAAGAAAATAAGGCTTGCTTAGTGACTTTTAATTTATCACCTTTATTTAACCGTTGTAACCTATATGGATGTGGAAGTTTAGTGGTTGGTACATTCAATTTATCTACCGTGAGTTGACTTGCTACTTTCATGCAACTACCAAGATCAATGCGATCAAACCAGGTGCATGATTTTGATCCACAAACTTAGTAAGGAAAATATGTGAATCTTGTAACCCATTTTGGTCGTCCTTAGGTTGAGCGTGAAGTCCCCGTAAAATGACGGAGGTAGGTTTCTTAGGAAAATCTACCTCCTGCACAGCATGTTGTTGATTCCTTGACCTTGCACCTACATCACACAATTCGTCATTATATTCATAGTCATTTGATTTGTAATTAAATGACAAAGGTAGGTTTCTTAGGAAAATCTACCTCCTGCACATCATTCTAAGCATGTTGTTGATTCCTTGACCTTGCACCTACATCACACAATTCGTCATTAGATTCATAGTCATTTGATTTGTAATTAAGACACATACCCCGATGAGCATGTCTCATTGTGCGAACATAAGGCTCAGCATCGCCAGATGGCTACCCAGGCTCATTCCGTGCCTTAGTCAATGTTTCGAGAAAGCATTGAATACTTTGAAGATACTTTGCCATTTTAGAACAATGAGTGAAGGGATTCTAAGGCATTAAACCTTGAACTCTCTCTTTCTTGGGACATTTTAAACATAAAAAAGAACTAAACGACACAAGAATTTTCAAAATTGGGGTTAGTAAAAATAAAAAATGACCTCATGGCACTCCCTGAGTGTTTAAGCTCAAACTTGATGATGTCACACAATTTCACTCATGTTTTACACGAATTTAGGGATTTTACCCTTTATTGAGCTCACAACTCTCGTCTTTTTCCTCTCGTATAAAATCTTCTCAAAGTTTTTCACAAACTTAAGAGTACACAGGAAGAATGAAACCAATAATTACTAACACATAAAATAAAATTAGTAATTATAGACTAATGACGCAAAGAATGAATTAAGTAGTGGAGGATCAATTTCTCAAAGAATGCACACAAAGCACTTTAGAAAGCCAAACAGTAAGATGGTAAAAAAAAAACAAGGGTTTCGAGCTAGGAAGATTAACCCTAGGGAACTTGAGGTAAATTTAGGTTTTCAGAATTTTCTTTATATTACCAGCAAGCTACTGCACAAATTTCATAAAAAAATCCAAGCAATAAAAAATTTGAACAACTCAAGATTCAACCAGATCTAGAAGAACAAAATAATCACGGAAACAAAGAAACATTAATTAATTGGTTTTGTGTTCGATTGATTTCTTTTATTTTTTCTCTAGTTTTTACAGAAAAAAGATTACACATTGGGAATAGTGTCAATAAACAGTGGCGTTGAATAGTACCGATAATAGTACTAAATTTTTTATCAGTAAGAAAAATGAATTAACACTTGAATATGAGCAAGAATTACAGCAATATTTAGTACAAACGAGAGAAGGAATAAAGCTGCAAATTTCCACGAATAATAACGAACCAGATCAAGAATGAACAAGAATATTAACAAGTTGATTATTATTATTTTTTTGAATTCTATTGAACAAGAAAAGAAAATAATAAATTAATTAAGGTATGGACAAGAGAACAAATTTGTTTAGGAACCAATGCTCTGATACCACTTTGAATTCTTTTCAAGCAAACCCTGTTGATAAATTGATGAGACTTAAGATTGAATGCGGAAACTAAGACTGCCTAAATAACTTCGATTTGATGGATTTAATCCCTTTGACTAAGAAATCTAGAATTTAAGGTGTCTATTCTCGACTATACAAGATATCAATCCATTGTCTATATTAAGACAATAACCAATAGTGCTCTTGGTTGGTAATCACAAGAATCACTGTCATTAATACCTAAATCTTTCGATGACAATTTGGAGAGTTTTCTAACAAAAGTGTATTGAATAATGTTGAAAGAATACTTTTGGCTATATGGGGTATAAGTAACGTGAAAATCAGCCCCAAAAATCCTACATGAGAGTCCTACAACACTAGGAATTCTAACTTGGCAAATCCAAAAAAGTCTAGGATTGCCACACAGGACCAAAAGTCAGCTATAAGAATAATGTGGATTAACACTTGTCCAAGTTAAGAAAACACATAAAATAATAACTCCAAAGAAAAAGTCTTGAAGCAAAATCTCAAGGTCAAAAAGGATTAAAGTGGCAGATTTTAGAGTATGGCCAAAACTAGGTTTCCTCGACCCCTTCATAGTGGATCAAATTCGTCGTCTTGGGCATTTGAACTTCTCTAACTCAAATCCTTGACTTTCCTGGACTTCTATCTTGATTTTATTGACTTGTTGAACTCCAACATTCACAAGCTTAACATCTTGAAGGACTTGAACATCTCTTCTAGTTTACATTTTTATCTATCTAGTTCAATGTTTGTCTTCTTCATCCAGGTTTGGATTAAAGAACAAATCCTTTCGAGGATTTGTTCAAGTCGTTCAAGTCTTTAAGCTTGTGAATGGTGGAGCTCAACAAGTCAATAAAATTAAGTTGAAGTACGAGGAAACCAAGGGTTTGAGTTAATGAAGTCTAAATGCCTAAGACTTGAAAATGAATTTGATCTACCGTGAAGGGGTTGAGGAAACCCTAGTTATCTTTTTACCATCTTTCTCAAAACTATGCTTATTTGCAACATCCATCATGTGCAGCTTTCAAACCATATTACCATGGCCTACATAACAAAAAATGGCTAGCATGCATAGGCACTACATTACGTAAAACCTCATCCTTATATTATCAAAGGGTTAAAGAAAATAAGGCTTGCTTAGTGACTTTTAATTTATCTCCTTTATTTAACCGTTGTAACCTATATGGATATGGAAGTTTAGTGGTTGGCACATTCAATTTATCTACTGTGAGTTGACTTGCTTCTTTCATGCAACTACCAAGATCAATGATCAAACCAGGTGCATGATTTTGATCCACAGACTTAGTAAGGAAAATATGTGAATCTTGTAACCCATTTTGGTCATCCTTAGGTTGAGCGTGAAGTCCCAATAAAATGACGAAGGTAGGTTTCTTAGGAAAATCTACCTCCTGCACATCATTCTGAGCATGTTGGTGATTCCATGACCTTGCACCTACATGACACAATTCGTCATTAGATTCATAGTCATTTGAATCGTAATTAAGACACAGTATCAAAGGTACCTCGATAAGCATGTCTTATTGTGCGAGCACAGGGTTTAGCACAGCCAGATGGCTGCCTAGGTACATTTGGTGCCTTAGTCAATGTTTCGAGAAAGCGTGGAATACTTTGAAGATACCTTGCCATTGTTGGGACATTTTAAACCTACAAAAAGAACTGAAGATCCCAAGAAATTTCAAAATTAGGGTTAGTAAAAATAAAAAAGGACCTCATGGCACTTCCTAGTTGTTTACGCTCAAACTTGATGATGTCACACAATTTCACTCATGTTTCATAGTAATTCAAGGCTTTTACCATATATTGAGCTCACAACTCTCGTCTTTCTCCTCTCGTATAAAATCTCCTCAAAGTTTTTTTGCAAACTTGAAAGTACACAACAAGAATGACACAAATAATTACTAACACATAAATTGTAGTCAGTAATTATAGCCTAATGAAACAAATAATTAACAAAGTAATGGCGAATCGATTTATCAAAGAACGCACCCAAAGCACTTTAGAAAGAATCCAGACAATAAAATGGTCAAAGAAAAACCAGGGTTCTAGGCTAGAAAGATTAACCCTAGGGAACTAGGGATATTTTTAGTTTTTCACAACTTTTTTTATATATCAGCAAGCTACTGCATAAGTTCCACAAGAAAGCAAGTAGAACAACAGCTCGAGAATCAACCAGAACTAGAAGAAGAAAACAATGATAAAAATATGGTAACCTTAATTGATAGGGTTTTGTGTTTGATTGATTCCTTTTTTTATTTTTTTTACAGAAAAAAGAATACACTGCGGGAATATTGCCTATGAACAATGGTGATGAACTTTACTGATGAATAGTCCTAAATTTTTTATCAGTAAGAATAATGAATTAACACTTAAATATGAGCAAAAATTGCAGCACTATTTAGTTCAAAAGAGAGCAAGAATAAAGCAGAAAAATTCATGAACAATAACGAACACGAACGGGAATGAACAAGAATACAAACAAGTTGATTTTGTTTTTCGAAGTCAACTGAACAAGAAAATTGCAAATATTCTAGAGAGACAAAATTTTAGAGACAAGGTAGGGAAGAATTTTGGCTATTATTGAATACACTATATTCCTTCTTTCTTACATATAACCACACACTTGCACACACTATATTCCTTTTCTCTCACACATAAACACATACTTGTAGACACTATATTTGTTCTCTCTTGCTTGGGCACACTGTTATCCTTCTTTCTCACATATAAACACAGACTTGCACACGCTATATTTCTTTTTTCACACATCAATATATACTTGCACACACTATATTCCTTTTCTCTAGCACATAAACACACGCGCATGTACTATATTCATTATCTCCCAAACATAAACTTACACTTGTATACACTATTTTCTCTCTTACACAAAACACAAACTTACACCTACTATATTCGTTCTCCGTCACACAAAATCACACACTTGTACATATTATATTTCTTTTCTCTAACACATTAACACATAGTTGCACACATTATATTTCTTCTTTAACAAAAAACCAGTGTCACACTTGCACACATTATATTCATTCTCTCTAATATATCAACTCACACGTATACGTAGCATCTATCTCACACACATCCTTCTGTCGCACGCATACTCTATATTAATAAACTATTTATATTTAATAAAAATATAATAATTAAAAAATTAACCTACTACAAAAATATAATATTATCATCGAACAATATAATATACACAAGATAAAATATTTCGATTCAATGCTCAAGTTCAGCTAATTATCAAACATATACAACTTTATAAATTCTACAAATTAAGAGTTCAACAATTAATTTTAAGTATTCAGATTAAAAAATTCAAATTTCAATTTTATCAATAGACCTGTAATTAACCATTAGTTGAATCCATTGCACTTATGAGTAATAATCATCAAATTGAGACAATTCCAGAAAGTAGTTAACTCTAGTTTTTGATAGAATGTTTGAGATAATATGGGAGTCGTTCCTACATTATAGACAGTGGAAAAAAGTAATCTAGAATTTTTTCCACTAACCTTGAAAGGTCAATTTCCATACGAGTTTCTAGTGAGTTCTCGATAATTCTATATACCTACTACTCGATTTAATTGGGACTAGGTTCTAGAGTAATCTCACCCTAAAGAAAAATTAAATTGATAGGAATTTTCATCAGGGGAGATCAGGATGTGAGTTGATATTTAGAAATTGAATTACCATAAATCTGTAATTAAGTTGATTGATTAGTGTGTTAAGATTATTCAAGGAAATTACTAGTCTAGTACTTGAACCATTTTATTAATATTTGGTAATTACTAATCCAGTACCAGACCTATTTAATTAATATTTAGTAATTTTCTTTATTTAATTTAGCTGCCTTAATTTAATTTTCTAAGCAATCTAGAATTTTTAATTAAATCTTTATCAATCTTGTTAGCTATCTAGATAGAAATTGTCACCCATTTTTTATACTTGTTTGGGTATTTTTCCTTAGGAGCATGATCCTTATTCATTCTATTGTATTGATACCGTTCACTTGTGAAATCAGTGGAAACTTGTTAGTAGGATAATTTAACTTCTTCACAATGCACCAAGTTCTATAATAGAATATATATATATATATATATATATCTATTTATTTATACACACAAACATATATATACATACATTTATGTGTGTGTATATATACATAATGACAATAATTGTCTATAATTTTATTATATATTAAATATTTTAATCAGATTTGGATCCTTATTAGGTCGAAATAATAAGATTCAAATCCAATCCGTTTATTATAATAACTAACGAGTTCGAATTAGATTTGGATAATCAGAATCTCATGGATCACAACTTGCATAAATGACTTTGGATCGGATCATGGTTTAGGCCCGACCCATTGACAAGCCTACCCAGATCTGGTGGCCCAAATTCCAATGTATAGCCTGTATGTTTCCCCCTGGTAATATGATCCAACTTCTCAATCATCTCCGAAGTTAGATAGTTTTTCCAATCCCCAACCATTCACTTCCTAAAAAATGCACTGTTCATGGTCATAAAAGGGCCTGTTGGACGAAACTTTTCGCACTTATTCACCTCCAAACTGCTCATACTCTCAAAATTGAAGAATTTAGCTATCTTCTCTGCCAAACCTTCCAAGTCTTCCTGAACGGAAATGATTTTCCCATGAAGTTGGCCATTTCCTTCACAAATAATGGGGTATGATTCTTCAAATCTTCATACTTCAAGAACATGATTTTCTCTGGCGTTTCAGGACTAGCTGTCCAGTATGTGGTCCCTAAGGGTTCCTGCCTTCAGAAAACAGCTCACGTTGACCTTCAATTTTAACATCTATTCTGCCTCTGTATTTTTCAACACCTTTTTAAGGTAATGCCACAGTGGAACAAAGGTGTCCTTGGGTTCCCTACAAATATAAATGATTTTGCAAGGCTGACTCTTGAATGGACTCCGGCAATGAAGTAAAGGGCAAATGCGTGGACAAAGAAGGAAGTTGAGGGTCTGTAATTGGTGGGTTCTTGATAAAATCAATTTCTCGAGATGGAGTTAAAAGCCAGAAAATGGGGCAGATTACTGAGTAGAAGGCTTTGAAATTCGTTTAAAAGTGCTCTTGTTAGGGTTTGCATAACACAGGACCTTAAGGCATGTGAAGCAAGTTTTAGCAGTAGCATTGCACAAGATAATATCTGTTGGCTTAGCTTTGAAGTTATCCTGAACTGATATGATGCCTTTTAAGAAGATGTTCGGGTACCCAAAATCTTGGTATTTGTACATACCTTCAGCCAGATTTCCTCCTTCAGCGGAAAGTTTTGGCATAAGTCTTGGTTTCGTGATATGGAGCTTCCTCACAAGCCATATCGCTAAGGAAACTCAAATTAGGAAGATTGGCGGCTCGTCAAAATGTTACCGGAACAATTAAAGAGGTAGTGCAGTAATGCTCCTTTTTACGACTAATGGCCTTTGATGAAGAGGAGAGTTGGAGAAATGCAAGTCAAGTTTGCTGGGGTTTTTGTATGAATGCATTACATGAATAAATACCATGCGTGTAATATTAGACTGATTGAAATTGAACTTAGTGTGTTCTCCAACTTGAATTATATATCACCAGTTTTATGCTTCGATTAAAATGCATTTTTGTCCCCATTATTTGGGATATTCAATAAAGAAGTCTTCCAAATTTTGGAAAAAACTTTTAGCCAAAATCAGGACAATCGACAGAAAAGCTCAATATTCTAAATGAAAATGATCACGTGCGGATTAAATGAACTACAATTAAGTAAATAAAACTCTCCAACAAAACTGTTAATAATAAAGGGAACAGTGTAAAATGGTCCCAAAATTTGTCAATATGTACAAAATAAATCCCTATTGTTTGTGGTATCCTTAGTGCTTAGTGATAGATGGTTCGATGTTCCAAAAATTAATAGGAATCATTGAAAATTCAAATGGTAACCCCCTGTATTGAGAAACTGATGAATTAGAAGAAATTTAAGGAAACTTATATTTAATTTGTTTGCTAGTTTAGACCAGAATGATGTTTTCAATTTGTTTGAAGATCGTATTTTTTAAGTAAGATTGATCATCGTTTAAGGGCGAATAAATGTTAGGAAGTGTCCCAAGAAATTGACAAATGTTCGAGACCAATCCGAAACAAACGATAACAAAATAATAGATAGAGAAAATAAAAGAGACAGATTTACGTGTTCGGTCGAAAGACCTACGTCCACGGGCGAAGGCGAGCAAAAATTTTACTATATGAGAAGAATACAAAAGCTTTAGGAGAGTGCTCCTAAGCCCACAAAAACACTAGTACAAAAACACAAGAAAAGCCAAAATAAAGACAAAAGGCTTAATGACCAATAAGGCCCAATAGCCCACTAAGCTTTCTTATGTTTAGTGCTTGGTGTATAAAGCCCAAAACCAAGGTCTCTATTTATAAGACCAAGGCTACATAACTCTCCTTAAAATAATACAATGTGATGACAAAAGCCACATAACAAATCTCCACCTTGGCGTGTGCCCACATCCACAAAATAGTAAAATAGCAAACTTGCTCCACCTTCTTCACAAAAGCCTCAATGGGCTTAATCAACAACAACGAATGCCAACCAAATCCAAGCATTGCTTGAACTTGTAAACTGGAAGACGTTTCGTAAACATGTCCACAGGATTATCTTTGGTACTGATCTTTTGAACAAGAACTTTTCCTCGGCAATAAATAGAGAACGAAGTTTTGGGCTTTATACACCAATGCACTAAGTCATCTCATGATACATCTGATCTTATACACATCTAGATGTGTACTAAGAGACAGGCAATAGAACAGTAGTAATGGCATGAAAAGCTGTCTCAAGGCGACATCAATGAATTTTGCAAAGAGACAGGCCGTGACCGAGGCAATCAAAGAAGTTTGAAGTACCTTTCAAGTATCTGAGAATCCATTTCACAGCCTGCCAATGCTCTTTTCCAGACAAGACATATACCTGCTAACCACACTAACTGCTTGTGAAATGTCTGGACGTGTACAAACCATCACATACATGATACTGCCGACTGCATCTAGAATATGAAATTCGTGCAGGTAAAACCTTCTTCCTCACCTGATTGTGGTGACTGAGCAGCTGAAAGTCGAAAATGACTTACAAGAGGAGTATTCACAGGTTTAGCATTTTTCATACTAAATTTCTCCAAAACTTTCTCAAGGTAATGTTTTTGAGTCAGGGACAATTTCATAGCTCCTCGATCTCTCTTGATTTCCATGCCAAGAATCTTCTTAGCTGCTCTCAAATCTTTCATCTCAAATTCACTACTCAATTGTGCTTTCAAAGTGTGAATTTCTACAGAACTCTTGGCAGCAATGAGCATGTCATCAACATAAAGTAACAAATAAATGAAAGAATCATCATTTAATTTTCGAAAATAGACACAATTGTCATACATGCTCCTTGAATAACCATGACCCAACATAAAGGAATCAAACCTCTTATACCACTGTCTTGGAGACTGCTTCAATCCGTACAAGGATTTCTTTAGCAAGCAAACATGGTCTTCTTTTCTTTCAATTTCAAATCCCTGAGGTTGTCTCATATAAATTTGTTCTTCAAGTTCACCATGTAGGAAAGCTGTCTTGACGTCAAGTTGCTCCAATTCCAAATCATACATGGCAACTAAGGCAAGCAAAACACGAATAGAACTATGTTTAACAACAAGTGAAAACACATCTCTGAAATCAATACCGTATAAGACTATAGCCCTTGGTCTATTAAAAATGCCTTTACACCTTGTGATCTATCTATAAAAATGACCTTCCTTCTTCTTAAAGACCCATTTGCAATCAACAATTTTCTTACCTAAAGGCGGCTTCACAAGAACCCAAGTTTTATTTTTATAGAGAGACTCAATTTCTTCATTCATTGCGTGACCAACCACTTAGCTGAATTATCACAAGAAACTGCTTCAAAGTAGGTGGAAGGCTCACCAACTCCATCCGTTTCTTCAGCGACTGACAAAGCATATGCAAATAAATTTGCATATGCAGCGGTGGTCGAATATCCCTCCTTGATCTATCCTTGGCAATAGAATGTTAAGAGACAGCTCTGGTTCTTCTTCAATTAGACTCTGATTCATCTACTGAATTTTTCTGACTGGAAGAGGCTAACTGAGAAGGATCAGAACTACCAAACTCTAGCTCACCTACTTCTGTGTATTATCATCTGTATCTGAATCACAAGAACTAGAAGGCTCATTTTTCGAAGATATCATAGAAAGTTCATCAAATGTAACATCTCTACTAATTACAAATTTTGGGGACTTGGGATCAAGACACCATAATCTGTAGCCTTTCACCTCAGAAGCATAACCAAGAAAAATGCACTTTTTAGCTCTAGGGTCTAGATTTGTCCATTTTTCATATTCTGCTGGACACCCAAAATGTTTCAAGTCACAGAGCTTTCCTGTATATAGACTGACCAAAACTTCTCAGGTATCCAAGAATTAATAGACAGTAATAAAATATACTATCCCAATTAAGGTATTCAGAAGATCGTCTCGCCCAAAAGTCCTTTGTCAACCCCGCATTGGAGATCATACAACGGGCTCTCTCCAAAAGAGTTCTGTTCATACGTTCGCCACACCATTTTTGCCGAGGCGTCATCCTAATCAGTAAACATAAGAAAGCTTAGTGGGCTATTGGGCCTTATCTGTCTCTTATACACATCTGATGTGTATAAGAGATCATTTCTAAGCCGCTTGATCATTTGTCTCTTTCTAAAGCCTGTCTCTTATACACATCTAGATGTGTATAAGTAGACAGACATTGTGTCTTTGGGAAGCAGAAGAGAGTTAGCTTCAGTTCACCAGCAATCCACAGGACAAAAGGTACTTTAGATTATATCCATTCTGACGAGCTAGCCCCCAAAGATCAGAATGGATATAATCTAAAGTACCTTTTGTCCTGTGGATTGCTGGTGAACTGAAGCTGACTCTCTTCTGCTTCCCAAAGACACAATGTTCACAAAAATCCATCGCCCCGGTACTCTGCCCACAAAGAAGTCCCTTTTTGCTCAACATAGTCAAGCCTTTCTCGCTCATGTGCCCCAAACGCATATGCCATAATTTGGTGATGTCAGAATCAGACAAAGATGACGAAGAGACTGCTGCAGAACCTGTGACAGTAGAACCCTATAAAATATACAAAATATCAGACCTGCAAGCTTTCATAATAACAAGAGCACCCTTACAGACTTTCATAACTCCACCTTCAGCTGCATATTTGCACCCAAGAGATTCTAAGGTGCCTAAGGAGATGAGATTCTTTTTCAAATCAGGAACATGTCTAACATTAGTGAGTATCCTTACAATACCATCATGCATTTTAATTCGGACTGTACCCTTACCAACAACATCACAAACGGCATTATTGCCCATCAAAACAATTCCACAATTACAAGATTCATAAGTGAAAAATAAATCTCTATTCAGGACACATGTGATAAGAGCACCCTGAATCGAAAATCCACTCATCTTTAGACCTTGTTCTGTCATCAGTGACAAAGAAAATATTTCCATCACTCTCATCAGCTGCAACACTAGCCTCGGCAGTATCAATGTTTTTCTGGTTAGATTTCTCCGCATGCTTATCTTTATTTTTTAACTTGAAACATGGTTATTTAATGTGCCCCTTTTTACGACAATAATTGCATACCATATTTCTATATCTGGATTTAGATCTAGATTTGATTTACTACTGTCAAAGTCTCTCCTTTCAGATCTACCCCTGGCAACCAAGCCTTCAGCTTGATTTCCACCAATTTCCCCAGTTATATCCCTATCAATTTGTTCTTTAGATTTTAAAGCAGACTTAATTTCACGATACGAGATTGTTTCTTTACCATAAATCTTAGTATCACAAAAATGTTTAAATAATAGGGGAAGGGAACATAACAACAAAAGGGCTTGATCCTCATCATCAATTTTCACATCTATATTCCCCAAATCCAGATAACAATGGAATCAAATTTATCAAGATGTGAGAGTATAGATGTATCTTCAGTCATCCGAAGCATGTAAAGGGTTTACTTTAAATAGAGTCGATTCTCAATTGTCTTCTTCATATACAAAGTTTTCAGTTTATCCCACATACCTTTGGCTGTCGTCTCAGTAGCGACCTCCCTTAAAACCTCATCAGAGAGATTTAGGATAATACCTGATCTGGCCTTTTTATCAAGGTCCTCAAAATCCTCCACCGACATCTTCTCTGGCTTTTTCTCAACTCCATGAAGTGCTATGTCCACACCATCTTGGATCAGGATAGCCTCCATCTTGAGCTGCCACATCCCGAAGTTGACACTCCGGTCAAATTTCTCTACATGGGTCTTTGTTATCGTCATAATGTCTCAAAACTTTCCTGGAAGCTCTGATACCAGTTTGTTAGGATCGGAACCCCGAGTATTTGCTGAAATCACTTAATAACCCCTTGAAGATAATAACGAAGATTTACGTGGTTCGGTCAAAAGACCTACATCCACGGGCGAAGGGGAAAACATCCACTAATCAAAGAGGATTACAAATTTGGAGAGACCTCCACAAAATGGGTTATAGGCACCATTATAACAAAAGCGCAAGAGAGCCCAAATAAGACAAAAGGCTAGATGGCCACAAAGGCCCTGAAAAGCACACTAAAGCTCTCTTGGCTTGGTGCCCTTAAAACCTTAATTAAGACCCTTAATTTATAACATTGGATGGAAGAGAAATACTCTTCCCAAACCAATGTGGGACAAAACAAAATATACAAGGCATACCCAACAATAAACAATACAGATAAGGACTAAATTTCGTTAAAATCACTCTTACAAAGTCCATTAAATTATCAAATTTGGTCAATTAAATGTTAATAATAAATTAAGATATTAACTCATTGTGTGCCTAAGAAGAAATGAGATTGTTAGATAAGATCTTCTTGGACACAAATAGTTATTGTACTATACGCTGAATGTAGCACTCAGGTCATCCCAACAATGGGAAATTACCTTTTATATAATGACGTCTAATAATATCATTCTGGTAAAGTTCTTTTTTCCTGATGTTTTAGTCAAAATTTCGTTAAATACCTTAATTGGGATAGTATATTTTATTATATAGTTACATAATTAGGATCCACCATATTAACTAATGGTACACTATAAAAAAATAAATCAGTTAGTGCGTTCATGGAAATTGTGTTACCATTCTATATGGTAATAATTGTTTTCCCAGTATTAAAAATAAATATATATATTTACAAAGAATTGATGGTAAAAACTTATAATGTGACACCTGATACTGTTAAATTCCTAAAATTTGTGTCTCCAATCTACTTAATTGGTTTCAAGTTTAACTAACATTTAAAGTAGTAATAATACAATGATACATATTACACATATTTTTTGTTAACATAGCTATAATATTATGAAAATTTTAATTTTTAAGAACAACGATTTATAGTAAATATAAACCATTGGTGACCTAAGAAATATGTATTTTCATTGCATTTCAGAAATGCAAGTGTTATCTATTTTCAAAATATCATTGAAATCTAATCATTCAGTACAAATTAATCCTTTAGTCCTATTTTGACACAGTGTATATAGATATGATCATTAATTAGTCAAAATTATTTTGATATTCAAAGATTATTTTCTCTATCCTCAAATCCCGGTGGTACCGCTTGGTATGATGTTATAAGTTTTAGAATTTCTGTCATTAATAGAATTTTTAAACTCCTTTTATGATTGGGGAACGATTTTTTAACTCGAGCTAATGCTAGCATTTGCGCTATTCGAACAACTAATACAGTGACAAAGTAAGGTATCACTTTCCACGAGAAACAGTGAAAAATTACAAATAATCACAAGAAGATTGGCATTATTTGAGTAATCGAAAGAGAAAATAAGGTAACTAATTAAACCAAATGATTAATATACCAATTATATAAGATGAAGTATGAGTAAAGACCAAAAAAAAAAAAAAAAGTTACTAAGCATAGTTGGGAATCATCAACTTCACCTAACTAACAATTAAACAATAATCAATAAAGATGAAAATAAAATAGTAAATTTTCCTAATTTGTATTAGTCTTTCTCAAACTAATAACTATTCTAATTAGAAGTCTTTGCGGAGTTAATCTAGACAAATAAAATCAGACCATCAAGATTTTTGGAATCCCTGACAATTTGTACTATTTCAAATCACTAAATAGACCATACAATTAGTTCATGATCGATCTCCCGTTGTGAATGTAAATAAATTATGACATTCATTATTCTCGACTAACGGATTTTCTGCTTGTACGACAGATTTAGTATGATGTACAACAATGTTCTTGCATTCAAAAATAATGATTCTATTAACTTTTTTAACAGTGTTAAAAAAAAGAGATAAAGTGGGCTAAATTTGAAAGTTGGTGTGTAAAGTGTCCAAAATTAAAATTCGGATTATATAGTGAGAATTGAGTATGAGTTAATGAGTACAAAATGGAATTTGTCCTTCATATTTTACTTTGGTTGTTTACAAGTATTTGCTAAAAAGACGGACAAAAGGCAAAAGAAAATCACTACTTATTTTCCCGCCATGTTTGTGCTGCCATTTTTTAGCTTTTGTACGCTAATGGTGTGATGCAGCATAACCATAAATTAATGACATTCGGTGAAGTATAAGAGTTTAAGACAATGCAAGTCCACTTCCTGGATTGTTGGTAAAACTTCTCATAAGTTCGTAGTAATATTTAAGTTTTAAATACTAGTTTAATTATTTAACGTATTATGTCATATTTATTAGTTTGTTATCAGAATTATGTTCAAAACCCTACTTGGGTTTCTTGTTAGCTAAGCCGTTTAAGTTCTAAATATAGTCTCTGCAAGTGGGTTTATTATTTGTATTTCTATAAGAAGGGTTTATTATTGTTTGATGCGCTTACACAACTTTGCACAGTTAGGTGATTCTCGCGTTGCATCACATAATTTAATTTGGACATATTGTTATTCAATTTTTAAATTTATCCCACTGCCTTACTTTAATTCTTAACATTTATTAGAATTGACGGATGCTATGTATGCATATACTTCTCTCTTATTTAGTGGCACATTGAAGCAGTGGAGGTAGGCATGACTAATTTCACTTTGCATCCTCTAACTTATGATCAATTCATACTTTACTCTCCCAATTTTATATTTTTTGCATATTGTACTCCTAATTCTTACATCCGTCCCAATTAGGTCGAATTATTTGTAATGTTGAAAAGACTAATGTTCCATTTCAGATGTGTGACTTGCACGATTATATCATCGGTTAAATTTAATAATAGTATTAAAAATTGTATTGAAATATGATAAAATGAGAGTTTAAAATATGATATATCCAAAAATAAAATATGAAGTGCCAAGTGAGAATCCGCTTCAAGTTAGAGGATGCACAGTAGAGTAACCCTTGTTTCATTAGTATTTAATGTTAGATTTTATTCCTTTTTCCCCACACATATTTCTCTTCATGTCGAATAGCTTCCCCTTATATACTGTGCGGTTTGAATTTACCTCCCACCGCTGTACCTTTTGGATTCTAAGGTTTGATTACGGGTTGTTAGTTAAGATTGCTGAAAAAATGTGATAGTACACGAACATCGGATAAATGGACTACCAGATTAGCCTTAGGGTATACTAGTTCGTGTATTAGGGGATAAAAAAATTAATCCTTGATAAAAAAAACTAAAAACTATTTTATGGATTAATTGTAAAAATTAAGAATCTTGACACCAAATTTCATTTATGAAATTTAATAAACTGAAGTAAAAGTGAGCGACGAAAAACTGATGTATGTAGAAACGTGGATGGATTAACTATAGACTCGTTTGGTGAGCAGCATATAGTAATGAATAAATTACAAAGAACTCCTTTGTAATTTGTTGAATATTTAGGTTACTCCTATATTGTATAGAAATTTACAATTCCTCCTCTTGTAATTTGGGATTAAAGTGAAACTCTTACATATTTTATTAAGTAACCAATAGAGGGCTGAAATTTTATTTTTAATTTAGAGGTTTTTTAGCCATTTAAGGAATTTATTCAAGATTATTTATGTACTTTAACAAAAAATACAACCTCTTTCTTCGGACGAAGGGGGTTTTTGACAAGGGCAGAACCCAAATTAGTTTTCAGTGGTTGCACTGTTTAAATAAAGAAATTATTATTGAACTATTGTATACATGAAAGATATTTTTAGAATTATTTTAAAAAAAATATGTATTGGTATTGCTCTTATGCACATTTTATTTTCTCTTGTATTGTGTACTGCAATAAAGTATAGTAGTGTTTCACTTTTTTATTTTTAACAGATAAATAATGTCATTAACCAATATAGGAGTGCCAACATTAGTTTTAAATCCACAAATAATAGCTCTTTACTTAGTCTTCAAAAGAAAAGTTTTAACAATATATTCGCATAACATATAAAAAAATTCTATTTAACAAATAGCATAACTTCAAAAATGACATGATAAAATTTCATTCATAAAAATAATCTTTTTAGAGTTTCTACAGAAAAATATCTACTAGAGATACAGATCTTTAAAGACATGTACTTGTAATCATAATATAACGTATCATCACCTATATTTATTTTTTTAACAATTTCTAATAAATTATTGTAATAAATTATTTTTTAATAATTTCTAATAAATTATTGTAAAATTTGGTGAACGTATAATTTTCTGTTACTATAAATTAGTAGAGGTACAAATAAAATTTTTGCAAAAATACATATATAAAATGTTGATTTTCAATTGTTCAGCTAGGGCATGTACTCCCACCGAACATCACCTAAATTCACCACTTGATTTTGGTGGTAGATGGGTACTAAATTTATGGGTATTTTTAATTTTTTGTATAAATCTTTTAGTTTTTTAACTTTTTATATATTTTACAAAACATCCCAACTACAAGAGAATTGTATATTTACAAATTATAAGGGGTGATATGAATATTAGGCAAATTATAACGTTCGTTGTAGTTTACATTAAAATAATTGATATTGCGTAATTAATGATGATTGTCACAAAAGGAAACATGTATAACGGATAACTGGAGTTTGTTAATTTGCTATTAGCCTAATATTTCAAACTTCACTTTTATTAGTAATAGATGTCTTAATAATTGTATATAGTTATCACCACGTGTATAAATTGACAGGTTGACAATTCAATAGTACACAATATTTTTTCAAACTCTACATGGTATCAAAGCCCTGAAAACACAGTGGCTACACCTATCTCTCAAAATCCAACTCCCACCACTACTTCCCATCATACGTTCTCCATCAAACTCACAAGCAAGAATTATCTTTCTTGGAAAACACAATTTCTACCTCTTTTAAACTACCAAAATTTAATGGGTTTTGTTAATGGCACAAACCCATCACCACCCAAAGCAGTTACAAAATCAAATAATTCGTCAGAAAATATCCCAAATCCAAATTATTAAACCTAGTTCCAAAAGTATCAGATGCTCCTATGTTGGTTTCTTTCCTCCATATCCGAGGAGGTCTTTCCTTATGTTATTGACATGACATTCTTTCTAGAGGTTTGGTGTTCTTTAGCCAGTATTTTTGGCTCAATTTCTCACAATAGGCAGCTAGCAACTTAATATTGAGTTACAAGAACTAAAAAAAAAAAATTATTTCACTGTTTCACAGTATCTTCAACGAGCAAATTCACTTGAAGATGAATTAACTTCTGCCGATCGTACCATGACCACAGTTGAGTTCAATGCCATTATGTGTAGAAACATAGAAAGTGAGTACCATAATATCATCATTGCCTTCAACCTCAGGCCAGAACCAGTTTCTTTCAATACATAGTCATTTATTGGCTCATGAAATTCTTCTCAAAAGCACATATGAAAACCCTGTTGCAAACCTAGTTCAACGCACCATTACACTCTATCCAAAACCAGTTCCCAATCTGCCACCTTTATCTAACCAAAATTCATATGTCATATCCAATTCATCATCCTATCGCCAACAACCAAGGAGAAACCATGTTCCGTTTATCAAATCTGTAACCTTCGAAATCACACAGCTGATAAATGTCATCGCTGGTATGAACCACGCAACAATTATGGAGTTCAAGCCAATCTCGCAAAATGGCACAAAACCGTCCCCCCTATCCAAACCACCAACAAGATCAGTCAATGCCATGGATTGTTGATTCTAGTACCAATTACCATTTCACTCCTGACTTGTCCTCGCTACATGTTGCTCATGAATCTGCAAGGAATGATCAACTCAGAGTAGGAAATGGTCAAGGTCTGTATATATCTCATGCTGGTAATGGCTTCTTGTCCAATTCTTTTCATAAATTTCAATTCGTGCAATAGGAAGAATAAAATCAATTAGGAACTTAAACAAGTTATAAACCTCACTTTTTCACTACTTTCTACCCATACTCCTGTAAGTATAAGGGTAAAATAAAAGATAATGGTAGGTAAGATTGTCCCACAAGGATTGTTAGTTGGCAATTACCATGATTTAAGGGTTATTGCATAGTAAGGCAATCCATAAAGAGGGAAATTACTAACTCTACTCAAAGCTATGATCAGAATAAATAGATGAATTAAAACAAGAGACTAATCCATTTATTAAGGTAATCAAAAGAAAAACTAGACATACTAATTAAAGGACTAAGTACAAGTAAAAAAAAACAAGAAGTAAAAATACCCTTAAAGGAACTAGAATTAACTCAAAATGAATTAAAATTAAAAGGCAATAAATCTAACTCAACTAAGGAAGCAATTAGAAAGCATACAAAACTAGTAAATTCCATTTTCTACTACTATTGACCTAATGAAATTAGTGAATAAAACAAAGTTGAAACTAAATATTTTTGGATTTTTATATTAAAAAAATAACGCCAAATGAAAATCACTAATTTAAAGCAAGTAATTAAAAATTTTAACTAATGATCACTAAAATTGGAAGAAAATTATAACTTAAGAAGAAAGCTTGAAATGGAAGTAAAGAGATTTTATAGAAATTAAACTAGAAAGCAAGTATTTAAAATTATATTTACTTGTAGCTAAAGATTAACCCAATAAAACTATCTAATAAAAATTAAAACTTGCAAAAAATTAAAAACAAAGACTAAAGGAAATTGGAAGAGAATTTGTATTAAACTAAAAAGAAGCTTAGACTACACTAACTACACTACTAACTATGCGAAATTTTACTAACCACTATACTCTAGTGTGTACTAACACATTTGAAAATCTATATACAGTTGGAGCATTACACAAGTCAATGCTTAAAATTTGGTAGCCAAAATTTACAAAATGCCATTAATATATTTGTTGAACGCACCTCGATAGCGTGACATGGAAATCGGTATTGCGACATCGAACTCAAATAACATAATCTAATTTTCACCTCGATGTTGCGACAGAATTCGGTGTCGCGACATCGACTTTCTTTCAGGAAAGGTCTTTTATTATTCTCTAATATGTTTTCGTTCCTCAAACTTTACTTAATTTGACTTCCATCTTCTAACTATTAACCTGCATAGTATTAAACAAAAAGCTAAATAAGTAACTAAATTGACTAAAATTCATTAAAAATTCATAATATTAATTAGAAACTAAAATGCAAACACATAATTTAAAAATTAGCTAGACTGCTTAAATAAACACCAAACTTTGAAATTTAAGCCAACAAAATCCTATGATTGAGACGTAAAAACTCTAGTTTGCTAGAGTAATCACACCCTTAAATTTAGAATTTTGTTAGTCTTGATCAAAACAAGGAAATAAAAAGAACATCTCACCAATTAACAAGTACACCACCAATATAACAAAATAATTGACGAATAATGCATGTAATTATGATCAATATGGAATTCCCTCAAGAGATCTCAAATATTATATGACAATTGAATCAATTTAATTAGTCAATCCAAGTTTTCAAATTTTCTCAAAAATTAGAAGTTCAATTAATACACAAGACTTCAAATTACTAAGTATTAACTATTCTTAAAAAAAAAAAAAGATTTCCAAAAATTGGGTTCTATTCACTCATAACCTCAGAAGTTTCTTCTCAAATTACAAATATTACAAAGTTGGTTAACTATCCTGATGAGGTTGCATGGAGATAGAGGTTCATTAGGAAACAACCTATATGCTCATGTCACATAAGTTTGGAACATTAACTGGTGTGCAAATAATATGTTGTCAAGTTGCAATGCTGTCGTAAGCACCCAATTAACAACTCTCCATATGTAGTAGCGGTGAGTACAGGTCGTCCCACAGAAAACGGAGTTTATTTTCGTGCTAAATTAAAAAAGGGGGGTTTTGAATGCTTTTAACTAAAATTAAAACAATAAAATAATTGAAGAAAATTCAATTTAAGAAAAGTCTTGGTTTTGGTCATATCCACGATGGCAATTTCACTAGTCAATCATTGGCACACAAGATAATTCAATTTTATATCAAGCACTAATTGAAGAATTAACCCGAACGAATACCAATTCAAAGTTGATTCTTATTTCTTTCTAAAGTTGGTTAATTTTTAACACGTGATCCAATTAACCCTAACTATGTATTAATCTAACCCAGACACACGCCAAAGATCAATTAATAGAAGCATTAAAATCAATAAGAACAATTAGGCTAATTAAACATAAACACACGCAGTTATGCCAATTAGATGATTAATTTTTCTAAATTCAATAACACAAATCCAGTAATTATCAAATTCAGTTGGTCCACAGATTGAATTAAGCACACACGGTTAAAACAATCTAACAATAGATTAATTCCAATAACTTAGTATTCTGTAGCAATAACAAGTTCAAAAGAATAATCATAAATTTAATCGCAGAAAAATAATCAATACTTGACATATAATTGAATAAATTCAAGCACAAGAAGTCTCACAACTTTGTAGAATTGACCATGGCTTCTACCAAGAAAATGGATTAGGCACAAAGGGCCATGAAAGAATAAAGAGGAATTTCTACTGCTAAAAATCCTAGCGAAAAGAAAATAAAGGTGTCGATCGCTTTTTCTCACCCTAAATGGGGTATTTATAATGAGTACTTAAGGTGTTATACAATTAATGCCTACGGATAAGAAACTGAAATGGGGTGAAAAGAGTCCAACAGGGCGAAGAAATCTATCAAAAACTCAAGAATATGCAATTCTGCTGCATCGGGCGCACATGCGCTGCCTATTTTGGGCGCATGTTCATGCTAGGTAGTGCTGAAAAGTTGCCAGTGCACATGCGCTGCACAAGCCTAGCGCATGTACGCTGGGCTTCACTTTCGGTTTCGATTTTGACCCTAATGCAGACCGAATTTGGTAAAACTCAAAACATGAAAGTTGTAGCTCTATATCTTATCTTTCCAAAACATTTGACTCACCTCAATTGGAGCTCAGATAAGAAAGTTATGCTGAATCTACCAAACTGTGTCAGAATCACTCCTCTCCGGTGCACATTTTTCAACTTTGCAATTTTGAACAAGATTCCTATAGAATCTTGTAAAACTCAAAACACAAAAGTTGTAGAACTCTTCAATATCTTTCCAAATCATCCAAAAACATCTCAATCGGGCATTTTGGACACGAAATTTATACTTAAAATACGAAACAGCATCCAAAATGGCTTTATACTCATGCATGTTCTGTTCTTAGTATTTTCTTTCATCTTTTTCCATCTTTTTCAACTCTTTTTCACTTTAACCCTACAAAAACTAAGAATAACTAAATTAAGCTCAATAATACTCAAATCTTGCTTACAACACATAAAAACGATGGTGTAATTGACACATAAAATAGAGTATAATTATGAACTTATCATTAACCTATTAAGGAATGAGTAGTATGATATCAATGATAAGTATTACAAACATTCCTCCTTGAATTTTTGGCATTCAAAATCAGAATTCCTAGTGGCTTAATTCAAAGAAATAACATGGGTACATGTCGGAATCCTGTACTCACCTTATTATTACTCTAATGCCTTATTTCGGAGAAACAACATAGGTACATGCCAGAATCCCATAATCGTTTGAATACTAAATGCAAAACATTTTTTTCTCTAAACCAAGGAAGAGGAGTAAAGAGACATGTACCTACAGTTAATATCTAGTACTAATCATTCACAAATTAGATCAACATTCCCTATGCAATTATATAAAATATCCTAAATTCCTTCCATTCCAACTAACCTAATATTTCTAAAAGATAAGTTAACGAACAAAATAATATCAATGATTTGATCAAAACGATACTTCAAAATAATTTTTCTCCAAAATATTAGTACCTTTTTCTAGAAATAGTAATACCAAATATTTGAAATTCTTATGCTGTAAAAGAAGTACTCACATACACTTAAATTCATGAAATGACAAATTAAAATAGATTAATCTTATAATATTGCCAATCAAATATCATCATCGAGTAAAAAATTGATCAATTTTTCTATCCTAAAGTCATCAAACACACATATAAATATCAATTAACCATTCCCAACACAAGAAATAAACACCCCCGAAGTTGACTCTTTTATTCTAATTGATGAGTAAACTCAACCTACCACTCATCCAAAATTCCAACATTGCAAATAAAACACAAAATTTAAGACAAAAATAACCTAAGTCATGACAGACTCTAAAGAAAATGAGCGAAGCCATAAAACCAACAATGTTGGAATTTTGGGTGCCTCAAAATATCTAAAAGTGCCTCAAAATTTTGTATTGAAAATCTTTTTCTACTTAATGTCTCATCATCTATCATCCATGCCCTCCTAGTCATCCTTATCACTGTCTTGTTGACCCTGCTCAAAGTCCTCGTCTTGGGCTCTAGCAGGTTACCAGTCTGTTGAGCTTTTCCTTCATGTATAGGAATAGTTGGTAGTGTGTAGTACTGCCCACAAGGTGGTCCATAATGCTATGATAGAGGCTACGGTGGCTAAATCTGTGCTAAGTGAGGTGGTTCGGAGCGTCTCTCCTGTTGCTGCCAGATTGTTGTGCATCACCAATTGACCGTAAGTCTAGTAGTCTTGCAACTCATTTCTCTCTTCTTTCGAAACTGGTGCATTGAATATAAATCCTGCTGGCAAGGGAACGAATGAAGTGATCTTGGGAGTGGTGGAGGCATTGGACCTTTTATGGGATGATATTTTTCATATTCCTAGACCATCTTGTACATGCAATCCTTATTAATCCTGCTTCTTTGGTGCGTCATTAGTTCAGCAACAGAATAAGGACACTCATAGCAATACACAAGTGAGTGATTAGACTAGGGGCATAAAAAATAGGTCTCCCAGACATCAAGAAATCCCTGTCTAATCCAACCACCATCTTATCTCTTTGAATGTAGCTCAAAAAATTTGATCCCCGTATTTTACAACTTATGAAATAAAATCCCAATTTGGCAGCAAGAGATAAACCATGGCAAGGAAATTTTAGTTCAACTATTCTTATTGTATTCATTACCCAAGCAAAATCAACATCACACAATATTTTTTTATTTCATTCATGTCCTTATACTTGTTGTGTACAAGCTCATGATACTCATCAAATGGAATAGAAGGCACATTCAAATAAGCATTTATAACATGGGTATTAAAATCAACTAAAACTACCCAGATTCCCATCTTGCCATACTCTAAATCACACAAGTTGAAATAAAATTCTTTGACTAATTAGGTATAACCAGGCCCAACTGCTTTATCAAAACTCTCCCAATGCCTTACTCTAATTTTGGTTTCTATCTCTTTTCTTGTGTTGCCTTACGCCCCATAATGCATAGACAAATCAAAGCCATGCTCCCTTATAATTTCATGTTTTTCATTATTTTGAAATAACACCATGGGGATTGGAGTTCTACAATCCTTTCACTATCCCCACTCGGCTCACCGATCATTCCTTCACTACTTGTCCCTTCACTTGCTCTTCTTTTTCTTGAACCATCAACTCTTTCCCTACCTCTCATTCTAATTCTCTTCTCAGCACTTCCATAGACAACCCTCATCATTTTATCAGCCCAATACAATCAAACAATTATCAAAATTTGCTCAACTGTCAAAGAATTAAAACAGTCCTAACACAATAAAATTCTCAAGCAATTGTCACCAAATTTTGTAGCACAATTTATCTCCAGCTGATTCACAATCTGATTGACAAGAAATTCCCACAAAATTTTGCACCAAAATTTTCCACAAATTGCTAAAAATGGCCGCAAAATTCACAATATTAAATATCCAACTAATCACCAATAATTCAACCAAATTTTTCACAATTTTACTCCACACAGGCCTAAGCACATAAGAATTGGAAGACATTACCCATGTTGTGAAGACAAATCCTTGAATTGTTGATGAAGAACTTCTGATTGAATCCCTATTAAATCCATTGAAAATTCCACAATTGTGACTAATTGATGAAGAACATATATTGTATAGATGACTTGAGAGTGTTGGAAGAAATTGAAACATTTTGGAGTTGGGGGAAGAGATGTACGGCAAGGTTTTACAATTTACGGAAGAATGGGAGAAGAAGAAGAAAATTGGCTTATTTTGATTTTGCCCGAAGTCGATATTGCGACATCATTTTTGATGTCGTGACATTGAACTAAATTTGAAACTAAAATTTGAATCAACAATTCGATGTCATGACATGGAATTTAATGTTGCGATACATACTATATCATGTGCCTCACATGTACCTCGGTGCCGCAACATGAAATCTGATGTCGCAACATGAAAATTGGGTTCAATTTTCTACTTGTGCAGATGCTTGGGGTTGATGTCGTGAAATCGGATTTAATGTCGCGACATGGATCCAAACTTCTGTGAAGATCAATTTCAACCAAATCATTTTTAACTTGTAAAATCAAAAACATCAATTTCAACCAAATCATTTTCAACTTGTAAAATCAATTTCCCTTCATTAACATCAATTAACGCATGAACGGTTGATAAAAAACGGCCTCCCCAAGATCAATGGTACTTCACTTCCTTCACCGGTATCCAACACCAAGAAATCTACTTGAAATACCAACCTATCAACTTGAACAAGCACGTCTTCCAACAAGCCATACGGTTCCTTCTTAGACAAATCTGACAATTGGAGCGTGATTGTAGTTGATTTAGCATTAGCTTGACATTCCCAATTTGTCACAAATAGCTTTAGGCATAATATTAATGCTTGACCCCAAATCACTAAGTGATTGATGTAACGTTGTTCCTCCAATATTCATTTAAATAAAAAAAGACTACAAGAATCCCTGAGTTTAGGAGGTAGTCTCCTTTGGAAGATGGAACTACATTCAGCATAAAGACATACTTTCTCGTCATTGTCCCATTTCTACTTTCTAGGCAAAAGATCTTTCATGAAACAAGTATAGTTAGGCATCTTGGTTAGAACATCAACCAAAGGAATATTAACATTTATCCTTTTGAACATATCCAAAAATTGATTGAACTGCTTCTCTTTTTCCTTTTTTCATGGATCAATAAGCCATTGAGAGAATGGCACTTTTACCGATGAAAATTCAAACATTTTTCCAATTGTTTCTTCTTGTATACTTCGTTTTAATCCTCTTTTTCCTTTTTGTCTTCATCATCAACAATTTTCATATCATCCTCAATTAAGTTGGATTTTTCTTTCTGCACCTTTTCCATCTATCTTTTCCTTATCATTAGGTTCCATCTATCTTGTCCTTATCATTAGACTCCACTAACTCTTTTCCACTCATTAGAGTTATACCACGGCATCGATCCTCTAGATTTGGAATGGCGTAACTAGGAAGGGACCCCAAAGGTCTATCATTGTTGACTGTTACCAATTGTCTCAATTAAATTTCCAAATTCCTTGTTGAGGCTCTCAAATTTTCATAGTCTCTCTTTTGCTCTTCTTTTTTCCTCTTCTGTCTTTCCAATTCTCATCTAACATACTCCATCTCTCTTTTCCAACCATCTTCATATGCATTTTATCTTGGAGAAAATTGATCATTATACATAGGTTGACAAAAATTAGATGGCTGGAATAGAGATCTTGGTTGTTGTTGAACTGGAGGGTTAGATAGAGGTTGAAATGAATTGGCTTGAAAGCTTCTTTGGTGTGGTGGTTGATAAAGCCTAGAAAAGGAATTTTAGACTTGTTTTTGAAAAGTTTTGAAGTGGAGGATTATATTAGTATGGAGTATTTTATTGATTGTTTGGGTTGCTCGAAGAAAATTTGGGATGATTTCTATAAGAAGGATAGTAAGTATTTCTATAAGCTCATTATGATTTCCTTGACAATGAAGGTTGATTTGATACATAATGGACTTGTTCATTTCCACCATTAGGAAGATCATATTATCCATAGGAGTGTCCACCACCACAAAAGTCATAAATCAAATTTGATTGAAATGAAGAGCCAATGGCATTTACTGAGCTTGGCTTTCTAAAGTTCTCCAGCACTCTTGTAAAATTGTTCATAACAGAAATAAGCATGCTTTGTTATGCAAGGAAAGCATCACTAAGATTCAAACTTATCAGGCCACCTTGTTGAGCATTGGTTTGGTTGACTTCTTGTTTCACCGCTGGATGAGTCATGGGCCCATGATAATTGTAGTTTGAAACCATTTGGTTAAGAAACTCTTGGGTCTCTTCAGGAGTTTTGAATGAAATGGAGCCGTCGGCGGACGCATCAACTATAGATTTTGTTTCTTGTGGCAATCCGTTGTAGAATGTTTGAATTTGCAACCATAGTGGGATGGCATGGTGGGTACATTTCCTTAACAACTCTTTAAAACATTCCCAAGCTTCGCTTAAAGCCTCACCAACATCTTGATTGAAGGAAGTGATTTCATTAAGCAGCCTGGCGGTCCTAGCTGGTGGGAAATGCATTGCCAAGAACTCCTGTGGTAGTTGATTCCAAGTAGTGAAAGTGCCTTGAGCATGAGATTGAAGTCACGCCATTGCTCTATCCCTTAATGAGAAGGAAAAATTTGCATCCTCATGCAATCCGGATGTACACCATTAAATTTTAATGTATCCAATACCTCCTTAAAGTTCATCAAATGAGTGTAAGGATCTTCATGAGGTCCTCCTCCAAGCATAATGTGTGATTGCAACATTTCAATTAACGTGGGTTTAGTCTCAAAATTTTTTGCTTGTACGGGCATCTTGAGGAGCATACTTGAATTAGCCCCATCAAAATTAGGCATAGTATACTCTTGCAAAGGACGATCATTCATGTTTATCCCATTTCTATTTCCAAAGCCACCAATTCTTTGATCACCCGTAGCATCTTCTTGATCATCATTCTCATTGTTTAAATTCCTTTGATTTTTGTTGATGTTATCCATTTACTTTCTTTTGTGTATTAAGAGAACTCTTCTTCGCTTCCAGATTTCTCTAAGTTCTGTCTCTCTTTTGGAATCCAAGCAAATCAAATGTTCCTGTCCTTTCTTACCATGCACTACAAAGAGTAAATTCAAGTAATTAGTCCTAAATGCCAAATCAATTCAAAAGACAACGTCACCAACATTAACAATTACTACTATAAAACCAAAATTAATAACTAAAGAAATAAAAGTGCCTAATTTATACGACTTGTAAAGCCAATATTACCAATATACCAAGGACAATCCCTGACAACGGTGCCAAAAACTTGGTCATGCAATTGGTAGAATAAAGAAATTTAGTCAATTAGGAACCTAAACAAGTTATAAACCTCACATTTTCACTACTTTCTATCCATACTTTCACAAGTATACAGGGAAGGTAGTAGATAGTGGTAAGCGGAATTGTCCCACGAGGAATGTTTGTTGGCAATTACCAAGATTTAGGTGTCATTGTACAGTTAAGCAATCTACAAATAGGGCAATTACTAACTCTACTCAAAGCCATGATTAGAATTAACAAGTGAATTAAAACAAGGCACTAATTTATCTATTAAGGTAATCAAAAGAAGTAACTAGACATACTAATTAAAGGACTAAGTGCAAGTAAAAAAAAACCAAGTAAAATTACATTTAAAGGAAATAGAATTAACTAAAAAGGAACTAAAATTAAAAGGCAATAAATCTAACTCAACTAAAGAAAACAATTAGAAAGCATGACTTACTTGTAAACTCCATCTTCAACTACTATTAAGCTAATTAAATTAGTGAATAAAACTGAGTTGAAACTAATTATTTTTGGATAATAATTTTAGATTAATAAAAGAAAGTCCAATGAAAATCACTAATAATTAAAACAATTAATCGAAAAATTTAACTAATGATCGCTAAAATTGGAAGAAAATTAAAACTTACAAAGAAAGCTTGAAATGGAAGTAAGGAGATTTTCAAGAAATTTAACTAGAAAGCAAGTAAAAATTATATTTTCTTGTAACTAAAGATTAACCCACTAAAACTTTCTAATCAAAATAAAAACTTGCAAAAAATTAAAGACAAGATCTAAAGGAAATTGAAAGAGAACTTATATTAACTAAAAAGAAGTTTAGACTACACTAACTACACTACTAACTATGTGAAATTCTACTAGCTACTCTACTCTAGTGTGTGTATTAACACCAACTCGTGACATGGAATTCGGTGTTGCGACAATGAACTGAAATAACATAATCTAATTTCCACCTTGATGTCACGACATGGAATTCAATGTTGCAACAACGATCTCAAATAACATAATCTAATTTCCACCTCGATAGTCGCGACATGGAATTTGGTGTTGTGACATTGACTATCTTTCAGCGAAGATCTTTAATTCTTTTCTAATTCCTTTTTGCCTCCCAAACTCTGCTCATTTTGACTTCCATCTTCCAACTATTAACCTGCATAATATTAAGTTAAATAAGTAACTAAATTGGCCAAAATTCAATAAAAATTTATAATATTGACTAAAAATAAAAATGCAATTACATAATGTAAAAATTAGCTAAACTACTAAAATAAACGCCAAAATTTAGAATTTTTACCAGCAAAATGCTAATATCTAGATGTCAATAACTCTAATTTACTAGAGTTATCATTTTCACCTAAACCAAATTTTACTTGCATCTTCTTTGGCCCAAAGTTTACTCGATGTTCATAAATTTTGCCTTAATAATTGCTTCTTTGAAATTTGGCCTTTCTTTTTCAATGTGAAGGATTAGGTAACAAAGTAGCTCCTTTTCAAGGGAATGAATAAAGATGGTCTTTACATCATGCCAATTAGGACGGGCTACCAGGAGAAAAGAAGCTAACTTGACAATCTCTAATTCTGTTGATGATTGGCATAATAAACTTGGTCATCCTCACTCTAAAATTGTGTCCAAAATTATTACGGAAAATAAGTTGGATTTGGTCTCATCATCACCCTCTAATAAGTGCACGGCTTGCCGTATGGAAAAATTGACAAAAATATCTTTTCCACCCATAGCACGCAATAGTAATTTGCCACTAGAATTATTTTTCTCTGATGTATTGGGGTCCTTCCCCAGCCTTATCCAATTTAGGTTTTAATTTTTAATTTTTATTTTTGTCTATGATTTTATGAGGTTTACCTGGTTATATCTATTTAAAGAATAAAAGTGAGGTTTCCAATTGTTTTCTAAATTTTCAATCCCTAGTAGAAAAACAATTTAATCATACAATAAAATCTTTTATTGGGGGGGAGAATTCCAGAAACTTGGTTCATATTTTCAAAAATATGAAATATTTACATCGAGTCCTTATACATGAGCTTCAGCAAAATAGTGTTGTTGAAAGAAAAATTCAACATATTACTGACACTGGCTTAACGTTACTTGCACAAATTTGATATATTGTTGACATTGCACAAAGTAATGTCCCTTTTAAATACTAGCCACATGCCTCTCAAACTGCAGTTTTAATAATAATTTATTACCATCTAAAGTTTTGAAGGGTCAAAGTCCATATGTCAAATTATTTTCCAAAAATTTTGATTTTAATTTACTTCTCACATTTTTTATTGTCAGACTCAATCCCTACTCCCTACCAAATCACAGATACCACCGCCGTACCCCTTTCTCTACTTTAACACTCAACTCCTGCCCCAATAATTCCCTAATACATTGTCCCCATTTTCTATTAACCCCTTCAATCTACACATGAATGTCCCCCAACTATCCCATTCTCAGCCTAACACCTTTCCCCTTGATTTTCTCTTCTAATTTTACTTCTTTTTACTACTACTATTACTTTCCATACACATCACACACAACACAACACACCAACACACGCATAACACACAAACAAAACAAAAAAAACACAAAAATGAAAAAAAAGGGGGAAATAACACAAAAATTGAGAGTAAAGGATTCAACCTTGCATTGAGGATTTTCCATCAACTTAAGTTTTATTCTGTATAAGGTAAGTGTTTTTAAATAGCACTTTTTTTTGTATCTTTTATGGATTTTGACTTTACAGTTTAATGCTTGATTATTGTCTTGATTAATTTCCAGTCAATGGTTTATGTGTTGTGAGAAATATTTTGAATTTGACTTATATTGTTTAGTTGAGATTTAGTTAGTATTAAAAAGAGAGAGAGAAATAGAAAATTTGATTAAAGCACAATGTTTGCTTTACGTTTGTTCTTCCAAAATTTTGCAGGAAATTTCACTTTCAATCCCTTAAGTTGTTTGATTATTTCTTTTTGGTTCTAAAAGTGTTATAATTTCTAATTACTCCTTGATAACTTACTTTATTTTTTTTATTTATTTAATTAGCCAACTATGTTGTTTAAACATATTTGTATTTGGTTGAGGGGATTGTTTAATGAATTAGTATTCAAACTAATGGGTTTTGTTTGGATATTGGGCTCATTTAATTATTGGGTTTTGCTGGGTTGTGTTCTCTTTAATGGGCTATGAGGTTTTTTGACGACATTGGGTTTGGATTTAAGTTGACAGAAAGGCTCTACTGGTTAGTTGGTCCAAATTATTAGATTTCTGGGGTTTTCTTTAATGTTGTATGGGCCATCTTAAAAGTTGGCGAACTTGTACTTGTTTTGTTATGTTGGGTTAATTGGGTTTCAGAGAAGATTAATACAAAGGGGTTACATGATTGCTTGGGCTATATTTTAATATGTACTGGGCTACTGGAATTTATTTTTTTGGGCGTTATTGTTGAATTTTCTGTAATTGTGTTTTGGCCCCTGAACTTTTAAAGAATTATAATTTGACCCTCAAAACTCTTCAAAAATTTATTTTGACACATGTAACTTGTAAAAATTACATTTCCCCCTAAACTTTTTAAAATTAAATTTTAGTTCCTGATATTTTTGGAATTGCTCATTTTAGTCCCTATTACTTTATGTAATTGCTTTTTAGTCTCTAAAACTTTCTCAAATTGTATTTGTTGACCCTTAAACTCTTTTTAAATTTTATTTTAACCCCAAAAGCTTTGTAGATTTTGCTATTAAGCCCTAGAAGTTTAGTTTGTTCCTAATTGTGTTCCTTTCTCTTTGTAGCTATTATTGTAGCATTATAATTTGACTATTTCTTATATTTTGTCTTTTAATTATTTGGAAATGTTGCAATAAAGTACATTAACATTGTAACCCTATCTATTATAATAGTCTCTTATAACATCTAGATTGTATAAGAGACAGGGTCTAACATTGGAATACCTTAACCGATTCTCTTAAACACATAACATATAACCCTATCTATTTTTAGTTTAGTTTTATTGATACATGTATATTAGTACATTAACCCGTTTAATCATATTTTGAGATAGAAATAGGATAATATTGCACTTTTGACACTTTATGAGGTATGTCAAAATCAAAATCTCTTTATGTGCTAAGTATTTTATATAATTTTGTGTGCTAATGGTTTAATTGTTTTTCTTAGTTTTCTCCATTATTATTATTTCTTTTATTATATTGTTATAATTATTTTTTTGTAATTTGTCCCATTCTAAAAGGGTTTAAGCCTATTATAATAGATAGGGTTATATGTTATGTGTTTATTACTTCGGTTAGGACCTGCATGTTAGACCATTATGTTACATGTGCTTACATGCTTTATGTGTGTATATGTTACTATTTTGTTTCGTCATTTTACTCTTAAAATATCTTGATGTACCATAAGAGTATGGTATACTCGGTATGCTTGACCAAAAAAGAGCATTGCATTAAAGACTTCTTAAGAAGAAGATGAAAATGTCTCTTATCAACCTAGAAGTGTATAAAGATCTTTATGAAGGAGATTTTGCACTCCTCACCAAAGGATTTCTCAAACACTACATTAACAAACAGAGAATGAGAAGAGGTGGAGCAACCAAATCAAATAATTTCAAAGAAAAGATCAAGCTAGAAATAAAAAAGCAAAATGAAAAGTGCTTTGAAAGCGGTCAACGTGGTCACTTTGCAAATGAGTGTCATTCTAAAAAGAAAAAGGAAAGAATGAAGCCTCGTTTCAATAATTTCCAAATCACATGGGAGGATTGCAACTCTGAAGGAGAATTTGAAGAGAAAATGGAGTCGACACAAATGGCATTTATGGCCATTAAGGATAATTTGGTAACTTCTAATTATGATGAAGGCTGATGAAAATGATGACAATGATCTTGAAGCCTTCATTTTAAAATTGCATTATAGTTTAAAAGAATCATATGTTATAACAATAAGCAGTTAGTAAAAGAATCAAATGCTTTATTGAATGCTAACTCTAAATTTGTGAATAAAAATAATAGGTTATCACAAGAAAATAGTGATTTGAAGAAACGAATGCATGTGAAAACAAAGATCAAAGAAGAACAAGCCTCCTTAAAGAAAAGATTGGATTAGTTGAATATTAGATGTGTAAAAAAGGAAAAATATTATTGATTTGAAAAGGAATAGAAATGTATTGATAAACAAGAATTTTGTCACCAGAAGAAGGAATGGTTTATACTTTGTAAAATCAAAATCATCCTTATATGGAAATAAAAATGTTATTTGCAATTATTGTCAATAACATGGTCATGTGAAAAATGATTGCTATGTCAAGATAAATGAAAATTTTGGTATGAATTTTATATGGATTTGTAGTGATTTTACTAACTCTTATGGATCCAAGAAAATGTGGGTACCAAAAGTTATCAATTAATTTCTTGTGTAGAAAATGAATATCACCAAGAATGCAACAATAGTTCGTAGATAGTGGGTGCTCAAGACATATGATCGGTTATGCACCTATCTTCACAAAGCTCAAATCCAAAAATAGTGGAAAAGTAATATTTTGGGATAACATGAAACCAAAATCAATCGGCATTGGTGATATAGGTAAAAATGGTGAGACATTGATTAAAAATGTGTTTTTTGTTGATAATTTGAATTACAATTTATTAAGTGTTAGTCAATTATGTGATAAGAATCTATATGTGTTATTTACCAAATATGAATGTATAATTCTTGATAAAAATTATATTGTCTTATTTAAAGGTACAAGACAGAATGATGTTTATGTAATCTATCTTGACAATATTGGTAGTAGCAATGTAAAATGCCAAACCGTTTCTATAGATGATCCTTGACTTTGGCATAGAAGGTTGAGGTTTTGTCATTTCAACATGGATCTAATTAAAAATCTTGCTAAGAAGGAATTGCTAAGAGGCAAACCAAAATTGAAGTTTTTGAAAAATATGAACTACATTTCAATTTGGGAAACAAGTTAAAGTGTCTTTTAAATCAAAAAATTGTGTGTCTACTTCTAAACCCCTAGAATTGTTGCATTTAAACTTGCTTGGTCCAACTCAACATGCTAGTTTTGGTGGTAATAAATATGCACTTGTGATTGTTGATGATTATTCTAGGTATACTTGGGTACTATTTCTTGTTCACAAAAATGAAACTTTTAAAAATTTTGTGAAATTGTTTTCCAAAATTCAAAATTTACTGAATTTAAAAATCATCCATTTGAGAAGTGATAATGGAGCCAAATTTAAATTAGGAGGTTTTTTTGAGTTTTGTGATCACAACAGTATTTAAAATCATCTGTTTGAGATGTGATAATGGAGCCAAATTTAAATTAGGAGATTTTTTTTGAGTTTTGTGATCACAACGGTATTGCACATAAATTTTCAGTTGTTCGAGTGCCTCAACAAAATAGTATTGTTGAAAGAAAAAATAGAACACTTTAAGAGGCCGCTAGAACTATGATTAGTGAATGTGACTTACCAAAATATTTTGGGTCGAAGTCGTTTATATGGCTTGTTACGTTATTAATCGAGTTTTGGTAAGACCTTTTTTAAATAAAATACCTTATGAACTCTTATATTGTAAAAAATTCGTTGTGAGCTATTTCAAAATTTTTGGTTGTAAATATTTTATTTTAAAAATCAAAGAAAATCTTAGAAAATTTAACAAAAAATCGGATGAATAAATTTTTCTTGGATAAAGACAATTAAAGCAAGAAACATACCTGTCTATTATAGAAGAACACTTTTGATTGAAGAAGTTGTGCATATTACGTTCGATGAAATTAATGATATTATTTCAAAGAATGTGTGTGAAGATGAAAAATGTAGGTATTCAAAAGGTGTTTGAAAAGCTCACTATTCATGAAGAATATCAAGGGATCTCTCCAAATAATGTGGACAATACAAATCACTCGGGTGAAGAAGGAGAAAAGGACGAAAATACTCCGAAAGATCTTCTACTAAAGCATGGAGATTTGTTTATAGTCACCGTCAAGATTTGATCATAGGTGATCCATCCGATGGGTAAAAACTCGATCTCATAAACCTTTGAATAGTAATTGTACATTACTTTTTCATATTGAACCTAAATATGTGGATGATGCATTAAATGATGAATTTTGGGTCTTTGTTATGCAAGATGAACTTATCCAATTTGAGAAAATTAATGTATAGACTTTGGTTTAAAGACCATCAACTCAACCCGTAATCAGAACAAAATGCGTTTTTAGAAATAAATTAAATGATAAAGGTGAAATTATTAGGAACAAAACCAGACTTGTTGCAAAAGGTTATGCTTAAGAAGAAAGTATTGATTTTGATGAGACCTTTGCACCCGTTGCTCGTTTAGAATCTATTCGCATGTTTCTTGCATATGCATGTTTTAACAAATTCAAATTATTCCAAATGGATGTTAAAAGTGCATTTTTAAATGGTTTTATTGATCAAAAAATTTTTGTTGAATACTAACCTCCTGGTTTTGAAAACAAAAATTTTTCAATTATGTTTTCAAACTTTCCAAAACTTTGTTTGGTTTGAAACAAGCTCCTAGAGTTTGGTGTGAAAGGTTAAGTGATTTTTTGATTGAAAATGGTTTCAAAAGAGGTGTCGTTGATACTACTCTCTTCATCGAAATTGATTTTAATGGTTTGCTAATTGTTTAAATTTATGTTGATGATATTATATTTGGAGCAACTAATAAAAGCTTGTGCAATGAATTCTCGTACTTGATACAAAAAGAATTTGAAACGAGTATGATGAGAGAATTATAATTTGTTCTCGGACTCCAAGTTCACAAAACAAAGGAAGGAATAAGTTTATCACACAAATCACATACACAAATGAACCACTCAAGTGGTTTGGAATTTAGATTGCAAATAGGTCGGGACATCAATATGCACCTCAACTAAATATGACAAAGATGAATAAGGTAATAGTGTTAATGAAAAGCATTATAAAGATATGATCAGATGTGATTAGCCTACTTTACTTAACAGCAAGCAGACCGGATATTATGTTTGCTGTTTGTCTATGTGCTAGATTTTAATTTTGTCCTAAAGAGTCACATTTAATTGCTGTAAAAAGAATTTTTAGATATCTAAAAGGTACAATGAATTTTGGTCTTTGGTATCCAAAATCCTCCATTTTTATTTAATTAGTTATTTTGATGCTGACTTTGTCGGTTGTAAAATTGATAAAAAAAAAAAAGTAATAGTGGTGTTGTCATTTTTTGGCAATTGGTATCTTGGTTTAGCAAGAATGCTATATTCCATCATCAAAAATTCTACAGCAGAAGCCGAATGCATTACACACAGAAAACTGTATTCAACTTCTGGCAATTATCAACATCAGCATTAAAAGATTTTGGTGTTGTTCTTGATGTGTGCTTATAAGATGTTATAACACTAGTGCAATTAATCTCACAGAAAATCTTGTCATGCATTCTAGAACAAGCACATTGATGTCAAGCATCACTTCATTAGAGATATTGTAATTGAAAGATTGCAAGAAGGAAATTTGTGTTGAATATGTGTGTACAAAAGATCAACTTGTTCATATTTTTACTATACCTTTGGCTTTAAATCGCTTTATATCTCTCAGAACTTGATTGGGCATCATTAATTTCATTTCTGTATAAATTCTGTGTTCGGACATACATGATCGTCGGAACCACATACTATGTCGGACGCCCTTACACGGCCGAAACCCTCATCTCTGTCTCGGACACTTTTAATCGTCCATACTCTTATTCCCTTCTTCTCAACTCTCTAGAATTTCCAACGGACTCTTATAATCGTCCGACACCTTCTCGGACGCAAAGCACAGAGCATCGGACGCCCGTTCATCAGCGTTCGGACGCACGATCGGACGTATGCCAATCGTTCGGACGTCCAGTCTCTTACTTATCTGATTTAAAATTCTTCATTTTCTTCCTATTGGACATCTTACACCCTTCGAACTCTTGCTCTGGCGAAAATTTTCCCCTTTCACAATTCTCCAAACTTCTTCACTCTTGCAAAATTGATTAGAGAATCTTCATTCCAAAACATCTTATCACCTCTATTGCACTCAATTTTACCACTTTAACACTTCATTTTTTTTGAATTTTTCCAAGTTTCTCTAAAATTACTTTTCCTTCTTTTTCCTCATTTTTTCTAAATTAGTCTCTTATACACATCTAGATGTGTATAAGAGACAGCTTTCTTTCCGAATCCATTTAAAGGAAAGGCTCTGATACAAGGGCAATCATCCGCCATTCCTCAAACTTCTACCAATCCTCATCTTTCCAAATTTATTGATGCCAAGACATCTCAAAGGTACACCTCTCTTCTTAGTAAATTCATCATTGTTCAAAGACCTAATTCCCAAGGTTTTTTTGATGAGTTTAATTTGCCTATTGTTAAATCCTGCTTTGAAAAATAAAATTGGGGTCACCTAGTACATGTTGATCTGTCTGTAGATCATGATATAGTTCTCCAATTCACTGCAAATTTTAGGAAAGGCCCCACTATTCGCATGATCTTAGTATCTCGTGTGAATAATAAAAATCTTGAAATTTTATCCAATGTCATAAATACTATTTTTGAATGTGAGGTTCCATCATCTAATAATTTTTCCTATTTTTTCTCACTAGATAAATGATCTGCTTTGGATACTCGTTTCGACATTGACGAGGTTCGAGCAATTTTTAATGTCAATTTCAAACAGGTTTTGGAAGCCAAAACTACCTTACTCACTCCTGAATTAAACATTTTGTACTCTCTGGTCACAAATTTGTTATTACCAACCGACGGGCATTTGCACTGAGCCCAAAAAATACAACTTTACTTATTTTCCTATATTTTTAAGGGAATTCCATTGGATTTTGGTTATCTATTCTGCTATTTGTGGGAGCTGTTCCTGATTGACAGTGAGGTAATAAACCCTTCGACAAATTACTCACCAAAATTTTTGATCACTTTGACATCCCATTCACTGGAAAAAAACATTACCTTCCCTACTTCAACAAAACCTACATTGAAGCCAACGAAAGAGTTTGAGATTCTTTAATGATCTATGGTTCACTAAATTAGCTTATGAAATCGAGAGGTCCAAAACTCAAGCCTCTTTATCAGGATTGGCACTTCCCCATTCCCATCCTCCTCAAACACCTCCACCATCCCATGATCCCCTTCCTTCTTCTTCCGAACTTTCCCTTTCGCATATTTGCGGCCTTCTTACCTATTTGAGCGATCAAATGGACTTCTTTCGGCGTCGTACCAATTGCAAGTTAAAACGCTTTGAAACCTGTCAAACAATTCTTCAAGAAGCACGTAGCTTGGACATGTCTGCTTCTACACAAGTTCAATTTTTTAGTATTCAGTCCTAGTACACTCTTGAATCATATTCGGAAAGTGATGACGATGGAATCAATAATAATGAGGAGGATGATCGTGAGGACCCTACTGGCACCAATAATGTTGAAAAAGCTACTGAAGGAGCTGATGACGATGAAGACGAGGACGTTGACGACACATTTAATTATATCATGAATCAACGCCACGACAAAGGAGACAATGATAGTGAAGTGACTGATGAAGATGTCCCCACCAAAAAGCGCGACTTGAAGAACGTTCAAAGAAGAAAAATGACTCCACCTAGATTTCTTGCTTAGATATCTTATGCTTATTGGCTGAATGTAATTGGGTTGCTTTGATGTTTGCAACTAGTTTGTAATTGTTGCCATTGTTATTAATTGCTTTGCTTAATGAACCTAGTTGAAATTCTTCAAAGCAAGATAAGACAAAGCAGCAAATTCCTTATATGAAGGGATGCACCTTTTCAGGGGGAGCATATTTTGATGATGTCAAAAAGGGGAGTACTATGCATGCAATTAATTGTTTGTAATAGGAATTGGTTGTATTTGTCTATCCATAGTTTGTTATCATCAAAAAGGGAGAGATTGATGATTCACAAACATTATTTTGATGATGACATATGTTTTTAACATTTTAACCTAACTGTGCAGGTCTGGTATTTTGTCTGCTGGAAACAGAGCTTTTGAACGCAGAGACACCGTCCGAACTATAATACATTTCTCAGACGAATAGAAGTGTCCGATAAAGATTACAATGGACGCAATTCACTGTCCAAATTTTTTGAATACCTGCAACGGACGCACAGGCATGTTCGAAGGAATATATCTCGGATGCACATTGCTTCTAAAAGAAGTCTACCTCGGACGAACAAGATTGACCGAAATAAATTATTCCCTGATAAAGTATTAAACCTCTCAGACGTGATATATTGTTTAAAGTATGAAGTCTTCACACACACCCAGTTCGGACGATGGAACAGACGCTTGCTCAGACTTACGAATGGCATCCACCACACATTTATCTAAAATCGGACGTTGGGTGGGACGCACAATAATAATATTTTTCAACTATACGTCCGAAACCTATAACGGCTAGTTTTTGTGTATTTATTATTGAGCCGTTGGGAAGTCATTATAATCATCATGGTATAACCAGTTGAGGATTTGTCTCTTATACACATCTAGATGTGTATAAGAGACAGGATCTTTAGTTTCTCTCATGCAAGCATCTTCAAGGACCTTTTAAGCTAATTCCTTCTCTTTAGGATGTGTTTGGGAGCGATGGATTTGGAAAGAAAGAAAGGAAAAGGAGGAAAAGTTGAATTTTCATCCATTTGGGAGATTTTTTTGGGAGGAAAGAAAGGGGAATGGAAAGGAAATGGAAGGATACTGTAGCTGCTACAGTTAAAAAAAAATTTCCTTCCAAATTGGAAGGAAATGGAAGGAAACTTACTTTTAAACTTACTAAATTTTCAGAAAATATCAACTTTATCCACAAAAGACAATACAACAAAATTTTATTTACTTTCATATCCCAAATCATTTCATTTCTTTCCTAAACTCCCAAACAACATCAAAATCTACTCCTCTCCCTTCTCTTCTCTTCTCTTCTATTCTATTCTCTTCCTTCCTTCTTAAAAAGTTTCCCTTCTTTTCTCTTCCTTCCTAAACTCCCAAACATAGTGTTAATTATGATTCACTATTTAACTAACAAAAGAAATACAAAAATTCAAATATAATTTTCAAGAAAACAAAAGTAAAAGCAAAAATTTAGATTTAAGGGTTTTAGAATGAAGACTAAAATACGAAGTGAAAAGGAAACTAACTTATATGCTACCGTTGATTTCAATGTTTGAGAGGAATGATAGGGCATTTGTTAGGAATTAGGCAGAGAAATTGAAAGAAAAAAAAAGGGGTGCTGGCTTGTGTGTAACTTTGAAGCGGTGGTGGTTGGGTCTTCATGAAGCAAAGTACCGATGAATAGAAGATAGATAAAAGTAGGGTATTTAATGGAAATTTTTATTATTTAATTTTAGTTTAATAATTCTTTATTACTATAAGAACAGGTTACCAAAAGTTTTTCTCCCGATGTGGAGTTTTGATAAATTTTCAAATATGTTTCAATCTGTTAGAATTTATTTCTAGTTTAAGTAAAATGTTTCACAGCTACTGGATTTACCACTCTATATTGTCGAATCTCAAAGGTGTTGTCTCCTTAATTTAATCCACTGAATATCAAGATGAAGTAGGGGTTTGCTTGATTATATTGTGTGGTTTTGAGAGCTTTTAAACTACTTGGGCCACTTTTGTTTTTTATTGTGCATGACTTTATCTACTTTATCTTGTTTGGTTTTGTTTTCTTCCATCTTAACTATGTCTCTGACTACTAAGTGGTAGGGGTCCACTTCTTTTGTGGTCTTGCCTTTGTTGGCTTGTTTTCTCACCCTTTCCTCTTTCTCCTTCTGAGTATCTTGTATCTTCTAGACTAAGTTCCTCTGCTCTTGCTTATTTTCAATTTCTGTTCCCTTCTTCTCTTCTTAAGGTTGGATGTTCTAACTTGCTCTTTTGTGCAGGGTCTGTGGATGACTTTCATCTGCTACACTGTGGATTAAGTAGGGGTGTCTGGATAAAGTAGTACTAGGTATCATGGCGGAGGAAATAACCAAAATTCTTAAAAGGTTTGATTTAAGCTCGAGAGAAACTAAAGATCTGTGCATTAAAGGGGGATTTTTGGAGATCCACATCAAGGAATGTTAGCAGAGCCTCGATTGGAAAGATGATAGGGAAGAAAGTGGCAAACTTTACGAGGATAAAGAACTTTGTAAATCATGTGTGGAGTTATCCCAAAACCTTAAGGTAATTGAAATTGGAGTTAATTTATTTCAATTCTTCTTTTCGAATATGGAAGAGTTATAAAGGGTTTTGAGGGGGGGGACCATGGATCTTTGATAATCAGTTACTGGTTGTTAGAAAGTGGGCTGAAGGGATTGAAAATGATACAAATGCTTTTAAAATTTCACCTCTTTGGGTACAACTGTGGAATCTTCCTGTTCATTGAATTTGTAAAGAGGTGGGGAAGGTTATTGGTAAGGTTTTTAATCATGTTAAGGAGATCCTAATCCCCAAGGTTGGGGGGAAATATGGGAGACATATAAAAATCCTTACTGAGGGGCACTACGGTTAAATTGGGAACCACTGTCAAATGGGTGGAATTTAAGTATGAAAAGTGTCCAGATTTCTGTTACATTTGTGGAATAATGGGACAGGGGGGATAAGGAACCTGTTAGAAAAAAGGGAGCAGCTTGAGTAAAGAAAATCAGTTTGGATCGTGGATGAGAGCAAGTTCTAGACAGTTAACTGGGACCTTTGAGGAAGGCAAAGGGGGCAAATTTGTTCATGTTCTTCACATAAAAGGAACAGGGGGCAGCTCTGAAAAATTGAAGGAACCAACTGGAAAACATGTGGATCAAAAAATGGGGAAAGATCTGGTAGTTGAGTTCTCTAGGGAAGAAGCTGTTGAAAAAGATGGAAGATTATTGAAGAGTAGCTTGAACTAGTAGAAAAGTTGTGAAACTGATAGGGATGAAATAGTGAATAGAAGTGGCCTTGAAATAGAAGAGGTGGTAACTGAGTTAAATGCAGCGTATTTTGTTGAAAAAGTTAGCCCTGGAAGAGCTGAAACAACAATTAGCCTCTCACTCGATAATTCAAACCAGGTCACAGATATGGAAGTGGAGGGACAGGATATGGGAAGTACGGTGAGATAGATAGATGTGGAAAGTGATAGTAATACAGGAATTGAGGAAGCAAGCCTAGAAGTGCTAAGAGATATTGGAAAGAGGGCTGAATGTGTGGGAAAATGAAGAAAAGAATATTCATAACTCTGCCCAATTCTCTAACACTTCCACTGCAGAATGTCACTTACACTCACCTGTTGAAGAAAATTGCAGGCAAAAGGATAAGTAGAGTGGGGATGAGAATCATGATGAAGCTGAAGAGGAGCCTGAAAATGTGGCAAAAAAACTATGTGAAAGACAAGGCATGATCTACATCAATATGCTGAAGGAGGAGGGGACCTTCCTTAATGGGTCCCCACAGTTTAAATGAGAGTTGTGGTATGGAATTGCCGAGGTGTGGGGAGTCCTTTGGCAATTCCCCAACTGAATGAGGTTTGTAGACTCCACTCTCCATGCCTAGTGTTCCTTAGTGAAGCAAAAAATAAGGAAAAATACATAGGTAGAGTAAAGAGGATAATTGGAATAGATAAAATGACTGTTGTCGAGCCTAAAGGAAGTCCACCTGGGGGACTTGCCTTTTTTGGAACCACGATATCTCGGTGATAAAGGTTGACATGACTGATTTCACTATTGAAGTCCAGATTAAGGAGCTTAATGGTAGTTGTTGGTGGTTCACTGGGATCTATGGTAGCTGTGATAAGAGGATCAGAAAGCAGCAGTGGGATAGGTTAGGACAAAAGATTAATATGTGGGGGGAGAAATGGGTAATCATGGGGGATTTTAATGACTTGCTGAGCAATGAGGAGAAATGGGGAGGGAGAATAAGAGAGGAAAGTTCTTTTCCTGATTTTAGAAATTTTGTTAGAATTAATAATATGGTTGATTTGGGCTTTGAGGGCACCCCTTGGACTTAGGTTAGCAGTTGGGATCAAGGAGTCATGGTTAAAGAGAGGCTAGATAGGGTGTTTTGCAGCTTGAAATGGCTTACTGAATTTGATGGAGCAGTGTGCAAGTTTCGATCATAAGATTTTGCTGTGTGCAAGTTCCGATCATAAGATTTTGCTGTTGGACTCTCACTGAGCCAGAAATAAAGCACAGAAATAGGAGATTTTACTTTGATAAAAGATGGCTCCAATATGAGGAACTGGAGGGCATCATCAAGCAAGCTTGGTATGTGAATGTGCATGGCTCTAGGATGTTCAAGTTGACTAACAAGGTTAGAAAGTGTAGAGTGGATATCCTAAATTGGAATAGGAATCTAAAAATCAATGCGAGGAAGAAGATTGCGGAGATAAAGCAAGCCATTAGGGAGGTCAGGAGATCAAGTGATGAAAACATTAGGAAAAGCCTTTCTAAGCTTAAGCTAAAGCTGAGTGCTACATACAGAGATGAAGAGTTGTTCTGGAGCCAGAAAGCAAGAATAAACATGGTTAAAGGAAGGGGACCAAAACACTAATTTCTTCCTTGATTCTGCCTGTAATAGAAGGAAGAGGAACAAAATTACAAGAATGCAGAAATTGGAATGTGGCTGGTGTGAAGATCAAAAAGAAATTGAGGAGGAAGTCACAAAGTACTACAGACATCCTGTTTACATTCTCAGACCCTGGTACTTTTGAGGATGTGATACCTGGAATCAAATTCTCAATCACTAGGGAGATGAATGATCAGCTCACAAGACCAGTAACAGAAGAAGAAATTAGAGTAGCTTTCTTTCCCATGCATCCTAACAAATCTCAGGGGTCTGACCCTTCCTCTTTAGCTATTGTTAAAGACTTTCCATCTGATAGCAAAGATCTGATCTTCAATCCACACAAAGCCTTACAAAGTTCACTTTATCCTGTCTCTTATAAACAAACCGTTATTGAGATTTGATTCCCATCATAGTCTTAGAATTGCTACAAATGTTACTCCATTTAGGCCTATTAGTCTCTAGATGTTTTTTTTCCTCGATTTGTAAACAAATGCATATCTCATTAATAGACATAAGAAAACTCTATAGCCTATTAACGAGAATTTTAGAGATAATCTTCTGCAGTGGAAGTAGTAGATAATGTCATCATTGCTCATGAATGCATACATTTTTTTAAAAACAAAAGAGTTGGGACCAAGGATGGTTTTATGGCTCTCAAAATTGATATGTCTAACTTATACATGATAGATGTGGATAGGAATATGATCCTACCTAAAATCATGAACATCTGGGATGTCATGATAAGTGGATTGATCCTTATTTAACATGTTTAGATGACAGTTCTCCTACTCTCAACAGTTTGCTTCTGAGAAAGTTGGTTATATCAAACCCTCTAGAGGTATTCGATAGGAAGACCCCTTGTCCCCATACTTGTTCGTTATTTGTTCAGAGGGTCTCTCAAATTTGATTAGTAGAGCAATTAGAAGCAAACTGTTGAATGGTATTAGAATCAGTAGAGGAGGGCCTATGATATCTCACATCTTTTTTGCAGATGACACTTTGATTTTTTGCAAAGTAGATAAGAATGAAGCAGATGTGATAAAAGGCATTCTTAGCAACTATGAGAGAGCTTCAGGACAAAAAATAAATATGGACAAGTTAGCTGCTTTCTTCACAAGAAATACATGCCAAACCACTATTGGGGAAAGTAAAGCATATACTTGACAATGTTGAACAAGTGCAACAAAGTAAGTATTCGGGGTTACCTATGGTGGTTGGAAGATCTAAGAGTCAGGTTTTTGGCTTTATAAGGGAGAACATGAGAAAAAAGTTGTAGGGGTGGAAAGGGAAACTTCTTAGCCAAGCAGGTAAAGAGGTATTCCTGAAATCAATGGCTGTGGCTTTACCTTCCTATACCATGTCAGTGTTTAGAATTTCAAGAAGGTTGTGTAAGGACATCTGCAAACTAATGGCAAACTTAGGGGAAGTGAGAGGAATGAAGGAAGGATTCATTGGATAAAATGGAGCAAATTGACAGAGGTAAAAGGGAAATGGGGGAATGGGCTTTAGGGCTGTGGATACTTCAACACGGCTTTGCTGGCAAAACAATGTTGGAGATTTATTGTATCTCTAGATGTGTATAAGACACAGTCTCTTATACACATCCAGGAAGAAAAAGTGTTTACTCCAGTCATCATTTTCTTCAATATGCTCAAAATTATATCAATGCTTACCCTCCTTAACTTATTTCACTAAGGAACACTAGGCATGGAGCTGTCTCTTATACACATCTACATATGGGATAACAAATGGGTCTACTCCAATCAGATGGAAGAGTAAGGACTCCTAAACCAAATAACTGTGAGCAGGGAAAAGGTAAATAATCTGATCAGGGATTGTAGGTGGGATGAAGAGCTAATTTCGTCGAGGATGATATTGATATAATTTTGAGCATACCACTTAGTACTACTGGAGTAAAAGATAGGTGGATATGGAGTAGATCTGGTATTGGAATGTACTCAGTAAAGTCAGGTTATGTGTTGGCTAAGGAAGGTGGTGACAGGAGATTAAAAGAGAATAGAAGGGAAGGAGAAACAGGCTACTGCAAACATAAGTCGTGGATCGGAAGAAATTATGGGCCTTAAACATCAAACATAAAGTGAAGCATTTTATCTGGAAGTGCTAGAAAACATACTGCCAGAAATGAGGTCATCTTCAAAAGAGTGGGAAACTAAGAACTACAAGAGGCAAACGAAAGAGTTGATGGCAAAGATCATATTGCTTCCTATACCAATCTAGGATGGCAACTGTGGAAAGATAGAAATAATAGGAAGATGAGAGAACAGTGGAGAGCCGTTGAGAAGGTAAGAAATGAATGGTTGGACTTCAAGAAGCAGAAACAAAGATGAACAAAAGAACAATGATGAAACAAGGCAACTGATCATGAGGGGATCTACCTCTTTGATAGCTCCAGGAATAGGTGTGGTGAGGTTAAAAACTGATGCAGAGTACGAAAAGCAAGAGGAAGGTGGGATGGGGAATAAGGCTTTTCCTAATGTTTTCATCACTTGATCTCCTGACCTCCCTAATGGCTTGCTTTATCTCCGCAATCTTCTTCCTCGCATTGATTTTTAGCTGTCTCTTATACACATCTAGATGTGTATAAGAGTGGAAAGTCAGTAGAAGCTTAAGCCTGTCTCTTATACACATCTAGATGTGTATAAGAGACAGGTCAACGAAGACCTCAAAACTGCATGTATACTGGAGGACATCATCAGAATGAAAGCAATGTTTCGCAGTTGTTCTTTTACTTTTATTAAAAGAGAAGGCAATATAATTAGCCATAGGCTAGCTAAATTTGCTGCTAGTGTTTTGAAGGATGTTTCGTGGAAAAATTATTTCCCCCTGTGGCTAGAAAACTTGGCTCAGGATAGTCTCGGGCAGAGACAATTTGTAACTCTCTACTATAGAGCTCTTATTTCTATAAATGAAATATGTTGTTTACGAATGAAAACAAAAATATAAGAACATGTTACCAATACTTAGTTATGATGTGTCATAAAATAGTGAGTTGACGGTGTAAATTAGACGTTTACACCGTCGGTGTATAGAAGATTTACTCATAAATGTAACCTGTTATTCCAAATCTTCAATTTGTAATCAAGGAGATTATAGGATTTAAGAGAAAGAGAAGGAGATTTTTAAATGACTTAATCCTATCACACAAATAGAAAATTTCAGCTTATTTTCCCATGTGATAAGGCATTACTGCCTTAAATAAGGATCATATTCCTCACCCAAATCTAATATCATTTAGTTTATTTTCACCAGTCTTTCCGATTTTAAGATTAATTTTACTTTATCTCATAATATTAAAGATCAGTATCACTTTAATATCTAACATTATTTTTTAGATACTAAACTCTTCTACAAATCTAACTTAACATTATAAAATTTAAAAATATATATATTTATTGCTGGTCCTTTTTTATTCCATTCAATTTTTGACCAAAATACCCTTATGACTTGATTTTTTTTTTTTTTGGTTATTGATTTTCTTTGAAAATGACAAGTTTTAAGCAATCCGCTAGTTCAGTCAAACAAGATGAACAACCTCAGCCAAGTTGCGTGTGATCAACAGAAGACAAGGTAAGATAAGATGCTGAGTGCAAAATATGTAATTCATTAGATTCAACATCTTCTACCATCATGACGAACCCATAACATCAAAAATAGGTAAGGGGAATTTCTGATCCACAGAAGAAAACCATAGAGAAGGATCAAATGATGTTTTTAGATTGCCCTAAACATCTTTGTCAAAAAAAAGAGACAGAAATAATATTTGTCTCTTATACACATCTAGATGTGTATAAGAGACAGATCTCTTTCTTCTGATTTATAAAGAGAATTATGTAGATGTTATTGGGTGCAATTTCTTCATGCCTGTCATGAATTTTGGACATTCCAATTGATGATTTCTTGAATTTTGATCTTCTGCTTCTGCGTCGATGCCAAAACTTTGGACTTGAATACCCAAGAATGTACATTGGTCTTGGTAAAATTAAGAATTCAATTAATATAAAGCTAACATCAAAAAAAAAAAAAAAAAAAAGGAGCAAAGAAAATTTATTTTTTTTAAAAAAAGAACAAGAGAAATGGGAGAATTGAAGAGGATCAAGGCTAGTTTAGTTTTTTGTTATACGTTTGTATAGTAATCGTCAAAAGTTTCTGTTTAGGAGGAAGAGGAGAGAGAATTGAAAGAGAAATGGGACTTTTGATTAATTGAGAATTCGGAATCTTCAGATGATTAGGACTTCTGCTAAGCATTTCTTCTTCTATATATTTTTTTTTTCCCAAATCATGTGCATTAACATGGGCATTCCTAGAAAGAAATATATTTTGAGTGATATGGGTAAATTTGTCTAATCAACTATAATTTCAAGATAAAAATATTATTTTACATGAAAATTAAATACTATTAAATTTGACGGTCAGTCGAGAATTTTAATAAAGATTAAAGTGATATTGATATTAAATGTTAAGAAAATAAAGTAAAATTAACTCATTAACATTCTAAGTACTTGATTTGTCTTTACAACAACACCAATTGCTTCAAACATTAATAACATTTGTAGCAAAAAAAATCATTAATAACAAGGAAGAATTCTCATTCAATCTCTATGCTATCATATTCAGTTTCAACCCCATAAAACCCTTAAAAAAGTTAATCTTTTACGGAAAATACTTAGGTAGACCCGATGTTTGATCCCACCTGTAGATCTTACGGTCAGAATTAAACTTTTAAAAATCTTGCTTACATCGGCTGATGTAATATATTCTCTAAAGTTTAATTTATACCATAAAGTCTACAAGTGGAGTTAAAAATCGAATCTACCTAAGTATTTGCCATCTTTTACATATCTTAAGTGGGATCGAGATTTGAAAGAGAAGTGCTGAGATGGTGAAAAAACAGCATAGGATGTAATCTGTGACTTCCAATAGGTAGAAGGGAGTTTGACTGGAATTTCAACAACCAAAGAGTATACAGTTGTTCTTCATGTTTGACCGCATCCAAAAAGTCTATAAAGAAAGCGGAAATAATATGAAGATCCCATGTGATACATGATGAGTATACTCACATCAAAGCCACCAAAGTTACTGCCCCTATGACCAAAGTTAACACCTTTCTTATTATTTGGAAACCATTTCATGAGAATAAACTCAGGGGCTACTTGAACAGAAGAAACAGTAGTTTACACTTTACAGCAGAAGTAAATAAAGGAATCAAATGAAAGTAGTAACTACTATCATATTATAATAAAAACATCAGAAACAATTTTTCATTATTCGATGTAATGGAACTCTTATACACATCTAGATTTGTTTTTTTTTTTTTGCAGTTCTTTAGTAGTACAGGTCTATGACCAAAGTTAACACATTTCTTGCTATTAGGAAAAGCACCATGTCAGCGAGACGAGCCGTATGCTATTCCTCTTCCTAATTGCTGACTCTTGCTAACCTGCGTGTTTATGAACCTGGGAAGAAGAGCTGGCCCCGATGGTTGATGAGGTCGTGCGATCAGAACTCAGCGATGACTTGAAGTAGAGTGTGGGCTGATTGCTTTGATGGTGTTGTGTTCGATTACGATTGCTCCGCTGCAAAACACCCAAGTTTACTGTTCCATTGTTAAGACGAAGGCGTTGTGAATAGGGCTGTCAATTAGATTTTGTGAGTTGGGTTTTGTAAAGTTTAATCTCGACTCACAAAATTATTTGGGTTATGAGCCTTAATCGGCTAAATTAAGCTCACAAATATGTAGTTTATACTGGACTCACAAAATCATTTGAATTTCAGGCTTTAATCGGGTTGGCTCAAACTCACAATACATACATTATTGAAAGTTAAGAAATTAATAGACAAAATATAAAAAGAGTATCTTGAATCTTAACACTAACAATTAAAGCATAAAAAATAATATTTTCTCAAGAATTATTAATATCTATACATATAAAAGTTGAAAAAAAAAGTAATTCAAATAAATTATTATAACTATCAGGGTGAGAGTTTGTTTAATTAATAGATGAGTTTGTTTAATTAATAGATTAATTAATACACGAAGTGTGTTTATATATATATATATATATATTATATATATAATCATTTACTTATTAGGGCCGGGTTTTATTCGGGTTAAATCTTGTGAAATCCAATCTCGACTCACATTTAAATCGAATATAATATTTAGGCCCAATATCAATTCGGTTCACTTATAATGTCTCTTCAAATTCTTGACCTCTATTTGTCAGGTCGAACGGATTGAGTCTAATTGTCAGAAGAGTTTCCTGTTTCTTATACACTGTAAAGTATATAAGATTTCCTTCTAACATGTTATTTGATAAGATAAATTTAATTTGAAAGCAATGTGGATGAGATAGTTAGTTTTTGGAATTTGAAATGTCTATGAGGATGTATAAGAATGGATTTGAGCATAGGGTGCGAGGATGGGGATTGAATGTGGATTGGAGTAATTTTTTGAAAACGGGATTTAGCTGTCTCTTATACACATCTAGATGTGTATAAGAGAGACAGATGCGACAACTAAATCTCTATCTTATCTAGAAAAACTAATTAGAAGGTAGGATCACAGAGTGAGTGTGAGAAACGTTCTAATTAGTTTTTGCTAGATAAGATAGAGATTTAGGTAGATAAGTAGTAGAGTTTAACTTAATTATATATATATATATCCCCTATATGATTTTTTGGAGGGAAAAAAAATACAATTTTAGCTTCAAAGTTTAAGTTGTGTATCCATTTTGGTTCCTAAAGTTTCAGGCAAAATGCATTTATTCCACAAAATTTCTAATTTCAATCAATTTAGGACAAATTTGAAGATTTTCCAAATATAAAAAATGTGTCACGTGTAATGCATGTGACTATTAAATCTGAAGTTTTGAACGTGGAAAAATATAAGTTTAACCCACAAAATTCGTTTCATGGTCTATTTTGGTCCCAAAATTCCAAATAAAAGCATTTAATTCTCAAACTTTTAAATTTCAACCAATTTAGGATAAATTTAAAAATTTTATCAAATACAGAGGGAGAAAGTCATGTGCATTGCACGTAACTATTAAATCTATCCTCGTATATCACACGATCTCAACCAATTTCAGCCTGTTTACCATATTTCTACTTTTTCCTTTAACTATCAGTGTCGAACCATTCACATTCTTTTCTATATTTTAATACTTACCATGCACATGATTGTTAAATCTAACATGGGTTATAACACCTTCCAATCGATTTCAACCTATTTAATCTGGTGTTGAAAAAGTTATATCCCATGAAAAGATAATAATAACATAATAATAATTCACTAATAAATTAAATAATAATTTAATTCAAGACTAATTTTTGAGGTAGAATAAAACAATAATAATTTACTTTTAACAGTATAATGAAACTCATTTTTGGAGGTTAATCATTTGAATGTTCACTAAATTTGGTATGGTAAATGAAAACTCAATATTTAGTTGAAAATGTTGAACAAGAGTAAATGATTAATATATTAATTCAGAATTACATTTTATGTGCATTTAGGTAACCTTTTTAGTTCATATTTTTAAATTAGCAACGGATTTTTCTGTTATTAATATTTTTAAATATTTATTATTGACGGATTTCTCTGTTACAACTATTATCTTAGCAATGGAATTTTCGATCGCTAAATTTAATAAAAAAAATCCGTCGCAAATTTAAGTTTTCCAGCATGTCTTAAAACTCAACTGAGTAGTAACCGATTTGATGACAGAAAAATCTATCACTGAAATTCCATCAGTAAAATTGTTGTTGTATTTTAGTGAAGAAGTATTTTTCGATAGATGGATTCCTTCAACAAATCCATTGTTAAATCGTTTAGTAACGGATTTTTGGCAAAAATTTGTTGATAAATCTGTCGATAATGGGATGAAATAGTTGAAAAGTGGCATAATATAGACAAGAATGGTAAATGGTTAGACGTTGATAGTTATTACCACTCAGATAGATTTCAAACCAAAACAAGCAATAAAAACCACACTAAACCGTTTAACTATACCCTCACACTCGCAAATATATACGGTAGGTAGTAGTATATGTTACGCGGGTATTGTCCCGCAAGGATTGTTGCTAATTGCCTTTACTGGCAAGTAATAGGATTTAAAGGTCATTGCATAGTCAGGTCAAATCCAAATAGAGAGGAAACTAACTCTAAGTATATTCATAAACCAAACATTAATACAAATTATGATTAAAAACTAGTTAAAACTAACAAAAGTACGGCAAACAAACAAGTAAACTACCAAGGCAAAAAAGCAAGTAAACTATCTTATACTTAAGCAATAAACTAGCAAGTAAGGAACTAACTAAAGTACTCTAATGAAATCAAGTAAAATTACCTCATAAAATTAACTAAATTAACTAAAACAAGAATGGAATACGAAAGCAATTAAAGCTCAATTGACGAAAAGAAACATAAATGTAAAGCGATTTTCCATTTTCTTAAAAATTAAAAGTTATAGAAATTTTCGAGGAAAAACTAGATTAAAACTAGAAATTTTTGGAATTAGACACAATTAGATGAAAATCCACTAAAAATTACCAAAATTAAACTAATGCAAGGAATTAAAATTTCAACTAGAAATTAGTCACTAAATTAGCTTAACTTTCAAGTTTGAAGAAAACTTTAAATGGAAACAACTTAATTTTTCAAGGAGATTGAAAACTAAAACAAGTAAAAACTAATATCCACTAGAAGTTAATGAAAAAACCACTAAGGTTAAAGAATTAAAATTTAAAATTACTAGAATTTAAAGATGAGATCCACTATTAAAAGAAAGAGAGTTTTTGCATTAAAAAAAAACTTGAAAGTTAAGCTATCCTAACTACTAATTATCTAAAATTACTAGTTTTACCTACACTATGTGTACTATAGTGAGATACAATATACAATTTAAGGAAACTATAGTCCAAAATTACAACAATGCCCTCTTAACTTAAGTTGTCGCATCTCGATGTTGCGACATGGAATAACTGATATTGCGACATTCTTTGCATTTTTCTCCTTTGACTCCTGTAATCTTGAAGTTTCACCCCTTAGTTCTATCCTTCAAAATATTTATCTTAATAAGTAATCAGATTATACTAAAATTAAGCAAAAACTCATGCTTATTTCTTAATTTTTACAAGTAATGTAAATGCAAATACCTAATGCAAACAATTAAACTAAAACAGTTACACCAAAAATAGGGATTAAAATATCAAAAATCTTTAGTTTAGAAGTAAAATAACTCTACCTTACTAGAGTTATCACATCTCGTAAATTTAGCGTTTTACTAGTCCTGTACAAAACAAGAAGGAAAATGGCTTTAACTAAACAAGTAGACAAAGACACATTACCAAATTGACAACACAAATGGTGAACAATGGATATACTTTGAGTGATTGGGAAACCTCTCAAGGGACCTCAAATACCATATGATAATTTAATCATTTTAACTAGTGACTTCAAGTTTTCAACTTTCTAAAAAAAATAGTTGAAGTGCCAACGAAAGGTTTCAAAAATTTAAGTATTAACTATCAACAAAAAGATTTTTGAAAAGTAAGTGCCATTCATCTAAAACACAGTTTTTGCTAAAATCAAGAGGATTACCAAGTTCTTCAACCATCTTGACAAGGTCATATGAAAATAGAATATTATTAGGAGTCTATCTAATATGCACATGTCACACAAATTTGGGAACATTAATCTATCATGGAATAAGTACCATGATATAAATGATAAGTATTATAAATATTTCCTCCTCCACTTGTTGGTATTCTAAAACGTAATCCTTAATGGCTATTTCAGAGAAACAAAATGGGTGCATTCTGAAATCTCATACTCGCTTTATTAGCAATATGAATATATTTTTATTTATTTGTATGTTTTATATTTTTCATGGCCCTAAACTAAGAAAGAGGAGTAAATGTACCCAGGATTAATTTTCAACACCAATCATTTACAAGTTTGAATAATATTCCCTATACAAACACACAAAAATGTCCTACTATACTTCTATTCCATTTAAACCAATTTTTTCAAAAAGATAAATCAACCAATAAAGTAACACTATTGATTTGATAAAAAATAATGTTTCAAATGAACTCATAATAATAATGTCAATCCCTACCTTTTTAAAAATAGTAATACATGGTTTTTTGAAATTCTTTTGTTGCAAAAGAACTGCTCAATACACACCAAAATTCATGAAATGTCAAGTTTAAATAATTCAATGATATATTATTGCAAGTAATTTTTTATCATCGAGTACCGTAATTAATCAATTTTTCATCGAAATGTCACCACACAAATGTTTACATTCACAAAAACAAACAAGTCCAACACAAGTAAAAGATATTTCCAAACTTGTCACTTTTATTCTAATGATGAGTACAACTCATCCAACTACTCACCCAAAAGTTAAACAATCACACCACATAAGCATTCATAAACATGAAAAACATAAAAGAAAACAAATCCTACCCAACAAGAGATCCAAAAGCTTAACCAAAAAAAAAATATCAATCAACTTAAAGAAGCCAAAACACAAGTAGCCAAAACCAAGTAATCAACCATGTAGACTCAAAAAGATCAATCCAACATTCAAACATTACTAATAAATTTTACTTGGCATTATTTTAAGTGCCGTTAGCCTATCTATTCTATCGAAAGTCAAACAAAATATAATACTTGAAAATAATTTTAAAAAAACATAATAAAAGTACCAAAAATGCTAAGGAAATGAGAAAGTGCAAATGTTCTACCAAACTTTCAAAATAGTTCATAAATTAAAGCAAGGTTGAGAAACTTGGGTTTAGGAAGATCTCTATCTCTTAAGCATCACTCTTCATCTTCGGCCTCATTGATGTCTCATTCCAACTTCTCTTGGCCTTCTTCTGTACCACTAGCTCTCTTCAGAATCTTTATCTTGGACCCTACCAATACCACCAACGAGCTGTGATACTCTTTATTGTGCTAGCCACTTAACTGATGGATAAAAGGACTCCTCACGAGGCAGACCAAAGTGTCATACTGGAGGTGGTCTAGGCTGGATCCACGAGCTAAATATGCTAACCTTGAGAGTCTCGCCAATGAGCACCAAGTTGTTATAGAGAACTAACTGGCACTGACTATAAGTCTAGTATCCCTACAATTCATTGTGCTCCTCATAGGTGGTCAGTGAATTGTACATGTACTCTGCTAGTATAGGAATGTGAGATACTCGTGGGGAAGGAGGTGGAGGTATAGTGGCTTCTCCAATCTACTGGTGCCCCTTGAACTTCTGAACTATCTTATACACATACTCCTTGTTAATCTTGCCTCTTTGATAAATTTAGGGCTTTCTAGGAGTTATAGGACATTCTTGAGTAATACATAAATGAGTTATCAAATTTGGAGTATAAAATATAGTCCTCTCGGATCTCCCACTATGAAGGAATCCTAGTTAGATTAATCTTCCAACATTGAGAGACATGCCCACAAGGATTACATAAACAAAGTTTGCTTTATCCTATTGGATATAACTCACTAGAGTTGGATACACCTAATCCTGCTATAAGACAGCTGTCTCAACCACACATTTAGATGTGTATAAGGATGAGTGAGCCAAGAGTGTTAGAATAGAGCATTGTTGGTTCATTGGTTACATTCATTAATAAAATCAATGGAACAGTGAAGTAAAGAGAGAAAATTAATAAATCCAATACTTTTGGTGCTAATGTGTATAATAGAGACTTCAATAGGAGCTTCATTGACAGACAGATGTGTATAAGAGACAGTTGTTCCTCATTTTCAGTAGGCTCTCTCCTCTAATTTCGGTGCTTATACGGTTGATTTCGGTTAATAAATCAGAACTAAATTTGTGTATCTGGCTCAACAACTTTGTTCCTTCTTGTTTTGTACAGGACTAGTAAAACGCTAAATTTACGATAATGTGATTACTCTCTGTTGGAATAATACCTGTCTCTTATACACATCTAGATGTGACCAAGAGACAGACTCATTTGTATTGAATAACTATTCGAGAACGGTCACTAGGGAATTGAGGTTCAACTATTGGATCAACCGGTTCACTACTCTGTTGGGCAAAAATTTAATATTTTTGTAAATTAAATTCTCCCTCAACTTGATCTCACTTGTACGATTTGCTCGAAATGCAAGTTTTTATTAGTGTGAGTTAGACCTATTCAAGATATTAAATCTCTTAATTAATATAATATTTATTTATGGGGTTGCACCTATATAATATACTTAGTTTGCCAACGTACCCATTACCTTAGTTTGCCTACGTACCCATTACCGGGATCAAACCTTATGTAGTTCATGGGAATAAAAATTCACTTGTATTCGGATAATTTATTTTGAATTTTACGAGAACATAAATTAATTTTAACCCGTTTTGTACTTTTGACGGTTACTTAGATTTAACCCACTTTTTTTACTTTACTTTTATGGAATTTGAATTGATAGAAAAATTTTACAAAATAATATATTCGTAGTTCTTGCAGCTAAACCCTTTGGGGAGGTTTACTACATATCCATATTGGAATCAAGCCACATGCAGTTCTTAATAAATTACAATTTTTTTTAATATCAATTATTTTTTACCATTTGAGGCAATTGATATTTAATTAATATTTGGCCATTAAAGGTAAAAATGAATTTGGATGAGTCCAAAAACTAATCTAATTATTTTATTTTATCCTTTTGTGACGGATATTATTATCGCAAACGGCTTATTGGGCACGAAAACTGATAATTTTTGTGTACTAAGACCAAATAATTTAATTTGATGATTTAAAAAGACAATTTTCAGCACTAAGGCCAAATAGTTTAATTTAAAACCTTAAATGGCAATTTTCAGGCCCCAAGTCCAATTAACTAATTTAATGCATTAAATGGTAATTTTTTTGGGTACTAAGACCAAATAATTTAATTTGATGCTTCAAACAGCAATTTTGGGCTCTAAGGACATATAATTAATTTGGTGCCTTAAATGGCAATTTTTGGGCTCTAAGGCCATGTAATTAATTTGGTCCTTAAATGGTAATTTTTGGGCTCTAATCCCAATTAATTAATTTAATATTTTAAAAAGACAATTGTAGGCACTAAAGCCAAATGCCTTGTCATGTTAAATTTTAGGCTCTAAGGCCGATTAATTAATTTAATGCCTTAAATTGACAATTTTTGGGATTTAAGGCCAATTGATGAATTTAATATCTTAGAGCAATTTTTGGGCTCTAAGGCATTAGATGAATTTAATGGTGTGTATTGAGCCTGTCTCTTATACACATCTAGATGTGTATAAGAGACAGGAATAAGATACTTCAAATACATTTTGTATTAGTAATATATATATAATTCAACAATATATATATATATACTTATATATATTACCAACAAAGTCAATTTAATAATGTGTGCATATATATGATGTTTTTCAAACCTTATTTTGATGATGACATAAACACTTAACTCTGTAAACTAGTTTTTACAGGACTGTTATCTGTTTTGCTAGAGACAGGGGTTTCGAAAGCACTGAACCATCCGAACTGGGTCAAAACTTCTCGGACGCATTGCACCGTCCGAACGAACAAGCAGAAAGAAATAGGATCCTACTGCCTCTCTTTACGGATGAACATGACCGTCCAAACCCTCTATCGGACGAAGGAACGGACGCAGTCCTAACGGACGTCCGAACGAAGCTCTTCAAAGAATCGCATGAAGATCGGACGCGTGTCGGAAGCTTCCAATTTGTCTCGGACGTCCGAAACCCCAACGGCTACTTTTTGTCCATTTATTATTTAGCCGTTAGAAAGTAGTTGCAACCACCATTTATTGCTCTTATAAATAACTGCTTTGATATCAAGTAAAATCCAACTAATACATTGAATACAAGCCTTAGAGAAAAGCAATTGAGTACAAATTGGCTATAGTGCTTTGTTGTATTAGTGTGCAGTTGTGAGTGAAATTCAACTTTGAGTGGAGTGATAATCTTATACGAAAGTGTGGTTGTAAGTAAAATTCTTGGCTCAACTAAAAGAGTTTTAGTGTGAGCAAGAAGTTTCCAACTTTGTAAAGATTATTGGCTCACCAAGTGTGTGAAGCATTCTAGTGATTTAATACTTCAAACATGCTAGCTTGGAAGTATTGGTTGTTTAATTTTCTCTCTTTACTTCACTGTTCCATTGATTTTATTATATCAGTTTATATTTAGAAAATCTCAATATTTTTGAAAGTACAATTTTTAAGAAACCTAATTCACCCTCTTAGGTTGCTTTGGGACCAACAATTGGTATTAGAGCTTGGTCTCATTTTATTGCTTAAACTACTTTTGAGAAAAGAACTATTATGGCAACCAACAATGCTCTATTCTTTGAGGGTCAATCCGTTACTAGCCCCCCTATGTTTAATGGGGCAAATTTTATTAGTTGGAGAGATAGAATGAAAATATTTCTGCAATCTTCTGACATTGATTTGTAGTATGTTGTCTATGAAGGTCCTTTTGAAGCTTCTATTATTGATGATCACACAAATAGAAGAAGAGAAAAGACACTCCACAAAATAAGGCAAACTTGACGTTAAATGCAAAAGCCATGAATGTGCTATATAATGCCTTGGATGCAAATGAATCAACTCGCGTGAAGGGATGCATTTTCACTAAAGAAATCTGTGATAAATTGAAGGAATGATCCATGAAGGGAGCGACGATGTTCGTGAGCAAAAGAAATCCTTACTTGTTGCCAAGTATGAGTCCTCCAAGATGGAACCACATGAGAACATTGACAAAATGTACTGTAGGTTCAATGACATTATAAAGGATCTTGAAGCCTTGGGTAAGGAGTACTCTTTGGGTGAAAAAAATAGAAAAATCCTAAATGCTTTATCCAAAGAATGGGATGCCAAAACTATTGCTATAGAGGAAGCCAAGAATTTAAATTTAATGCCTATTGAATAGCTAATCGATTCTCTTACTTCTTATGAATTAAAGTTAAAGGCTAAAGTAGTGGATAATGAAGAAGCAAGGCCAAGAAGGAGCATTGCTCTAAAGACCTCTCAAGAAGAAGATGAAAACAGCTCCATCAATCTAGAAGATGAAGATCTTGATGAAGGAGATCTTGCACTCATCACCAAAGGATTTCTTAAACACTACATCAACAAACGAAGAATGAGAAGAGGCGGAGCTACAAATTCAAATAATTTCAAAGGAAAGACAAGGCTTGAAATGAAGAAGCAAAACGAAAAATGTTTTGAATGCGGTCAACTCGGACACTTTGCAAATGAGTGTCCTTCCAAGAAAAAGAAGGAAGGAAGAAAACCTAGATTCAATAACTTTCAAATCACATGGGATGATTGCAACTACAAGGAGAAGTTGAAAAGAAATGGAGTCGGCACAAATGGCCTTAGATGCCTAAAATCATAACATTTAAATTCACAAATTTAATTATCATGTCTCTTGATAATGTGTATCTTGATGTTTCATAATTAATTGCATGATAGCTTAAAGGAATCATATGCACAAATAAGGAGTTAGTTAAAAAATTAAATGCTTTATTAAATGCTAACTCTAAACTTGTGAATGAAAATAATAGGCTATCACAAGAAAATCGTGATTTGAAGAAAAGAATGCATGTGGGATCCAAGGTCAAGGAAGAACAAGCCTCCTTGAAGAAAAGAATGGATGACTTATTATGAATGCTCTCTTGACTAGAAAGAAAGAAAATGTTGTTGATTTAAAAAGAAATAGAAATGTAGTAATCAACAAAAATTTTGTCACGTTTAGAAGGGATGACTTATGTGTTGTAAAACCAAAATCATCTTTATATGGAAATAAAAATATTATTTGTAGATATTCCAACAACATGGACATGTTAAGAATATGTGTTATGCAAAGAAGAACGAAAAGCTTGGAATGAAAGTTGCATGGATTGTTAGCAATTTCACTAACTCAAATGGACCCAAGAAAATATGGGTACCAAAAGTTATCAATTGATTTGATGTGTAGGTACTCAACATCACCAACAATGCTAAGTGGTTCATAGATAGTGGATGTTCAAGGCACATGACGGGTGATGCTTCTCTCTTCACGAATCTCACATCCAAAAACAGTGGAAAAGTCACTTTTGGAGATAACAATAAAGCAAAATCAATCGGCATTGGTGATGTAAGTAAACATGGAGAAACTTTAATTGGCAAGAATGTGCTTGTTGTTGATAATTTGAACTATAATTTGTTAAGTGTTAGTCAACTTTGTGACCAAAATTTATATGTATTTTTTACCAAGCATGAATGTCTTATTCTTGATAAAAATCATGTTGTTTTATTCAAGGGCACTAGGCACAATGATGTTTATGTGATTAATCTTGATAAAATTAGCAATAGCAATGTAAAATGTCTTACCGCTTCCACAAATGATCCTTGGCTTTGGCATAGAAGACTCTGTCATTTTAATATGGATTTGATTGAAAAACTTGCTAAGAAAGATTTGGTAAGAGGTTTGCCAAATCTAAAATTTTTGAAAAATAAAATTTGTGATGCATGCCAATTTGGTAAACAAGTCAAAGTTTCCTTTAAACCAAAGAATTTTGTGTCTACTCATAAACCTTTAGAATTGTTGCATTTAGATTTATTTGGACCTACTCAATATGCTAGTCTTGGTGGTTGCAAATATGCTTTTGTTATTGTAGATGACTATTGCTAGGTATACTTGGGTATTATTTCTTGTTCACAAAAATAAGGCGTTTGAAAAATTTGTAAAATTGTTTTCCAAAATTCAAAATTTATTAAATTTAAAAATCATTCGTTTAAGAAGTGACAATGGTGCCGAATTTAAATTTGGAGGTTTTCTCGACTTTTGTGATCACAACGGTATTTCTCATGAATTTTCGGTTGTTAGAGTCCCTCAACAAAATGGTGTTGTCGAAAGGAAAAATAGGACTCTTCAAGAAACCGCTAGAACTATGATTAGCGAATGCGACTTACCTCAATACTTTTGGGCCGAAGCGGTTAACACGACTTGTTATGTCATGAACCGAGTTTTATTAAGATCCTTTTTAAACAAAACACCTTATGAACTCCTCTTTTGTAAAAAACCCGTTGTGAGCTATTTTAAAATTTTTGGTTGCAAATGTTTTATTTTAAAAATCAAAGAAAACCTTGGAAAATTTGACAAAAAATCGGATGAAGGAATTTTTCTAGGATAATCTATTCTAGTGACAAGAAAGCAAACCAAGTTTACAATAGAAGAACACTTTTGATTGAAGAAGTTGTGCATGTTACATTTGATGAAACTAATGATGTTATTTCAAAGAATTTATGTGAAGATGAAGATGTAGGTATTCTAAAGGAGCTTGGAAAGCTTGTTATTCATGAAGATCATCAAGAGATCACATCAAGCAATGATGTCAACAACCATCAAATAGATGAAGAAAAGAATGAGGATACTCCAAATGATCTTCCGAGAGCTTGGAGATTTGTCTCTAGTCACCCTCAAGATTTAATCATAGGTGATCTATCCGATGGGGTAACTACTCGCTCTCATAAACCTTTGAATAGTAATTGTGAATTACTTTCTCACATTGAACCTAAACATATAGATGTTTCTTTGAGTAATGAATTTTGGGTTAATGCCATGCAAGATGAACTTAGTCAATTTGAGAAAAATAGTGTATGGACCTTGGTTGAAAGACCATCTTCTCATCCCGTTTCGTATTGGAACTAAATGGTTCTTTAGAAACAAATTAAATGACCAAGGTGAAATCATAAGGAACCAAGCTAGACTTGTTGTTAAAGGTTATGCTCAAGAAGAAGGTATTGACTTTGATGAAACCTTTGCTCCCGTGGCTAGATTAGAATCCATTCGCAAGTTTCTCGCATTTGCATGTTTCAATAATTTCAAATTATTTCAAATGGATGTCAAAAGTGCATTTTTAAATGGTGTTATTGATCAAGAAGTTTTCGTTGAACAACCTCCCTACTTTGAAAATAAAAATTTTCTAAATTATGTTTTCAAACTCTCCAAAGCTTTATATGGTTTGAAACAAGCTCCAAGAACTTGGTATGAAAGATTAAGTGGTTTCTTGATAGAAAATGGAATTAAAAGAGGTGTAGTTGACACCACTCTTTTTACAAAAATAAATTTAAATCATTTGTTAATTGTTCAAATTTATGTTGATGATATTATTTTCGGAGCAACTAATGAAAATTTGTGAGGAGGATCAAGGACTTTTCACATTTAATGCAAAAAGAGTTTGAGATGAGTATGATGGGCAAGCTGCAATTTTTCCTCGGACTTCAAATTCATCAAACTAAGGAAGGAATGTTCATTACGCAAATCAAGTATACCAAGGAGCTACTCAAACGATTTGGAATGGAAGATTGCAAACAAGTTGGTACGCCAATGTGCACTTCAACCAAACTTGATAAAGACGAAGAAGGTAATAGTGTTGATGAAAAACACTATAGAGGTATGATCGGAAGTCTACTTTACTTAACAGCCAGTAGACCAGATATCATGTTTGATGTTTGTTTATGTGCTAGATTTCAATCTTGCCCTAAAGATTCACATTTGATAGCTGTTAAAAGAATTTTTAGATATCTCAAGGGTACAATGAATTTTGGTATGTGGTATCCAAATTCCTCTAAATTTGATTTAATTAGCTATTCCGTTGCTGATTTTGCTGGATGTAAAATTGATAGAAATAGTACCAATGGTATGTGTCAATCTTATTTTCTGGGAAATTGTCTTGTGTCTTGGTTTACAGGTAACAAAATTCTATTTCTTTTTCCACGGGTGAAGCCGAATACATTGGTGCTAGTCATGTGTTGTGCTCAACTTCTTTGGATGAAACATACTCTGAAGGACTTTGGTGTCTTTTTTGATTGTGTTCCTATAAAGTGTGACAACACTAGTGCAATTAATCTCACAAAAAATCCTGTTATGCACTCTAGAACCAAACACATTGATGTTAAGCATAATTTCATTCGAGATCTTGTTTGTAAAAAGGAAATTCGTGTTGATTTTGTGCCTACTTCAGATCAACTGGCTGATATTTTTACAAAACCCTTAGCTCTAGATCACTTTGAAACTCTCAGAAAATGTTTGAGAATTTTACAGATCAAGATTGGCAGAGATTCTTGCGTTTGGACGTACTCATTCATCCGAACAACTCTACCTTTCAGACGCTGTGTTTCGTCCAAAAATTGCCTATCTTCCTCGGACGCTCATAATCGTCCGAACGATATTCATTTTATTCACTAAACTCTCTGGAATTCTTCCGGACGCGTATCATCGTCTGAAAGAACGTCGGACGCACTGGATCTTCCATCGGCTGTCCGTTCATCAACATTCAGACGCTTCCTCGGACACCAAACGTTCAGCCGTCCGAACGGTCTCCCTGTTATATTAAAATCGTCCATCTTCCTCATTTCGGACTTGCCCAAACCCCCGAAACCCTCTCTGGCGAAAATTGTTCCTTCAATACCCTCATCAAATTCCTACCCTCTTTCCCAAAATTGGTTGGAAAATTATCCTCTCTAGAGTATTTCTCACCTAAATTATATCAATTTTTCTACATCTACCATCTCATTTCATCAAATTCTTACAAATCTTTCAAAAATTAAAATTTTCCTTCTTTTTCTTCCCATAGACAGACAATGGTTAAATCTCGCGAAGGCTCTTCTACAGGAAATCGTGGACGAAAAACTAAGGGACAAAGCTCCAGTTCGAGGAGAATCATCTGCTACTCCCCAGATGTTAAGTATCCACAAATCCAATCCTGTCGAAATTCATCGATGCCAAGGCATCTGAACGGTATACATCCCATTTAAGTAAATCTGTAATCGTTCAACGTCCTGCTTCTCAAAGTTTGTTTAATGAGTATAATCTTCCCACTGTCAAATTTATTTTGAAAAACAAAATACCTGTCTCTTATACACATCTACTTGTGTATAAGAATAAGAAATGACATGGTGACATCAACAAAAAAAAAAAAACCGCTTTGTTCCAGATGTGTCGTACCTTAACTTCTCGTGTTAACAGCACCAACCTTGAGATTTCATCCAACATCATTAACACTATTTTTGAATGTGAAGTCTCAAACCCAAAAGATTTTTCCTATTTCTTTTCCTTAGGTAAATGGCCTGCTGTTGATACTCAATTTAACATCGATGAAGTTAGGGCCATTTTTAACATTAATTTTAAACAGACCTCGGAAGCCAAAACCACATTACTCACTCCTGAACTGAATATTCTATATACTCTTGTCACAAAATTTGTTATTGCCAATTGACGGGCATCGCACTGAGCCCGGTAAAATGCAGCTTTACTTGTTTTTTTGTGTTTTTAAGGGCATTCCTCTTGATTTTGGGTATCTCTTTTGTTCCCTATGGGAACTCTTTCTTACTGATACCCGAAGAAACATTCCCTTTGGCAAATTCCTCACCAAAATTTTTGATTTCTTCGAAGTTCCTTTCAGTGGAAACAAACAATTTCCTCCTTATTTTAACAAATCTTATATTGAAAGAAAAGGCCTACGGTTTTTTAACGATTAATGGTTAACTAAGGCAGCCTTTGATTTGGCACATTCACAATCCCATGCCTCCACCTCTGATTTTGCTCTTCCCCATTCTCCTCCTCCTCAACCACCTCCACCACTCCATGATCCTCATCCATCTACCTCTGAGCCGTCACTTTCTCACATCTGTGGCCTTCTCACCTCCTTGAGTACTCAAGTCATTTCCTTTCAACGCCACACTAGATCGAAAGTTAAAGCGACTTGAAGAGGTTATTCCATACTCGTCAGATGATTATCCAAGAGGCACTTAGCCTTGGCATGTCTGCTTCGGCTCAGGTTCAATTTGCCAATCTTTAGTCCCAATATCCACTCGACTCATCTTCCGACAGTGATGAAAATAAAGATAGAAATGTTCGTGAGGATGATGAAGAGGCTGCCAATACTCAAGGAGCTGCAAATGACGATGAAGATGACAATGAGGATATTGACGACACATTTGATTTCATCATGCAACGCTGCACCGGAGAAGAGGAAGACAGTGAAGCCACTGATGAAGACATTCCATCAAAACGTCAAAAGACTGAAAAGCGATCCAATCTAAATGTGTTGAGTCGCATTAGTGAGTTTGATCTGTGTTTAGTTTTTAGCACTTCTTTATGCCATAGGACTTCCCGTAGATTTACCCTTTTTATGTATTTCCTTGAATTAAGTACTATTAATCTTTTAAGATTATGTGTATGAAGTTTTTTTTATGAATTTCTGTTAAATACTTGCATGATCTCAGGGAGAGCTTTGCTTGATGATGTCAACAGGGGGAGTAACTCTTCTATGTCTTTTATATTGCAAAATGATTAGTCTTGTCCAATTATTTTTACTTAATTACTCCATGAAGGTTTGTCATCATAGTCTAAAGGGAGAGATTGATGTTTTCCAAACCTTATTTTGAAGATGACATAAACACTTAATTCTGTAAACTAGTTTTTGCAGGACTATTACATCTAGATTGCTATACACAGGTCAAAGTTTCGTACGCACCGATAGCGTCCGAACTGTCCGATAAGGGACTTCTAGGGCGCATTGTACCGTCGAACGAACAGGCAGAAAGAAATAGGATCCTACTGCCTCTCTTTACGGACGAACATGACCGTCCGAACCCTCTATCGGACGAAGGAACGGACGCATGCACGGACGTTCGAACGAAGCTCTTCAGCAACTGCATGAAGATCGGACGCTGTGTCGGACGCTTCCAATTTGTCTCGAACGTCCGAAACCCCAACGGCTACTTTTTGTGCATTTATTATTTAGCCCAATTTGTTAGAAAGTAGTTGCAACCACCATTTATTGCTGTTATAAATAACTGCTTTGATATCAAGTAAAATCCAACTAATACATTGAATACAAGCCTTAGAGAAAAGCAAATTGAGTACAAATTGGCTATAGTGCTTTGTTGTTTTAGTGTGCAGTTGTGAGTGAAATTCAACTTTGAGTGGAGTGATAATCTTGTACGAAAGTGTGGTTGTAAGTAAAATTCTTGGCTCAACTAAAAGAGTTTTAGTGTGAGCAAGAAGTTTCCAACTTTGTAAAGATTATTGGCTCACCAAGTGTGTGAAGCATTCTAGTGATTTAATACTTTAAGGTTGCAAGCTTGGAAGTATTGGTTGTTTAATTTTCTCTCTTTACTTCACTGTTCCATTGATTTTATTATATCAGCTTATATTTAGAAAATCTCAATATTTCTGAAAGTACAATTTTTAAGAAACCTAATTCACCCCCTCTCTTAGGTTGCATTGGGACCAACAATATATATATAAAATAAAAGCTTATGACTATATATACATACACGATTAGTTAGGCACATGCATGGACATAAAAGCATAGTATGAGTTATTTTCTGTTCCATTAACATGTCTATAAATTTTGAATCGAAATTTTTGTTCAATTTAAGTTCTATGTGAGAGAAAATATGGATAATTTCTACTAGTTTTCTTCTATTCATGAAAACTCAATATATCCCAATCTTCTCTTTATAACTAAAGAAAGAGTCATTATCACGAAAATATCCTGGACTTCTTTTTATAAATAAGAAGTTAGTCATTTAACGTGACTTAAACAGAGAAAAATTCGGGGCAGAAAAAAAAAAAAAAAGAGCGAGAAGGAATATTAAGGAAGAAAAATATAGCCTGTTAATTTTTTTTAACAAGGATATATGGTATACTTGTTTGATATCTTTAATTTTTCTTGTTTGTGTTTTGCTGTCGTTATGTGCCTGATGATTGCTGTATATCTATTTTTCTCTCTATCTCTTGATAATTTTCTCTCATGTCTTTCCTTTAAAGTTTTTTTTTTTTTTTCATTCCCATGGCTTCTATATTGTCCCTTTATATAGACCTTCGTAGTCCTAACTGAAAATATGTGAGTTGTCACTTTCTTCACCTACTATTCGTGGGATGACGGGTATTAGTCGTTTAATTATTCCCATAATTTTTGGAGACTTGTGAGACATGAATAACATGGCTTGAGATAGTGGGTTAATGGCCCCCACCATTCCTTGTGTAGTCTTGGTTATTTGATGGCTTTTATGGCTATAGTCACGTTAGGGCTCATTGAAGTGGTCAATTTGACCACTTTAATTCCTTCTGACAACAACTTCTTGTCATTTTGATTTTGTTTTTTCAAAGAACAAAGTAATCAAGACATGGCTTTGCCATGTCTTGATATTTAACATGATGATGGAGTGGTCAAAAAATGACCACTCCAGTCACATTAATTATATATATATTTTTAATTTTTTTAATTATTTTTTTGGTTGATAAATTGCTACAGTTTGAATTTTGTTCATGGTTCTGCAACAAATTATCAATTGATCACTTTAACTCCTATTTTATTTACTTGGAATAAGTTACTTTTGGCAGGACAAATTTGAACTGTAAAAAATTTACATTTAACTTCTTGAGTTCGTTATTTGATGCTTCCTATGGGGAAGTTGAATGAAAGCCTGTCTCTTATACACATCTAGATGAGAAGGAAGAGGTTAATTTTCAACATATTCAGTCAACAATCACAAAAGATTCCCAAAACAGTTGCAATTATGCCTTCAATTAACCCCAAATCTAGCAATACAACCAATTAATAAAGATAATACCAATTTTTCACAATTCAAAAATAATCACGAAAAACCCACACAAAAAAAAAAATCTAATTCAACCAATACACAATCTAGATGTGTATAAGAGACAGGAAGTGGATATTACTTGAAGATTGAAGCCGAAATTAACTTCTTGAAGCCCTTGGAACTTGTTCTTGAATTTTGGTAAGAAAACCCTTTCTTGAAGATCTGAATTCCTCCTTTGAATTCCCAAATTGAGGGTGAAAGATGATAAATGGGATTGGTTTGGGCTGATTTAGGGTAGAATTAGGTCTCTTAGACAGAAGAAGATGAGATTGGAGAAAGGGATGAAAAAGAGGGACGACTAGATTTTGGGGTAAAAAAGGTTTTTGGTTATAAAAATAGGCTAAAATCATATTTTATGTGCTTCTGCCCAGATTTTGATGTCATAACATCAAGTGCTGAGGGAATGTCTTCGATCACGTGACTCTTATACACATCTGAGATGTGTATAAGAATAAAGAAGTGCTAAAAACCTGTCTCTTATACACATCTAGATGTGTATAAGAGACAGTTTAACACAGAACTAAACCTCCTGTAAGGTGAAGTTGATGTCCAACATCAAGGAATCAATGACGATCATGACATCGAGCCGAACTTCTACGCATCTTATTTCTAACACTTAGCGCATTTTTCTTTCTCTTTCTCACTTCATCCCTTGTCATCTTACTACCTGCAAACATTGAAAACACCAATATAAGTGAATATTCTACTTCAATTCATTAGCAACATTTTTAAAATATAAAGAATACTTAAAACCTAAATTTTATCTAAAATTAACCTAATCAAACCAAATCAAAATTAGATAAGAAATAACTCTAAAAATAAAATAAAAAATCAAATTTAAATCTTGGGTTACCTTTCAAGAAGGGCTCATTTATAGTCATTAGCTTGATTATGGAAAGACTTGCTGATTCTTAGATAAATTGAACAGATTCCTATTCATCCTCAATCGCTCCTCCAAAATGTGACTTAAGGCGATGACCATTGATCTTCTAGATGTGTATAAGAGACAGCGTCCGATCTTCATGTAGTTGCTACCTAAAACAGTCCACTCCATCTTGATTTGAGCTTTCTCAAAACTAGTTTGAGCCTCAAAATATATAGCAACACCAAATCACCGGCTTTGAATTCCTTCCTTAGAATGTGCTTATCATGCCATGTTTTTGTTCTTTCTTTGTAGATCTTGGCGTTGTCATAAGCTTCTCTTCAAAATTTATCAATTTCATTGAGGTCCAAAAGCCTCTTCTCACTAGCCTCTTTCCAATTAAAATTAAGACTTTTGATCATCTAATAGGCCTTGTGCTCCAAGTCTACCGGTAAGTGATATGGCTTCCTGTATACCATTCAATAAGAGGACATCCCTATTGGTGTCTTGAATGCAATTCTATATGCCCATACAACATCGTCCAGCTTTTTAGACCAATCTTTCCTTGAAGTAAGCCCGTTTTTCCTGTCTCTTATACACATCTAGATGTGCACATCAACGTATGGATTTATGTAAGACATAAGCAAGAGCAATCTTATGCCTCATGTCATATTTTGACAACAAAGAATCAAAAAAGGTCTAACTCATTGTTGAAATAAGTTCCTCCATTGCTTATTATGGCCTTCGATACCTCAAACCTTGCAAAAATGTTGTTCTTCACAAAGTTTACAATACCTCTAGTATCATTGGTGTGGTAATGTTATAGTTTCAACCCATTTGGATAAATAATCCACCGCTACCAAGATGTATTTGTTATTGTAAGAGCTTGGAAAAGGGCCAATAACATCAATTCTCCGCATATCGAACACTTCACATACTAAGACGTTGTTGAGTGGCATCTCATTTCTCTTTGACACATTCCCCAATCTTTGACACTCATCACATTGTAAAACATAGTCTCTAGCATCTAATGAAGGTAAGTTTGGCCAATGGGCCAAACTTACAAAAGTTGTATTGTGACCTCCGAAAGAAACTTCTTTTGATTAGCATTCAAAGTCGAAGGGATCATCTTGGCTACTAAATAATTGACAATATTAGCATACCAAGGTGTAGATTCTTCAACCATTAGTTGTTCTTCCAAAAATGTTTCTTGGATAGACACATCATTATGGTTCCTTCCCACTGGTCCTTCTATGCTTGAGAGATCGTCGGTGACAGTATTCTCACTACCTTTCTTGTCAACCACAAACTAATCAAACTCTTGCAACAAATGAATCCATCTAATAAGTCTAGACTTAGCATTACTTCTTAAGAACAAATATTTGATAGCCAAATGATCGGTATGCACAATGACCTTGCTGCCAATAAGATATGACCTAAAGATATCTAAAGCGAAAACAATGCAAAAGTTTCTTCATGGTGGTAGAATAGTTCACTGAACCTCATTCAAGGTACAACATGCATAATAAACCACATGTAAAACCTTATTTATTCTTTTATACAACACTCGCACCTAAAGCATAATTACTTGCATCAGACATTAATTAAAAAGGTAATTCCAAATTTGGTGCAACGATGACTGGAGCAGTAATCAAATCATTTTTTAAGACATTAAAGGAATGTAAACAAGTCTCATCAAAAACAAATGGAGCATTCTTTTGCAATGAAGCACAAAGAGGTTTAGAAATGTGAGAGAAATTATTTACATTCCTAGTAGAAGCCAACATAACCTAGAAAGCTCCTGTCTCCTTTCATATTGCATGGAGGAGGTAACTTCTGTATTGCCTCAACTTTTGCTTGGTCCACTTCTATGCCTTTCAGAAAAACCTTATGTCGTAAAATTATGCCTTCCTTCACCATGAAGTAACATTTTTCCGAATTCAAAACAAGGTTAGTTTCTGCACATAACCCTAAAGGCATATGCTGATATGCAAATGTTCCAAAAGGACAAGTGAAAGTGGTTTTTGCTTGGTCTTCGGGAGCTATGACAATTTGAAAACGTCTAATTATTACTATCCAAAAAGCAATAATAGGCATACCCCGCAAGTCGTTCAACATTTGATCAATAAAAGAAAGAGGAAAATGATTTTTTTTCTAGTGGATTTATTAAGTTTTCAAAAATCAATACACACACACCACCTAGTTATAACTCTTGATGGTATCAGCTCATTCTTATCACTAGCTATAACTGTAAATCCCCCATTTTTAGGAACCACTTGGGTTGTACTAACCCAATCACTATCACTTATGGGGTAGATAATTCTGGTATCAAAGAGTTTTAAAACCTCTTTCCTCATAACCTCTTTCAAAACAAGATTCAAATGCCTTTGGGGTTGCCTACAAGATTTGAAATCATCATTCAAATTGATTTTATGCATGCAAATAGCTAGGGTTTTTTATGTCACTAATACTCCAAGAAAGTTTCATTCAACGTTTCTTGAAAACCTTAAGCAATTTACACAACTCATCATTTGAAAGAGAGGAGCTCGCAATAACCAGATAAGTTTCATTGTCAAACCCAACAAAGCATAGCAAAGGTGAGAGTGAAGAGATCTCAAATCAACTTTGGGGGGAGGGGGGTTCATTGATAGGAGAACCCCGTTTATCTTTACTTTCTTCGATGATATCCTCCTTTTCAAGAGGTAACACTTCTTCTCTAGCCTCAATTGTAGGTTGGCCATCACTTTGTTTTCCATCTTCCTATTCTATTTGCATCTCCTTTTCCACATTGGGCCCCATCAAGTTATCCTTAGAAAGATTTTCAACAACTTCATCAATCATATCTACTATCATATTATCATCATACAAAGAAAGAAATTTAAGTGAATCAAAAACATTAAAAGAGCAATCTCATCATTGACTCATAATTGAAGCTTCCCTTCTTGCATATCAATTAGTGCTCTTCTGTTGGCTAAAAAAGGCCTTCAAAGAAGTATTGGCATGTTGGAATTTCATTAATTTTAAGTATGACAAAATCGGCCGGTAGAAGAATTTTACCCACTTTGACTATCACATCTTCTATTGCCATTCTATTAGGTTGCTTAATGCTCTGATCTGCAAGTTGAAGTGTTATATTAGCTGGTTTCAAACCATTCCTGACCAAATTTTTAAACAAAGAAAATGCATCAAATTTATTGAAGCTCCAAGATCACATAAGGCATTCTCTAAACCCATGCCTTCAATCACACAAGGAATGGCAATGGATCTCAGATCCTTCAACTTAGGTGGAAGGCTCTTTTTTATAATTGCATTACATCCGTCTAGTAAGCACAATATTTCTTTCCCCATAAGCTTTCTCTTACTTGTCAACAATTACTTCATGAACTTAGCATAACTTGGCATGTTTTCCAAAGCCTCAATGAGAGGAATGTTGATTTTCAACTTTTTGAAGATATCTAAGAACCTTTTGAATTTTATTGCTTTCTCCTCATTTTTCAATCTTTGAGGGAATTGAATTTGACTATTCTTGTAAACTCTAATGGATTGCTTCCCCACTCCATCATCTCTTTTGTTCTTGGGCTCATCAAGTACCTATGCCCTTTCCCTTCTAGATTCCAAATCCTCATTTTTGGCAAGTTTCTCTTATTCCTTTGCCTTTTTGCCTCCATCATCTTCCTTTTTGTTGACCAACTCCTTACCACTTTTTAGAGTAATTGCTTGCATATGTTCCTTTCCATTTTGATCTCTTGCATGTTGGTCCTTATATTGGGAATTGCATCACTAGGAAAAGCTTCCATTGGTCTTCCATTGGCACACCGAGCTACTTGTCAAATTTGATTTTCTAAGTTCCAATTTGTAGCTCCTAGATTCCTAGTGATAGCCTCTTGATCCCTTTTGAAATTCTCATTATCCCTCCTCCCATTCTCATTCTCCCAACTCAAAGCTTCCAACTCCCTCTTTAGATTATCTTCTTGGGCACTACCCTTAAGGAACAAGTGATTATTATAGGTTAGATTAATTGGCCATGGGGTTAGTATGGCGGCCTTGGTGGTTGATTTTGATAAGAAGGATTTGGCTGAGGTGGATAAGAATTGGCTTCATGAAAATTCTTTTGATAAGGAGGTTAGTAAGGTCTAGAAGAGGATGAGGCTTGACTTTGGAAATTTTGTTGTGAATGGTTAGGTTGATAAGAAGGATTTTGTTGGTGATTTTGATTGCTTTAAGTTTAAAATGGATGGTTTCTCAAAGAAGAGTTACAACCATAAGCATTGGAAGGATTTCTTGAAAAAGATGGTTGATTGGAGGTGTAGTTCATTTGTTCATTTGATCCTATAGAAGCTTCACATTGGCCATTTAAATGACCACTACCACAAAAATCACAAACAAGAGGTGTTTGAGATGATGAAGCTATGGCATTTGCGGTATTTCCTTTTTCCAAATTCTATTAAATAGTAGTTAAGTTACTCAAAATATTCATCATTATTCCTTGTTGAGAAAGCAATGCATCATTTGAGTTCAAGTTCAAAACACCTTCTTGTTGTACATTGCCTTGCTGGACTTGTTGTTGAGCACTAGGTTGAGTAATAGGACCATGATCGAGTAATAATTAGACGCCATCCTATTAAGTAATGCTTGATCTTCCTCTGGCCTTTTAAAAGACACTGAACCTCCTGCTGAGGCTTCTACAATTGATTTAATCTCTTGATGCAAGCCATTATAAAATGTTTGAATTTGACCCCAAATTGGGATAGCTTAGTGGGAGAACCTTCTCAACAATTTGTTGAACCTTTCCCATACCTCACTAAGACTTTCACCCATGTCTTGCTTAAAGGAAGTGATTTCATTTCAATGTTTGGAGGTTCTTAAGGGAAGAAAATACTTTGCAAAAAATTCTTCAGGCAATTGGTTCCACGTGGTGAATGTCCCTTGTTCAAAAAATTGCAACCATCATTTTGCTCTATCTCATATGAATACAATTGGGATAGACTCCGTTGTATTTGGAAGTGTCCGATACTTCCTCAAATATTCATTAAATGTACATAAGGATGTCTCGTGTACACCCCACCAAACATTGCATGATTTTGCAATATTTGAATAAGAGAGGATACTTAATTTCAAAATTATTGGCTTGATCGAGCATACGTGCAATGTCAGAATTTGCCCTATCAAAGTTTGGCATTGCATAATCTATCAAAGGTTTTCCATTCACATCTATTCCATGCCCATTATTGCCTACTTAATCATTGAAATTACCATTGCTATTGACTCCATTTTCGTTACCAAGACCATTATCTCCCAATCCATTATTCCCAATTCCTTTTACATGATCCTTGGATTTTGTCGGGGATTTTTCATGTTGATTCTTTCCAATTTTTGTTGTACTTGTTGAACCCCAGTTATGATAATCTTGTTTTGATGATGACCAAATCGCACTAATGGTTTGAAAAGTGTGTAGAAAAACAAAACAACCAGAAGACTCCATGAACGCAAATGACTGTCCGAAAGACAGAGTTTCGGACGATGGTAATCGTCCGACACAAAGAAATTGAAGCAAGTCTCGGACGAAGAACAGCGTCCGATCATATTTCCAGAAGACTTTACTTCGCCTCGGACGATACGTTTGGAGCATCCTTGGATGTCCGAACGAAACCCTCAGATTATGGACACAATGTCAGCTGCAGAGTATAGCAGCGGCCGTCCGAAAGAGACAGCGTCCGTTTGTTCGGACGCTCTTGCTGCATCGGCCGTCCGAAAGGTCCAACGGCTAGTTTTCCAGTAAACAGAAAATAGCCGTTGGGAAGTTGTTGGAAGCAGATATTTGGCAACTATAAATACCCCTAGGTCTGAATTAATTAAGTGGAGACTTCTACATTGATTACAAATAACTCTTGAGCTATTTGGGAGAAATAGTGGGAACAAGTGTTGTAATAGTGTAGGTAGTTTTGTAAAAAGAGCTTAGAAGTGTAAGAGTTCTTCAAGTGTAAGAGTGGAGAGATAACGATTGTAACAAAGGGAGGTTGTGAGTGTAAAACTCTTGGCTCTTCTAAAGGTAATTAGTGTGAGCAAGAGTGATCCTCATTTGGGTACAAGAGGTTATTGTCTCACCTACTTTGAAGGGTAGACTTTTAGTGGCTAAAGTTCAAGTTGTAAACTTGGTAGTTGCCTTGTAAAAAGCTCTTTGTAGTTGAAAGCTCCAAGCTTGAGAAGCTTGGGAGTTTGGTTTGATTATCTTAATCTCAATATTCTTATTTGTTCTTTAAGCTTAAATTGTTGAATATCTATTGTATTCATTTGTGCTTAAGTTTTCATTTGGTGCATAAAGTTTGAATTTCTATTAAGCACATAAAAAGGTTTGTTTTAGATACAACCTAATTCACCCCCCCTCTTAGGTTATTGCTTTGGGGCCAACAAGATACTATTTTCTCTTTTCTAATCCTTCTCAAGTTCATTTCCAATTCGTCCTCAAGGCTAACGAATTCTTCATCTTTCTCAATGCCATGCACTACAATAACAAATTCAATCAAGTCAATCTGAAGTACCAATTTTATTAAAAGCAAGTAATATATCATAAACAAGTAAAGAACTTCTAATTAACACTAAAGCTATTCTACTAAAACAATTAAAAACAAAATGCTTAATCTACACAACCTTTAAAGTGCATAATATTGCCAATATACCAAGGACAATTCCTGACAACGACGCCAAAAATTTGTTACCACCGGATATAGTTCAAACCAAGACAAGCAATAAAAACCACTCTAACCCTTTAACTCTACCCTCATGCCCAAAAGTATATGGAGTAGGTAGTAGTACATGGTAAGCGGGTATCATCCCACAAGGATTGTTGGTTGGCAAGTACTAGGATTCAAAGGTCATTGCATAGTTAGGCCAAGTACAAATAGAGAGGAAACTAACCCTAAGTATGTCCAAAAACCAAATAACTAAAATAATTAAGATTAAGAACTAGTTAGTAAACTACCTTATACTTAAGAAAATAAAATATCGGTTTAGAACTATTCTTAATACTCTAATGAAATCAAGTTAAATTACCTCATAAATTAACTAATTAACTAGTCAATTTTCAATTTATAGAAAGCAATAAAACCAAAATTGTTAAAAGAAACATGAAATGGGAAAGATTGCTTTCCATTTTCTTAAACTTTTAGGTTGTATTTGGGGAATTAAAACTAGATTCCTCTCTATTTGTACTTTTTTTAATTAAAGAAAGCTCACTAAAATTTTTCAAAAAAAAACTAATGCAAGGAATTAAAGATTTCAACTAGAAATTCATTAAATTAGCAGACTTAAAAATTTTGAAGGAAATTTGAAATAGAAGCAACTTAATTTTTCAAGGAATTTAAAACTAAAATAGTGTATTTTAGGCTATTACTCTTTCCTATAAATGCACGGAAATGAATGCTTTTCATACTATTAAATCTTAAGTAAGTGAAATAGATAAACTCTTTTTTTTTTTTTTTTTTATCTATTTCACTTATTATATTATATGGGATCTTATGGAGCCTGCTCAGTCAAATGATATGAAATGGAAGAATTCCCAATCTTGAAAATTCAACATACTCTTTCCCCCAAGTTTGATCGGTTAATAATTAATAAAAAAGGCGATGAAATTTTGAATTTCATTAAGTATGTAAAAATTGTATTTACTAGAAGCTAATAAAAAGTCCACTAAGTTTAATTAATCAAAATTTAAACTTGTTAGAATTTAAAGATAAGATCTACAATTGAAAGAAAGCAACCTTTTGCATTAAAATAAAACATGAAGGTTAAGTTATTCGAACTACTAATTATCTTAAATTTCTAGCTACACGTACATTATGTGTGCTAGAGTGATAAACATGATATAATTAAGGAAGCCACAACCCAAAATTACAATAACACCCTTTTAACTGAAGCTATCGCGTCTCAATGTTGCGACAAGGAATAACTATTGACTCTGGTTGGTGTCTATAGGACTTGCAGGCTAGTATCATAAAATTTTCAACACCTATTATGTTTTTGCTTATGTTATATTGTAGTTGAACATGAATGTTTCGTTTACGTTGTTATGGTTATTTAGCGTGAATTTGTGTGATTCCTTTTCTTATACATAACAAAGCATAACTAGTACACATTGTATATACTTAGGAAAATAAATAATGGCACCTAAGTGAAAATATGCAAGTCTAAAAGATCTTTATGCTGAGAGAAATCAGCGGCGCAATGCTCGTAATCATGCATCAACGGCTAGAGATGAGACGTCATTGAGAGGTATCTCTACATTGGTATTGATAGTAGTCAATATTCTTGCTGATGCCTTAGAAAAAATAGGATATGACTTGAGTAGTTCTGTGGGAACGAAACTTGTTAACCAATCAAATCTTGATACAAGTGATAGATAGTACTAACATTACCAAATCAAATTTGACCTGATAATACATAATGCTACTGAGGAGCTAGATGGATCAAGATCAAGACCAAAATATATCAATTGCAATGTACCATCAAGGTAGACATGTACAGTTAATCAGAATGGTTTTCCTTCTTTATTAACCACTTTTGTAGCTGTGGAGCAAATAGCAGTAAATCAGCCAATGGAAGAGGGTATCTCTCATAAAGCACCACTTGATATATTGAGTAATATTGCTACAGAAGCAGTTCTGCTATCTGAAGTTCCAGATTGCCCTTATTGTGGAGTAAAAAGATTTGAATATGAGCCCCCTGCTTTTTGTTGTTCTTCTGGAGAAATACACCTACTACCTACTGAAATGCCATGGGAGCTTATGCTTTTGTATCTTCAAGATTCAGAAGAAGCCATTGAATTTGTGCAGTGTGTAAGAAGTTATAATAACATGTTTTCCTTACTTTTATTGGTATGAACGCTGATGATTTATCATCATCATAGAGTATAAACATTTAAAGTTCAGGGTCTGTATAATTTTATTAATCATCTAACACCTACCGATAGTCACAAGCCAACAAACTTGCAATTGTATTTCTTTGACACTGATCATAAAATAGTAAACCAGATGGCAATTCCAGTAAATTCAGAGAAAGCCTGGTGACAAAGCCCTCAGAAGTATTGAAAGTAAACCCATGTTCATCCTTTTTTCGGAGCATGCAAGATGTGCCTGATGTGGGCAACAAAGCTATAAAATAATGCTTCAATCTAACCTTGGTGTAAATTAGCGTACCTTTTTAATAAACTGACTATTTCTCAAGAGGGGCTTTATGGAGTGAGTTTGAAGGACAAATAGAATACATATCATCAAATTTAGGTTTATGCAAAGAATGGAAAAGCACAAATAGTAAAACATTACTATTATTGCTATGATTCTATGCAATATCCACTTACATTGACAATGGTGTTTTATTAGGATGGCATCTAGGCATACAACGACTTCTACGGCACACAAAGGCTAATTCCCCAAATACAACCTGTCCAGGAGAACAAATTAGTACTCAAAATGTTTTCTTTACTGTAGATGAGATCATAGAGATTGAAAAGAAAGATATGGATTGAAAAGCTACTTATTCATTTATTTTCATCATGAATTATTCAGAAAAGAATTTAAGCTTCGAATTTAAGGTCTGTTATGCTTTTTTTTCTGTATATAGCATTTGATGGAAAAAGAAAGCGCAAGACTAGTTTCATGTAGAGAGTATTACTGCTAAAAGCTACAAATTAGAGCTAGCAATCAATCTATATTACTGCAAATTGGAAGATTACTGTAGCAATATGTAGTGATTATGTACATCAAAATAGGGACATCAAGATTGGAATTCTTTAGGCAAGAAGACAATTATAATCGGTTCCAAACTGAAATATTGAAAGGACTATTAGATAGCCTTTCCAAAGGTGAATAGATCTACTTCAAAGGTTGGAAAAAGAGTCATTTTACCTGCATCATTCATTGGATGACTAGCGGATATGCGATGACACTATATAGATGCAATGGCATTGGTCCGTAAATACGGTAAACCAGATATTTTTCTGACAATGACCTGTAATCCTAGCTGTCCAAAGATAAATTTGGTACTTTGTCTAAAATTCATCCATAGCTGTCTCTTATACACATGAGCCGGGTTTTGAGCAAAACATCAAGGGATTAAAAGTTTGTTGTCTAAAAACATGCACTGGGTAAAGTTGCTACATGTGCATATGTGATTGAATTTCAAAATGGGGCTTCCATATGCACATTTTTTTTATTATATTGAAACAATGCTCCTAGCTGTTTTCACTGGAGGCCAGTTAATGCAGAACTTCCGGATCAAAAGGCTTATCCATATTTGCATTCATTGGTTGTTCAGTACATGATACATTAACTATGTGGCAAGCTAGATCCTAAGTGCTCCTGCATGAAAGGTCAGAATGGTTGCAAGGATTACTATCCGAAAGAAATTGTCGAAGCAATAAAGCATTCAACATATTCTTATCCTGTTTATAGGCATAGAAATGGTAAGATAACTGTTAAAATCCAGGGGCATCTATTGGACAATAGATGGATTGTTCCTTACAATCCATACTTAGTATCTAGATTTAATTGCCACATGAATATTGAAATTCGTTTAACTGTCCAAATTGTCAAGTACATATATAAGTATAGCTATAAAGGCCATGACAAGATCCTTCATCAGTTGACTACAACACAGAAGCAAATCGGATAATTGATGAGATTAAGAATTTTCAAAGTGCAAGACATGTTTTAGCACCTAAATCGATGTGGCATATTTTCAGTTTCAGCTTAAACAAAATGTACCCCTGTTGTGATTACTTTACCTGTTCATCTTCAAGATAAACAGCCAATGTACTTTCCGAAAAAGACAATCTCTTCACAACATTGTAAAAAATGAGGCTTCTCCATGGACTATGCTTACAGAATTTTTTAACATGTATAAGCATGACAAGATGCTCAGGATCTTAATTGTCTTTATGCCAATTTTCTAGAACATTTTGTTTGGGACCAAAATCAAAGCTGTGGCACTTACGACAGTAAAGAGAAGTAACTGGAAGGATCTCCGCTTATATTCTTCACAAGGCGAATGATATTCTCTAAGAATGCTTCTAGCTGCATATCAGAAAACCAACTTCTTTCAAAGATTTAAGAATTATCAATAGTTATACTGCATCATCATTTAGAGAAGTAGCTGACATTCTTGGCTTTCTACACAATGATAATAATGTTGAATATTGCTCAAGTGAAGCTGTACTATATCACATGCCAACTATTCTCTGTCATATTTTTGCTACTGTCCTTGTCCATTGTGATGCAAAGAATCTGAAGGAATTATGGCCTAAGCTGGAGCATTATCTTCAGAAGATATTCGAAGAGATAGTACCATTCCTGGCCCTATGGCACAAGCAAAAGCATTGAAGTTGATAGACAATTTCTTACAATCAATAGGCAAAAAATTGACTAATTTTGGCTTCAATAATATTTTAGTGGATTTATTAGATCCTGACAAGGAAATAAAAGAAATTGAGGTAGAAAAAAATATCATTTTTACTCGAGAAGACTTGTGGATAGTGAATCAGCTGAGCAAAGGACAACCGCCAATGATCTGATCTTGAATTGTATTGATAACAATGAAGCTGGTGCTTTTTTTTTTTTTAGATGGACTAGGTAGAACAGGATAAACTTTTCCCTATAAGGCTGTTGCTTGCAACTATAAGGTCTAGAAAACAAATAGCATTGGTAACAGCAACATCAGGAGTTGCATCATCTATCCTACCCATGGTTCAAAGTCGCGGTCGCATAGCAGTCGGGCGTATCGTTGCATCGGTCGGTGTATCGGTCGCGTATCGGTCAATATACATATTTCATTATACATGAAGTTTAAAAATTCTAAAGAAAAATAAAACTATACAAAACCACATGAATCTACCGCCTCGTCCCATTTGGCCTGTTCCCCAAGAACCTCTTCTTGGAGCAGAAAATTTAGGTTGATGATTTTCTGCTCATTTTTCTCTTGCAACAACTGCTTTCAAATGTGTATAATGCACAGCCAAATGAATGAGGTTGATTCCTTTCATTATGATTGCCGAATCACTCGGTTCCGACTCGGAGCGGTAGCCTCCATTCGGTTCCGCTTCGGCAGTCTTTGAACCATGTTCCTACCTGGAGGTCGAACAACACACTCAAGATTTAAGATTCTTATCGATGATGATAATTCAAAACTTGTAATATCAATGAAAAAGTGCTTCTGTGCAACTAATTCGTGATTCCAAGCCAATCATAAGGGATGAAGCAACTATGGCAAACTATTGAGATTTTAAATGAGATGTCGACATTATGAGCTGCTCAGATTTATTTGTTGGAAAAGTTATTATCTTTGGCCTTAATTTTAGACAAACATTACCTATGATAACAAAGGGCAAGATGCCTAACATTGTGAATGCTAGCTTTGTTAAGTCTTGTATCTGGACTAAACTACAACAGATAACACTTATTAAAAATATGCCCACTTGGTTAGACTCTTAGTTTGCATCTCTTCTTCTGAGGATTGAAGATGGACAAGAACCTGCGAATGAAGTACATGATCATGATGAAATTTATATGCCTACCTTTTTGTCTATACCTTTTTCCAGTGATGATGCCACTTTGGATCAGTTATTGCAATCTGTGTTTCCAGATATTCATAAAGTTTAACCTCAGTACTTTCATGAATAGAGCAGTCCTGATGACAAGAAATGACTTCGTTGATGAGATAAATGACTTGGTCATTAGAAAATTCCTTGGAGAGGAAAAGAGATATTTTAGTCTTGTTGAAGCAATAGACTCATCAAAACAAATGGAGCATCAAGACTTATTTCATACATTGATATTGAAAGGTCTTCCTCCATGTGAACTAATATTGAAAAGAAATTGCCCAGTGATGCTCCTTAGAAATATTAATCCAACCGAAGACCTATCAAATGGAATGCAACTGATATGCAAGGATTTTTCACCTAATGTTATCCATGCTGAAATTGCATTTGACTCTTTCTTAGGAAAATCATTTTTTATTCTGTGTATTCCTCTGTAATCTTGATATGATAAATTTCATACTTTATTCTGTTTAAGATATCACAATTTCCAATATGATTGTGTTTTGCTATGACAATAAACAAGACACGGGGATGAACATTAGACTTTTTTGGACTTTATCTTAAAAAGCCTGTGATATCCCATAGTCAGCTTTATGTTGCATTATCTAAGGCCAAAACAGCTGCAAATGTTAAAGTATTAATTAGACCAGTGATTACATATCTACAATCACAAATTGGATTAAAAACATAGTCTATAATGAAGTATTTGATTTAATTTCAGTATCTTCATCTTAGTATAAATTAAATACAAACACTTTTTTGGTCTTCTGCAATTCATTTAGCATCTATTTTTTAGATAATTAATATAAAATAATATATTATTCACAGAGTTAAGATGTGTATAAGAGACAGGGAATGGATATTTTCACATTATTACCTAAATGCCAGTGGATTAATCCTCTTGTGATTGCATTGCTGGTACAACATATATTTGATCATGTCTATTTTGGGCTTAACTATGATTTACTTTTGCCTTATCCTTCTATATTTCCTTCTATCTTTTGTTTAGTAATTGCATTAGTAATGCAAAACATAAGATTATTAAAGTATGTTTATATATAGTACACATCTGATGCTATAACAGACAGGGATAAAAGATCTTCCTTGTATTTAGTATACTACTTTTCAATACCACGGGCGTGGTATTGTCAGCTATATAATAGAAGCACTATCCGTTAACATATGCAAAGATACATTGCCATAACTTCTTGGAATATGTTGTGATTTAATATAATACTGATAAAGCAAATGTTTAATCTTTTTATATTTTAATTTTGTTGTAGAGGAAAAAATGGAAGGATGATGTATGCTAATCTCGGCTCTTAATGACAAGACCACAAATTGGATAGCAAAATTATCCTTGCTGAAAAATTAGGCATTAGAACTAGCAAAGTTGGAAAAACAGCATATCAATGATATCTTTTGCTGATTCAAATGTAAGCTTCTCCATGTTTCATAGCCTTGTAAGTAGTGCAATACTTCACTCATTATCAACTGTTACTCAGATTGGTGTCAGTACTTCTTGATGATGGTGCATCTAGACCACTGATGTAAATTATACCCTAACTCCTTTCAATGACTTTCACAAATTCATAGATGATGACAACATCAGGATCAGTAATACAAATATAAAAATTTACTCTTCTTATTTGCTTATATCATGCATATATTATTTGCTTATATATAAATCATTCCTTCTATAATTTTCATTTTTAGATGTTTTGAGTGCTATAATCCATGCTTTGCCACCACGTATTGTAATTCATAATCTGTGGCAGACAAGTTCCAATCCAAGAGTTTGTTATTTGAATGAAGAGTAAGACTGTTACATATCAAACAATAAGAACTTCCATTTATCGTATTATACCCTGATTGGCTTTTCTATCAATAGATGCAAACCACTGGTCTTCACTATGTGGGAAGAATTTTTAGATGTTGAAGCTGCAAAACTTTTGAGCAGTATACTAGAAACACCAATTGTGCTCATAATGAAAGCCAATCAACCTCTTTCAATGGTCAACAACTTAACCCATTTTGAAGGCCCTATTTTAGCCATATAATTAAATTTAAAATAAATAAAAAATCAAGTCTTATTCATTATTATTCTTATAATACAGTACTTTCACTTGGCACACAAGCTACAACCATTATTATGTAGAATCTTCCAATTCCAGAAGATGCACAAATGTAGAATTGGTAAGCTAACAATCATATTATTACGAAATACAACTATATATCTATTATCATTACATTCCTTATCATAGTACATTTTGATGGTAACCATCTTATACTGGGGTGACAGCAAACAAAGCATATATAGAAAGAGTTGTTCTGGAAAGGCTATATGATAGGAACCATCAAACAGTGGAAATGCCAGCTCAATCCGAACAGCACAGATTAAGCATATTCAAAGAATTAGTCATGGGGTATTTATAGTTCTTCTCCTAACCGTGCACTTTATGAACTTATAAGAGACTGAATACTCAAACTAAAATACAACATGCTTATATATCTGTATGTCTTTATAGACAAAAACAATATGGATCAAGCCACAGGGCTATGTAGGAAATACAAATCAAAGACTATATACCTTGACTTGTCCAAATTGTTCGCAACTTTCTAGAGCAAAGATTGACATGGATTTTACTTGCCTCCACTGCAACATGCCTGTTTCAAAACCACATCTAAGGTAAGCTAAATTTCTATAGCTAACACAAGTACTATATATAAACAAATTTAATAATCATACACCAACTTAGTGTACTCGAAATTCGCGGAGACAAAATTCTACATTGTGATCAAAGATGGTACTAGAATGAGTAATAGTCAAATTGAGGATAGACATGAAGAGTTCATTCTTGGTATTACAATTGAGGAAATGGCTTAGATGGAGTGCAGGTTTCAACATTCTTAAAATAACTTGAAATTGCTATTTTATTTATCCTACTCCAAAGGAAAAAAATGAACAACAATATTTATGATTGCAGAAGAAAGAGCTTGATATCAAATTGGAAAATAAAAGGCTCAGGAATAAAGAAATCTATTTTCGGATCAAGGCAACTTCTTTCACAGCTGAAAAAGGCTCTACAACTCGCTACAACGTACTTGCTTGTCTATCTACTGAACCACAACCAATGCTTACTGCTATGACTAACAACATTGGTCAAAGTTCACACACCAATGAAGAACAAGCAGAACACAATCTTATTCCAACTTAAAAAGATACTATGCTTCCATCATCTGAAGAAATTGCCAAAATAGGTAAAACAAAGATTGTGTCACCGTCAAGAAAAACAAGAAGACCAAGCAGTTGAAGATTGACTGAGCAAGTAGTAGCTTGTATATTACCTACTAGACCATATGGTAATCATGATACTGTGATATTACTACTTTTGGAACATCTCATACTAATTTGCCATATTTAAACAGATTCATACGTGGTTTTGGTATGTGCATGCATTCTATAATGCATAGTAGCCTCTATCCAAACAAAACCAATATAACATCATTTATGTATCCTTACCATCTTCCAATTCATGGAAGTTAGAATTTTGACAATATAAAGATAAAACATAGATTTATATAAGCTTTCACTATTACGCATAATTTCATTTGTATGCTACAATTTTATTGCTTTTACTATTACGCATAATTTTACTGCTACAAAATGTTATTACAAACCGAGCCTGCTCGCGCGAAGCGTGAGTTTATTCAACTAGTTCTTAATTAAAAGAGTCAGCATATTTTCTTTTGATTTTCACAAAATCCCATGACTCATAATCTCTACAGTAAACATAAAATGGCAACTAAATTTTATAAAACATCATTCATTAAAATTAGTTTGCCTTAGAAATCAACGATTCTGGCCATTTCTTTGCATAATCGTGCATATGTTTTTCCTCCAAGGAATCTGCTTTTGTTATATTACGTTGGTGTTGTCCAACTTATTAGAATTTTATCTTCTAACTGTTTTTCCGTGCTAATTACAAAGTAATATTATGCGCCTATTTCTCTTCAAGGATATTCGCTCAATCTCTTTGCTAATCTGCTCTTGTTTTCTTCCAAATTTTTTGAGAAGCACATTTTATATACTTTGACTGCATGCAGCTTTCTAGAAGTAAATTTAGTATAGGACGTATTGAATCAAGTTAGAGATGTTCCTTTTCGAACCTGACAGAAAATATTTTCTCTAATAATGGAATTTAAATTGATTAAAAGAGGATACAAATTTTGGCTAGAACCCGAGTGTACCTGAACTGTGTAATTATGTACAACTTGAGCATCAGCATGCAAGGCAGTTCACAAATAGTTTGCCACCAGGGAAATATAACAAGTTCCTGAAGTTTATACATAGGGATAAAAATTTTATATAAATTAAAATCTCAATTGTATGTAAAATAAAACATCTAAAATACTTTTTTTTATACACATCTAGGTGTGTATACACAGACTTTCTCTTATACACATTAGATGTGGATTATTTAAACAATATTGTATGAGTAATAATCTCCTCTTCATGGGCATACTCCCTTACGAAACTAAACTTCTCATCCTAATCGTAGTGTATAGGTCACAAGTAAATATTCATCAATCCGCACAGATCCACTCTTACTTAAATTCCGCTGCATATTTATTGGACCTCTGGGCTTAGTCCAATAGCAAGAAGAGAACATTGTAGTTCAACATCGAAAATACACTGGTTACTCATAAATAAGTAATTCGGACTTGTAATCAGAAGCTCTATGCCAGAGTTAGAGAGAAAAAACCATGAGAGAGCACCAAAAGAGGCTAATCTCTGTAATAAGTTGGTACCCAACTTTGAGCTAAAAGTTTATGCCAGTAAGTTTTGGGGGCAATTTATATACTAATTGTTATTTATTTCTCCTTAAACTAATGTAAGACAATTTAAATCTATTTCCATAAGACCAGTAGTTTAATACTTGTATGTTGTGATCATATGCAAATATCTGAAAGAAATTGTGAAGTTATACAATTTAGTTCTCCAAGAATATAGATTCCTTCATCTTCAGTGCAAACAAAGTTAAGATCTTAAAGTCTTCTTAAGCAAAATGTCCATTTGTATGTGGGGATTTTGTGTGATTTAGTAATTATCAAAACAATATTTCTTTCTTGCAGTGAAATGTGGTCATATTCCTCGGTCACTTGCCTGAAAAAGTAGGTGAACTGGAAAGAGGTGATGGAGTCATTAAAGACAGGTACACAAAAAGCTGCATTGAGGAAACAAAACTGGAAATATTCAGGGCAGTGTATTAAACAGCTGTTTAATACACTGCCCTGTAAT